>BEHA01002692.1:165789-184821 GCA_002897215.1 Eschscholzia californica subsp. californica | reverse complement strand
GGGGGGGGGGGGGGTGCACTATCAGGTCTGTGCCAATACCCTGTGAACGTCAACTGTCCTGCAGTTACAACCCTACCGTTGATGCAGGGTGGCGCATGAAAAATGAGCTATGCTCGTTAAGCTTTCTGAGTCACCCTTGCATTCTTAACAAGGTCTGGGAGAAATATGTTGTCTATTGCTTGTCCAGTGGAGGGTCTAGATGAATAATGAATATTTTTTTTCCCGGAGAGGAGTTTCGAAAGATTATGTTGCCCGCTTACGCACAGTGAATTGCAAGGGTTTGTACAGGGAGCTACTTTGGCGGAAGACCTAGGGTTTTACAACTATATACTCGAAGGGGATTCGAGATCCATCGTGGGATTTCTCACGAACGATCAAGATTCCATACCATGGAGGCTGTTGGATACAATCTCGGAACTTCGTGTACGGTTAGCGACCAGCCATGTGTCAGTGCAATATTGTCATAGGGAGAACGACTAACTCACACATGCAATTGCATCGTCCTCAGACCCAGTTAATTAGCATTTATGCTAGTTAGAACCTTCAGTTAATCTCTTTACAGTTTCAGTCCTTAGTTCAACATTCTCGTTTGTATAGGGACTATTTTGTAAACTCTGTCAAGGTTAGGTCTGTTTCATGTCAATATGCCATCTTCTACATTTTTCAGTGTTTCATGGTTTTCTTCTTTATGTAATCTCAGGATTCTGCTATAATCGTTCTAAATAAGCCGCCTAAACTACCAGTCAAGGTTAGGTCTGTTTCATCTCTCTCTCTCTCTCTCTCTCTCTCTCTCTCTCTCTCTCTCTCTCCAGCATTCAGGCTTTACCATGTTGAGTGTTTTTGTAAATGACGATGTTGTCTAGGGAAATCTACCAGTTCATAATAGCATGGATGCCTTGGCAGCTGCTGCATTATCTTATGGAAAAGAGGAGCCTCCCAAGTTGGTAATCTTCAGCGTCTTCTTTTACTTTCCTTTTGTTATTTCCTTTTGGCAGGACTAGCAGGTAATACGATTACCTTACTGGACTCCAAAAAACCTAATGCCACAAGTCTTTCTTTATATACTAGCCTTAGGCTTTGTCTTCCACAAGTTGGAAAAAGAAAATGAGAATTTATTTAAGGTAATCAACTTTTAGAAGCTCATTTTTGAAAAAATATTTGCTTTCTCAAGGAAATATGCTGGCATTACCTTTGAACTTTTCAAGCTACTTGCCACCCTTGCTACATACTTGACAGCTCGCAAGTCCTAAAACAGGCTCAGTGTTGTAACCTCAATGTAATTCTATAGTCCCTACTTTCTCATTATTTCAAAAAATGTAACCACATTCTTTTTCTTGTGTCCTAGAAAGTGCAGAAAGCGTACAACTAATATTTTAGGATTCAAAGTAAACGTGGCTACCTTGTCATGCATCGTAGTCTTTTAGGTGTAAAACCAATTGAATCATGTTGATAACCTTGTATTAAGTCTAGTGCTTTGTATGGGTGAACTTTATTGTTATTATTCAAAAAAATAGGTGCATCGGCTGGACAGAGAGAGCAGTGGGATCCTCTTAATGGGAAGAACGAAAGAAAGCACTGCTCAACTCCACTGGCTGTTTAGTGACACTACTAAAGCAAAATCCTCATCTAAGGTACTTCCCATTTCAATCACTTCTTCTTTTCTTCTTCCCTCATTGACCCCCTTTTGTTTTTTGGATTCGCTAATCAATGATTCAGATTTGGGATGAAGCTTGCGAAGCGACAAGTCAGAGGTATTGGGCACTGGTTATAGGCTGTCCTAAAGAAAAGCAAGGTCTCATTTGTGCCCCGCTATCAAAGGTATAATGGTTTTTCTTTGCTTCATATATGACGAATTTGTTAAATCACGCAGTCATTCGTCTTTTTAATCGAGTAAGTAATGGTCTGCAGGTGCTTCTTGACGATGGTAAGACTGAAAGAGTCATAATAGCTAATCCTTCGGGAATAGAGCCTTCTCAAGAGGCTATAACTGAATATCGTGTACTCGGTCCAACTATTAATGGATGCTCATGGGTTGAACTATCTCCACTTACGGGTCGAAAGCATCAGGTACAAGGAATATAGCTACTGAGGTTTATTAGTTGGGTTTTCATGTCCAACAAATAGACAATTTCGTGTCCTATAAAAATCATATTTTTGAAAATAAAAAAAAACTGGGGTTTCATGTCTATCCCCTTGGAAGGCAACTACTGAAAGTTCATACAAATTGCAACATGAATAGCCTAAATACCCTCTTTCGTAATCACAGTTAGCAACTACTCGGAAAACACAGTTTTCTGACACTCTTAACTCTTGTGCAGCTGAGAGTCCATTGTGCCGAAGCTTTAGGCACACCCATCGTGGGGGACTACAAGTACGGTTGGTATGTGCACTCAAGATGGAAGCAAATGCCTCGTGTCGACATTGAACCTATATCTGGGAAGCCATACAAATTAAGGAGACCACAGGGTTTGGATGTTCAAAAAGGAAGTGTCTTATCGAAAGTTCCTCTATTACATCTACATTGTAGAGAACTTATACTTCCCAATGTTGCCAAGTTCCAACAGGTTTTGAGTAAAGAATCCACAAAGAACCAAGACCCAACTCTCAGTTCTAAACCAGACATTTTACGTTTTGTAGCACCGATGCCTTCTCATATGAAAATTAGTTGGAACCTCATGTCCTCTTACTTGGTCTAAAAACAATGCCAAATTGGTGTCTGCTGTTGGTTTTGCCGTCTTCACACCAAATCATTTCGATGAACACGAAGCAGAAAGAGGTGTAGTTTTGTTTTAGATTTCACTTGCAGTCTCACTGTCTCAATTAGCAGGCTTCAAAGATCTGTGGGGAAGGAAGAGAGAGACATGGATATCCATCTTTGTGTATTAGTGTATATTTATGGAACAGACTGATCAGATCAGCCCCTTTGCTAGTTCAATAGAATTAATTATCAAGGAAGGAATTGTCATCAGAATTCTTATAATCTGACTGATTGGTTGTAACTTTATCGACGACTAAACTTCTATTTGTTCTCATATATATCAAATTCAAATTTTTATCTATTGTTTCTTAAACATCGAGTTTTACCTATTTTACATGTTCGAGTCAGTAAATGGGAGAAGGAAATGCACCGATCTATTAAAAAGAACAATTTGCCTACGCTGAAAGAGACATTCTAAGAGCATCTGCAATGCAACACTCAAGCTTGTTGCAAGCTTAAAAACTCTGGAGTGCTATATAGAATTTGGGTCACGGAGTAAAATATGATTAGGCATGTCACGTATTATCCGTGCGGCGCGGATGCTTCAAGACCAGTGTCAGTTGAGCACAAGTTAGTCTTTCCTTAATTATAGGCAAACAATATCACTTGGTGGCGAAATCACACAAGAGATCTAAGCTACTGAAGTACTCAAGAGAACAAGCAAGAAAGCTCTACTAGACGACACTAACACTTTGGTGGAAGGACCTCTTCTATTGCCTGAAGAAGTCTCAAGTACAAGATTACAAGCACCCCTCCCAAGTCACTCACGGTTTGGACTCACTTGCTTGGATCACTCCTTGAATGATTTACAAATGAAGGGGTTACCCGTATTTATACTACTACACGTCTAGACCTTACAATGGACGGTCAAGGTTAAAACACATATCTAATATCTAAGGGCTAGGAAGTGTGTAGAGATTTCCATGGCCCATAAATTTGACAAACAAGGCCCAAGTTCATTTGCTAGGTCCAATATGATGTCCTCTTGAGTTCTCTAGCTAGTTTTAAAGGCTTCCGCCAAGGAAAGGGATGTCACACATGCCCATGGACTGGCCCATCACTTAGCCAAAATTTTATAGGCGTGACAATACGCTGAAATAGACATCTCCGATGCAACAATATAGCTTAGAAACTGTAAGTGCTATATTTGATTTTTGGACTTTTTTCATAAAAACTCTCTAGTGCAAAACTCAATTTAGATCTCTAAGATAACATGGCAATAGTTAAATAGAGATATCTCACTGGTGGACACTCTAGAAAGCGAGTGTTCCCTTGAGATATCTCTAATTATCCAATTTATCATTTTTAAAATTTAGACCAATAGAAATCCAAGGTTTGTTTGTTACGTGATGAAAGTTTAGATGTGACAATCAACATATTTTGATGATAAAGAAAATTAAAATTTCACATGAAATTAAAGCTTTATGTCTTTGGTTGAATTGCAGGAAAATAGACGGCGGTGTCTTTAGAATCCTTGGATTAAGGGTTAAGTGGTTACAAAGGGAGGAGGGAGAGCAAGTTGAAGAACTATATAGAGGAAGCACCTGAGAAGATCTTCAAAGTAACTATTTCTTTTACTAAAATTATCATGTCACGTAAGTAAACAAAAAACTTCAGAGATTTGCATTAGAGACGAATAAAAATTAGAGAAACTCTATCTTGCCACATAGGAATGAGAATCTTAATTGAAATTTGACACATCGGACTAATGATGTGTTTTTCGAGTTTTGCATTCTAAAGCTATATGTAAGAGCTAACTACTCTACTATTTTGGGGACACACCACACTACAGGGACGAGAGCATCACCTTTTAGGTTCAGTTCAGACTTCACTCTAGTGAGATGATTCACTAATGGTAAAGTAAAGATTAAATAAAGAAGTAGGTCCCTGATCAAGCAAAGCTTCACAAAGAGTCTCAGATTTGCTATTCAAGGCCTTACTAGCAAGTAGTTGTAAGTATTTACAGGAAAATCTGGTTCACTTGTCATTCTTTTCTCCCAAGCAAACACAAAAACTTATGGGATCCAACAAAAAAGTTTTTATTTATATTTATGTATTGCGAAAAAGAATTCAAATTACACGTAAGAAGACAAAGAATTGATGAATTGCGATTTATGAAGAAAGAACAACATACATGGGAGATGAGAAGGAAAAATTTGAGAATGATTAGAAGATGACATGAGCACAGTCTCCTGCTTCACAGATGAGTACTGCAGTGTCCTGGTTTAGTTGATTCGCTAACTCGGGTTGCAGCTTCTGGTACTCTCTCTTGATAAATGAAGCTGATTCTACTGCTTGATCGGCATTGACAAATGCAAGACAACAACCTCTAAATCCAGCACCACTGAACCGAGCTCCAAATACCCCAGGAGCCTTCAGCAGAGTCTCGTATAGTTGAATCAACGGTTCACATCCTGTGTAGCAGTTTACAACACCGTCAATATGTATGCATTACGTGGTTCTTTTTTTTCTCTTAAAGTCGGATATAAAATCTGATTCAAAGTCTAAATTGACTCTAGTCAGATTTCAGACTGCTTGTTTATGTCTGAATTGTGACGCCTGACTCATCTGAAAGATGGGTTTTGGTTTATTTTGAATCCATTTGATTCAGATGAGTCAGATTCAGACAATGAAAAAATACACCACCTTCGAGTATTCAAACAATATTCGTAGTTTTCTCCTATTTTTTAGAACTCTATCATATTCATAGGTGTTCATATATTTTAGAACTCTATATTCACAGGTGTTAATTAACATAGGAATGGAGATGAGAGAGAAAACGAAGAAAACTGAATTAATTACCACATTCATAATTTTGAATGGAACTTAGACCAGAAGCAGAAATGAGCTTCCCAAAATCATCCATTTTACCAGAAGCCCAAGCTTCAAGTCCTGGTACATTTTCAAACCCATCAAAAGGGCATTCTATGGTAATTTGAAGAAGTGTCCAAAAGATTCAAGAAAATTGTAGTACCTTTATTAACCCGCATATTTTCTGAGAAATAATGTTCCGCTCTTTTAGCAAGATCCGGTTGTAACTTAGCCTGGAAACTTACAGAGTGGAAGAACAAGTCAGAACGGGGAAAAGAAGAGAGAAACAGAATTAGTAACAAACTCCATTAACTTATAACTAACGAGTTCATTGGAGAAGAGGGTTTTGCTGTTGATCTATGCATTTTATAAATTAAAAGTCAAATATACGCACCTTGTGAGTTTCATATGTTTCTGGTTCAACTGCATTGACAAAAAAAAAGTAACATTAATTGAACTTAGTTGCAAAAAAAAAAAGTTAAGTAATTCAATGTTGCTCGAAAACTGGGGAAAAGATAGTGACCATTGCAAAGAAGAGCCTCCTTTTGTCCATTCCCTGATGCACTGCAGAATCGAAAAAAAAAGGTATTACTTAACCCTACATTTTCAGTACAAATATCAGTTGACTTCAAATGCAATTGAATTTCAATGACTAGGGAGTGAACTTAGAGGGTGTTTGATTTTTGCACTTATTAAGTGATTTTCACTTAATAAGTGCGGGCCGGCAATTTTAGGTCGTTTGTTTTTTCACTTAATAAGTGAATATCACTTGTAAGTGGGGTCAAAGTAAGTGCAAAAAAGTAAGCTCCAACTTGGAGCTTATTTTTTTGCACTTACTTTCTAAGTGCTAAAAAAAACATCTCTATCCCTACCGAATATAATAATTACCAATGTAATTATAACTAAAAAGAAAATCTTAAACAATTGATAAGTAAAAAATCTTTTTATGACTTTATCAATGACCCTTTTCCTTCTTCACTCATCCTACACCTAAGTTTTTCTCTTAAATTTTTTTCACATCTATTCCTTCATTAATCACGGAACCACCCAAACTCCATGATGCAACGTAAGTTCTTTCTCCTTCATAATTTTTAATTACTTGAGGTTAATATTTTCGACATAAAGCATTCATAAATCGTAATTCTCGTATCCAAACTCGCGAGCATAATGAATTAGTATGAAATGCTAATATGTAAATACTTTAAGGTCAAAATAGACAATTTCTCAATTTTATGACATTTAGAATTAATATAAAAACAAAAATCAAGCACTGATTTGATCAGTTGGTTTTAAGGTCATCAAAACGAATATTAATCACTCACTGATTTTCGAAATATATAGAACGGAAAGCTCAAATAATAAGGGTTAAGTTTTCAAAGATTATGGGACATATTTATATTCAAGTAAAGTAACATACTCTAAAAGAACTCTAGCAGCTTCTTGGCACTCAGCAACTCGGCGATTATATCCAGGGTTATTCGTCAAAGCTTGCTTCAATCCTGAAAATGCTAAAAGTATCTTATAACTTTTATGCTCCTTGTATTCTTTGTTCTCGTCCATGTTTGATGTATGTATGAGCTTATGCTCCTTGGTCTAAACGGCAAAAACAATTGAGTTAATAATAATTATTATTATGTAAATTTAGAGAATTACAGGATTCAAGTAACACTATATAACACAAACTTGAAATGCAAAATCAATAGAAATAGATAACTAAAATGCCATGGCGCAATGATTTTCTTTATTGCAAAAATGAAAATGTGAAATATGAAATGACAAATGAGTCACAAGCAAGACAGGAAGGGTTACTAATTTATTTAGAGAATTAGTTCAACTAGTAACCTAACTAAAGCAACAGTATAGTGGTGAAATTATATCATCGACTCCAAAGAAGAGAAAAAAAACACTAATAGTATGGAAATTCAAGTAGTACCTTGCAGTTCATGCATGTGAGACAACCATGACTAGAAAGCAATATGGCGGATTGATCCAAGATACCATTTCTCAGACCTAAATATTCATTCTCGATTAGCCTGCAAACACGATGAATTGGTAAGCACGGAAGTTAATTCATTTACAAAATTAGTCGCACAAAGATTGGGAGTTGAAAATATATGGGAGCATACAGTTTGATATTTCGATATTTAAAGCAATGATCTATCCAACTCAATATTTTCCATAGGACAGGTAAACCATTTGCACATGCAAGAAACTTAACAAGCATGAAATTTTCAAAAAAAAAAAAAAAACTTAACAAGCACGACTAATAAAAGATAATGCTTCAAGGGTGCTTACCTATCCAATTCAATATTTTCCGTAGGTGATACAGTTAAACCATTTGCACATTCAAGAGCCAACAAGTAAGCAATTCCAACCTGCAACGGGACAAAAAGCTTAATGTCAAGGAACCATTTCTCGAACAGAATACACACAGACACCCATACTCATATATATACTTATTGGGAAAGTTGCACGAAAATGATACATAAGACATCAACGGACATGATGCAGCTTAAAAGTTGCGAAGACTAGAAAAATGACAAACGTACAGCAGCAGAAGAACTAAGTCCTGAACTATCAAGCCCCTTGGAACCACAAATGTATCCAGTGATACCCTGCAAGAAGAGAAACAAATACAACGTATTGTAGTTACAATTACAAATGCTCTTCTAAGGAAATGTGCTAGTTAACCATCAGAGGATATCTAAGATACACATACAATTAGATAATTGAGCATTGAGCTTACAGATCATGGAATGTTTAGTTTTGTGAGTTGTTTTAACTTATAAGCATTAACAGACATCTAGATCTGGCATCCCAGCTAACAATGAAAATTTTGAATAACTTTGATGCAATTGAGGACATACTGCTTTCTAGAAAACTTAGAATGGTATTTTCTTGTGAAGAGCGGTGAAGGACAAATTCATCCTAAAGAAAGAAACAAATGCATGTCCAACCTGCTTCAATTGATTTCCTCCTCTTTGCAATGCATACAATGCTCCTCTTGCATAATTTCCCCAGCTACATTCTTCATAGTTGGGTAGATCACAGGCAAGGACCTTCTCATTTTTCTTTATAACAGGCTTTGGTTGCTGAATTTCATCTGTTCTAGAGATATACAAATGCAACAACATATTCAACCTCATGTATCATGTCCATTTTGATAGCCATAATTTGGGTACCTTCTGTGTTTTATTAAACTATATACGCGGCAAAAGTAAGATGACTGAAGTTGATTATGATTTAAGTGACTAGCCAAAACACAAACAAGAAAGTGTTTGTAATGAGGGATTACTATTTTTATTTGTTTATTAGTCTTGGGTTAGGAGTACCATGCTTTAACTACGGAGATGATTTGCAGTTTTAGATCTTGGCCTTACTTAAGAAGTTTACAGAAGTATTTACTGTAACAAACGTAAAGCTCAAATGATTAGGGTTAAGTTTTCAAAGATCGCCATGAACTTGCCAGTTTATACTTCGAAACAATTTTCCAACTGATTTATAGTGACTAAATGAAGATCAACTAGAAACTGATTCTTAGTGGAGATGATCTCCTTGATAAGGACTGTCACCCTCAGGACACTCAAGATATTTTGATTCTTGTGCGCTTTTAACTGAACGATCATTCTTGAATCACAACAGATTAACAGAACATTCGTACCTAAACCTCACTTCACCTTGGAATTGTCCTGATCGAAGTAAAACCTACATAACGAGTTCCCCTTTAATAATTAGGAAATAGAATATGTAACAAATTTTTGGTTGTTTAAGGAAAAGAACGATGGAACTAGTTGCAAGCTAAGGTTTCACATCAAAGTAATACAAAATGGAAATACTACTGAATATTTGCAATTGTTTGATTTTTTTAGCCACCAGTTTATAGGAAAAGGTCACCTGTTGATCATCAGAAGCAACAAACCCCAAGAGTATGCCCTTATTAATTGTCATAGCTGAAACAGTTCCACCCTGTAAAAGAATAATCGAAGCACAAAAATTTGTTAAGAGTAGTCTCACCTGGACTAAGTGAAGTTCAATAACTATGTATTAAAGACCCTTGATGAATAGTTGACTTTATTTGCCCAAATAATATAGTTACACCTATGTAACTACGAAAACTAGATTTTTGAGAAATCAAAAATCCAGTTAGATAATAAGAGTTAGATAATAAGAAGAAATTATTGAATAAAAATAACTATATTCACCTGATGATCAATGTGAGCCCCCAAAGGACATATCCTATAAGGAGAGACAACAACCTTAATCTCCTCCAAAGCTCTTCCACTCATATCTGCCACCATCTTCTTTACTGCATCCAACTGCAACAAAAGAAAAATACCATTAATCACGGCCAAGAACTACTAAACAGACATTTAGAAAAGAAAAGCTTTGTTAATAGACTATGTCTACTCCTTGTTAAACACAGAGAACGTTGATACATTAGTTGTCTTTTTATTTTATTTTGCTTATTGATATACTCCCTCCGTCCCATTTTGTTTGGGCGTGATGGATATTCCAAAATGTTTGTCCAATTTGCTTATATAACATTCATTTACCTACCAACGTGATGACATTTCACATTTCTAAAAAGAAAAACTATCCTTTATTTTGAATACAAGAAAAAAGTTCTAATTGGTTTTAAACTTCCACCAAAGCAAAGAACGAATTCATGAAAAGAGAACTCCTCACATGAGAAAAGCCTCCCAATTAGACATGAAAACATGAAAAACCAAAACTCATGAAGCTCCTTATACCTGGAACCCACACAAAGATAATTGATATCCAAGATAAATGCTTCGAGTGAAATGGCTCGCCCTTTAAAAAAGGCTACTGTTCCTTTACTTCCAATCCAAGTAAACCAGTTAATGCCGAAAAAGGTGAACATATGGCTTTCTTTGCCTGAGATCTACATGAGCATTTTCAAGATAGGATGTTTTCCGTTATCAACTCAGACGGCACCTAATTCTAATGGAGCGAGGCCCCAATATGTCTCCACATTGCTGAAGATATCTCGTACGGTCGTACCACATAAAACTTGGCATGCCATTTCCTATTCTCCTTTGCACTACCAGCATCTATTAACCATACTAAAACCCATCCTCTCTAGCCTGTCACGGGTTTGTAGTTTCCCAAAGCAAGCCTCCAAGACAAAAGCTATACTTTCTTAGGATCATTTGCTTTTACTGGATCCATGCATAGAGACATGGCAGCAGGTGCACATTGTCCTCCCTTTAGGTTATCGTAAAAGACCTAAAGGGCCATATTATACATTGAAATCCCAAAATGAATAATAATTGAGAAAGAACAGGAGTATACCCAGAGATAGAAATTCCTAATCACAGTCATTTCTTAGAACAAATTCAAATTGGTGAGTAAAGACAAAAACCCAATAGATTTGAACATAAAAGGAATCCAGTGAATCAGATATACCTCGTCTGGAGAAGGCCAGGACGAATAACCCATCTTGCTAAAATTGATTTAATAAAATTCGAGCGAAGCAGTTGTTTGAGTTTGAGCTTTATTTTGTTGCAGATCTAACAGAAGAGCGAGAAAGGTAGAGAGAGAGAGAGTGAAGTAGGATTGAAGATATGAACCAGGTAAAAATGGGTGTTTGTTAGTGAAACAGGGAAATTCGGTTAACATATAATTGTTTATTAGTAAAAGTAGATTTGGGTTAATTATCAAGTTGTACGATTAAAGTTTCGGAATCGTACTGAACCCGTGTAGATAGATTATCCCGATTGGGGTTTCAATTCTCGTATGGGTTAGTTTAGAGCATCTCTAATGCAACATTCAATCTTAAAAACTCGAAGGGTGTGGTTGATTGGGAGATTCTTGGAGAAAATAGAAACAGTTTCTCTAAAATTTTAGATTTTCATGTGTTTGTTAAGATTTTTGGGATCATAAAATTCCAATGCAACACTCTATTTGGATCTCTAAGATGACGTGTCGAGAGTGGAATAGAGATATCTCAAGAGGACACCCTTTCTAGAGTGTCCCCTTGAGATATATCTAATTGTCCACAACATGAAGTAATAGTCTCCATATTTGGCTGCTACCACCTTTCTCCACACATCGTATTTTGTCCCTAATGAATCTCCACAACAACTTACCTATCAGGGCTCTAATCAAAATCATGATTTTACAGATTCGAGGACTTCCTTTATCATTCGCAGTTAGTGTTCAGAGATCTATCTAGTTACGTGTATTTTATTTACTTTCGCTTAGTTTACTTGTTCCTTAAGTTTAGAATAATAATTTTATGAAGCTGTCTTACTTGATTAGGATTTTCTATTTATAACATAAAAGACTTGTTTAGCAAGTTCGTTTGAGATTCGAATTAGGAAACTGCGAGAACAATTGTTTTCGACATATACAGATACCCAAGCTGGCTGAATGGCATAAGCAGTCCAAGATATGTTTTATGTATTTATTTTCAATTTGTGAAAAGATTAGTAGTTTAACGAAGAACATATGTATTTATGGTACAACTTCTAGTTGAAGTTCTAGTTACTTAACAAATTGTGAAGTGTAAACGTTTTATGCTTCCGTCAACCTATTTACATCTAAACCCTTATCAATAATCAAACAACTTAATCACTAAATTCAACCAAAATTACCATCCAAAAATAACTAAACATAAAAAAAATTCAAATGTAGAACAATGGCACCTTCAAAATAGGACTTCTTTTCGTACAAAGTGTTCTTCTTGACTTCAAGAGAAACAACACTAGACATGGCATGAAAACTAACCCTAGACAGGTCACTGAACCAACTATCTTATACTTTATTTACACCTATAGATTATATGGGATAATTTAAGTGGGTAAACTGCACTGTCTCAAGAGTCAAATCGACAACCTTTTCGATTTTAAAGGAGGTGGACAACAACTGAGATAAAGTCCAATCTGCACTTTCAATTATCACTTGGTGTTTATTTCAATTGGATTATAAATAAATCCGCCATAATAAAAAAAATGTGAGACTGGACAAGCAGATCTGACACAATGCTGAGTTCTATATCTATGAAGTAAGAAAAAATGTGAAGTTCATCCCACTATAATCCACCATTTCCCAAGCAAAATAGATACAATGCCCATATTATACATTGAAATCCCAAAATGAATAATAATTGAGAAATAACAGGAGTAAAACCCAGAGAAAGAAATCCCTAATCACAGTCAAATTGGTGAGTAAAGACAAAAACCCAATAGATTTGAACATAAAAGGAATCCAGTGAATCAGATATTACCTCGTCTGGAGAAGGCCAGGAAGAATAACCCATCTTGCTAAAATTGATTTAATGAAATTCGAGCGAAGCAATTGTTTGAGTTTGAGCTTTATTTTGTTGCAGATCTAACAGAACAACGAGAAAGGTAGAGAGAGAGAGTGAAGTAGGATTGAAGATATGAACCAGGTAAAAATGGGTGTTTGTTAGTGAAACAGGGCAATTCGGTTAACATATAATTGTTTATTAGTAAAAGTAGATTTGGGTTAATTATCAAGTTGTACGATTAAAGTTTCGGAATCGTACTGAACCCGTGTAGATAGATTATCTCGTATGGGTTAGTTTAGAGCATCTCCAAACTCCAATGCAACATTCAATCTTAAAAACTCGAAGGGTGTGTCTGATTGGGAGATTCTTGTAGAAAATAGAAACAGTTTCTCTAAAATTTTAAATTTTCATGTGTTTGTTAAGATTTTTGGGATCATAAAATTTCATCTCTAAGATGACGTATCGAGAGTGGAATAGAGATAGGTCAAGAGGACACCCTTTCTAGAGTGTCCCCTTGAGATATATCTAATTGTCCAACTCATCAACATTTGATTTTCAACCAATAGAAATCGAACTTTTTGATATATTCTAAATAATTAATATTTCTTTACAAAAATAACTTCACCACGTAAGTAAATAAGATAAGTTAAAATTTTGCATTGCAGACAAAAAAAAACTGAGGATCTCTATTTTCGCCACTTAGAAGTGAGAATCTCCTTGACACATAGGATAAATAGAGGTTTCTTGAGTTTTGCATTGGAGATGCTCTTAGTGTATCTTCTGTCGGGGTGCCTTGCCTCGAGCTTCTTGCCTGGCCCATGACCGCGCCATGTCCAACCTTGGTCTGGGATTTTGGGTTGTACTTGTCTAACGCGCCCCTGCTATGTCGACCTTGTGTCAGCGCTACTACTTTGTAAACTTTTGTTGGTAGAGTAATGTTATTTGGGCCCAAAATTGAAAACGTCCACATGCCAAAGGTTAATGTGGACCACACTAGTTGGGGAGGTCACTTCTCTCTACATGGCCGGCTTAATCGATGTCACCTACATAAGCCTGAGAAAAAGCATTTTTATTAGTATTACCGAAGGTATGCTTGTTTGGTTATTTATTCCACTATAATATGGGTAATTCCAATTTAAACTCCAATTTGTTTTTTTTTTAGAATTCGACTGCGACCTACATTAGTCTTTACAAGACATTGATACATCATGAAGATGTGATACGCACGATAACCGCCTAATTTAAACCATGAATGAAATAGGCCTAAAGCCCGACAACATGAAAGAGACCTAAATTCTGACCAACTTATTACATTGTTTACTGTTTTGCCTTCTCATTTTTGTCATGGTTGATAATTTTTTCGAGGTATCATTTATGTAAATTTCATTTTTCCACATATTTCTGTTTTTCTCATATTGTTCTCTCACTTTTTTTTCTCTTTAACTAACTTGTCGCAAACAAAATTATTTTTTTCTCCCCCTCTCATCTTCTATCAATTTCTTCCATAAACCAGTAGAAGATCATCTCTAAGGGAAGCTCCATCCCTCCAAATTGTACTAAACTTAGAGGGGTGGGGCTCCAAAGTACTCGTTGGAGAGTGGCCCACTGTTCATCTCTTTTTCTGACGAGTTATGAGTTTTTTTTACTTTACTCTCTCAACACTAATTGGTAATTGAGTGCGTTATCCCCCTCGATAATTTTTAATTAAGTTTACCCCATTAGACTTACAATTTTGTGCGAAGCACCTATTTTAACAATTTCTGATTTTAATCAGGTGTTTGAAGTCAAGTGTGATGCTAGTGGAGTTGGTATAGGACTTGTTCTTATCCAAGGACAACGCTCCATTGCTTATTTCTGTGAGAAGCATACATGAGCACAGAAAAACTACTCAACCTATGATAAGGAGTTTTATGCAATTGTGAGAGCTCTAACTCATTGGGAGAATTATTTGAGGCCAAGTCAGTTCGTTTTGCATTCTGATCATGAGGCGTTGAAGTTCATAAACAACAAGCACAAGTTAAACAACCGACATGCTAAATGAGTAGAATTTCTACAATCCTTCTCATTTTTGTCAAAGTACAAGGCTGAAAAAAAAATATTGTTGCTGATGCATTCTCAAGAAGGTATGCTTTAATCTCTATTCTAGATTCTCGAATTATGGGATTTGATATTTTGAAGAATCTATATAAGGAAGAATTAGACTTTGCTGAAGTCTATAATGACTGCACAAAGGGAGTTATAAATTGGTACCATTTGCAAGATGAATTTCTTTTTAAAGAAAACAGGTTGTGTGTTCCAAGGAGTTCTGTGAGGGAGTTGCTGATTCGTGAAGCACATAGAGGAGGTCTATCCGGTCATTTTGGAATTAATAAAACATTGGGCACGCTTCAGGAGCATTTCTTTTGCCCCAAGATGGTAAGAGATGTTCATTCGATCGTAGAAAGATGTGCAATGTGTCAAAGGATGAAAAGTCATTTCCAACCAGGTCTTTACACACCTTTACCTGTTTCAATTCAACAATGGGATGATGCGAGCATGGACTTTATTGTGGGACTACCAAGAACTCAGAGGGGAAAAGACTCTGTCATGGTGATAGTCGATAGATTCAGCAAAATGACACATTTTATTCCTTGCCACAAGACTGATGGTTGCTGAATTGTATTTTAAGGAAGTTGTACGCCTTCATGAGATTCCCAAAACTATTGTGTCTGATCGCCATTCCAAGTTTTTGAGCTACTTTTGGAAGACTTTGTGGCGATTACTTGGTACTGAGCTCCTTTTTAGTACTTCTTGTCATCCACAAATTGATGATCAAAGAGAGGTAACAAATAGAATATTAACTACTCTTTTGAGAGGCTTGATAAGAAAGAACCTGAAGGAATAGGATTTAAAGCTAGCTTAAGCTGATTTTGCTTATAATCGGTCCATAAGTTAAACTACTAGACGTTCGCCTTTTGAGATTGTGTATGGTCTTAATCCACTTACTCCCATTGACCTGATTTCAATACCTTTGGGGTTCAGGGTATATTTTGAAGCAAAAGAAAGGGTAAACACAATGAAGAAGCTGCATGAGAATGTTCAGGCAGAGATTGAAAGGGCTAATAAAAGGTACAAGAAAATGGCTAACAAAAATAGACTTGCTAAGTCTTTTAAGCCAGGTAATCTGGTCTGGTTACACCTGAGGAAGGAGAGGTCTCCATACAAGCACAAGTCGAAGCTAATGCCTAGAGCAGAAAGTCCTTTTAAGATACTTGAGAAGTTTGGTGATAACGCTTACAAACTTGAGCTTCTAGGGGACTATGGTGTTTCGGCTACATTTAATGTAAGTGATCTTTCTCCATATTTTGAAGACGAGGAGTTGCCAGATTTGAGGACAAATCCTTTCCAACCCGGAGAGTCTGATGCGGGAGCAACGGAGTTGGATCAACCGGTGTTGACCCGAACAACTCTGGAACATGAAACGGGGCTGGAACAAGCAGCGCTGGAATACGACAACACTCCCACCCGTGGTCTGAGTGTTACTATGCTGACGTGGGCCTAGAATTAAACAAAGACAAATGAGGAGGCATTTAGAGGGACTTAAAGAGTCATTTTCATTTTAGTCAAAGTTGCATTAAGTTTAGTATCTTATTTCTACATTTATGCATTCAACTAATCTGTTTACAGTGTATCTAGTTATTATGCATTCAGGTTGACCTTTATTGCCTTTTATTGTATTATTCTTTATATAATGAGGCTTATTATCAATGGAAAATCAGAAAACGAATTTGAGAATTTATAGAGTCTTTTCTGACTTTGGATCTGTTTAGATCAATTCCTGTATCCTTTGGTTTTGGAAGAGCTATCGGTGGTGGATTTCTAGCGTCTTTATCATCCGGTGCTGGCAACTTAATCCAGGTGTGGTGTTAGCTCAACCGGTTTCTTTATCACTTTGTGGTGGCAACTTTATCAAAGTGTGATGATCCGGATCTTCCTATCTGTTCTGTTACATTCACTCCGTACTCACGCTTCGGCAAAACGCATTAAATTTCAATAAAATGAGGGCATGGTCACTTGCATATCTGGGAAGATGAAATACCACTGCATCTGGGTATTAGAGTATCCAATCAGCTGAACACAAATCCTTGTCAAGTCTTTCTTGTGTGAGATGAAACCTATCTCTATTGTTTGTCCATGTGAATGCAGGATCGTTGAAACCGAGGTCTATGAGTCCACCTTGCTGAATTAAATTAAGAAAATGGTTCATAAACGACATTGTAGATGATCTTGCCCTTTTTTATGAGAGTGAACCTATCACATTCATGTCATATATACAACATAACAGGATAGTGATAATAGAAATAGTTGAAAGCATATTACTCCAAAAATAATTATGATCTTGAATTCTAGGGGAGCCATAAATAGTGAATAGGTCCCAAGGTGACTCAACTGCGTTTCTTGGATAGTAGAGTGTATAATACGCGAATCCGAGTAATTAATAGAAACGTTTATTTCATCAAACCATAGTGTAGTGGCAAAAAATCGTACTAGGCCCACTTCGTCTAAATGCCGCCTAGACCCAACCTTCTTCGAATAAATGTCACTTGGGCCTAGCCCACTCGTCTACAGGTTGGACACTCTCCAACTAAAAATTCGACCCATTAGAAGCCTGAAGGTCCAAGCCCATGTGAGCGTCCATCTAGACAAACAATAACCCATCAAAAGTAATAATGCTCCAAGCACCCCTTGGCTGCCCTCAACTGAGCCTGCGGGTTGTCGATTCAACCTCAACTCAGAAGATCTCGCCACGTGCCACTTGACTAGGTCAGTCATAGACCCCATGTCACCACAAATATCTCGAAGTCATCTCTGACAACGAAGGGTCTACAGTCGAGGCGGCGTAATCGTACGATCGAGTTACTTTAGACAACAGATCGACGACCAAGAACGAGTCTCCCTTAGGGTTCGGGGTCATCCTCGATACCAAGCATTTCAGATCTGATAGACTCCACGAGTCTGTCATTCGCCTATAAATAGAAGGAGACTCAGACTTCGAAAGGCATCGAATACCGACTAGAAAATTACTGAATACTCTTCTCTCTTTCACATTTAGTATCTTCTGATCAGTGCTCTAGACGACGATAATCGACTCTCGAATTCCAACAGACCTGAACGATAATCTTCTAGAGGATCACTCTAGACGACGATATTCTACCTTCAAGCTCCATCACTCTGGAAGTCCTCCTGAAGTCTCTGTTGCATCTTACTACATTACATAGAATCTCCGATCGGGACGACCTCTCAACCTGCTCCAGGAGACCAATCCGACCAACTATCCCGTAGAGTCGAAGCTCCGGCCACTCTACGAGTCGAGCCATCCTCCGACGATACAACACGGTGACACCCTCAGCATTCAATCGACTTGTATTTATTTCACTTATAGTTTGCTGACTTGACCGTCGAAGTGCCCTTGGCAAGACACCATCCCAGTGTCCCCAAGACTTCACGGTTTCTGCTCGTTTTTGTCTGTCTACAGGTCCAATCGGAACTTCGTCTGTCTCGAGGTCTAGAGCCCAAGTTGTCGGTGGCCCACCAATCGACGATCTATTAATTGTGCGATTTTTTACAGTCCATAGTTTGGTGCCCACCCTGGGGCCCCTTCAACTAACATCTCAAACGACCTCATCAATGGGAGAAGGAATGGTAGCCTCACCAAACGATGTCTCGACTTAGATCGCTGAACTCACTGCTCAGATGCAAGAAAATGCCCAAAAATTTAAGGCCTTAGAGGAGGAGAATGCTCTGGTTCGAGCAGAGAATCAACTACTCCAAGAAAAAGTTACCGAACTCGATGCAATCTTTAGTGACCCTTGGAGCAGGAAACTCCTCCAGCCATCCAACCGTCCAGTCTGGCACCATTGGCATCTCCATTTCGAATCCAGTGTAATACTACGATCCCAGCAACGACGTTGTTATCGTCTTTCCAAAGCTCAACTCAAATCAATCAACAATCGCAGTCGATGACTGCCCCTTTTTTCTCATCCTCATTTACTGCTCCTACTTTACTACCTAATGGTGTACCCTTTAGTCCGTTGACTGATGGTCTGAACTCTGGCTTTGCAGGAACCTCCTTGGAGCAGGCGATGGCTAAAAAATTGGCAGAGATGGAGGCTCTGATCACTCCCATTCCAGGAGTCCCAACCCCCCCCCC
>BEHA01002692.1:104298-156440 GCA_002897215.1 Eschscholzia californica subsp. californica | reverse complement strand
GAAAGTAGCCCGCGCATTCCCTGGTCCATTCGATTTCTTGCCGGATGCATGCCACGTATCCCTCTTGACTTTTAGTATACCAAATTTGACCCGAACTTTGACTTGCTCTAATTTATTCATCCGGACTCCGTTTTGACTTCCGTTTTCGCCTCTGAGTTTGTCATGAACTCTTCTTTTCAATCGAGTACTAAAATTTCCAGAATACCCTAACCTTGAAATGACCAAAATGCCCTCAAGTGTGTATTTCTCCCGATTTTATCCGTTTTCTGTGCTCAATTCTTTAGAAGACACCTGAGTAAGAGAAACAAGCAATTTATGAGAGTAAAGGCTCGAATTGGACTAACTAACCCGAGTTAAGAGATTCAGATGGGACATTTTCATGTCTCATCAACATACCTCGAAGGCGTTCATTATATGTCTAGAAAATGAAACAAAGTAAAATCCCCATTGGTCCTTTGCCACACTCTCTAGAGTGTCAACTCTCCTTCTACATCCCATTTGTCCACCTTGGATTGCTCTGCCTTGAACCCTGCATTGGCGATCTTCAACTCGAGCCTTCATCTCAACAATCTACTTCTTATAGTCAGAGATGACCTTTTAAGCATGGAAATTCCCAGATACAACCTACACTAACACAAAGAGGTATGTCAATCACCTGACTAAATAAATCTATTACGCATTTATACATCTTTGAGCTATGAAACTAACCTTCTTCAGTCCGAATGAGGTGACATTTGTGAAGTCTAAAGCTTTAAAAGTATTTTCATCTCTCTTAAATGGATCGAGCTGACACTAAGTCCGTCTAGACTTTGTAGTTAACTCCATAAACATTTAAGGTTAAAATTGTGGAGGATATGATCATTTCAAGTCTCCAAGGTGACAAATACAATCTCTGGTAGGTCTGGTCGACATATATGAAGTCTAAAGATTTAGAAATACCACCATTTCATCGAATGGAGCGAGCCGACACTTAGTCCACATGACTATGTTTGGTTTCTCTAGGGTAACTAAAATCCCTCTAAACTAAAAATGGTTAGGCGTCTAACGCTACCATAACGCCTACAGAGAGAGCTGACACTTAGTCAACCTATACTACTTTAGGCAACTTCATGACCAAAATTCCATCAACTGCAAAAACACGGATTTCGACAAGTGTACTGTAGCGCCCAGACATTCGAGTAGGAGAATCGGCCGAGTGAGACCGCTGAGCAGAGCTAGTGGGTTGTTTTGAGATTTGATTTTGAATATTTGTTTGGGTTGAATAGAGCATTCATCGGATAAATTTCGAAAAACAATTGAGTTTTGACTGGTCAAATTCAAGATTTGGACGTCATATGGACTTTGGTCGATAGGTAATAGCATTTTCCGTTATCTATGAATGTCGACCACTAATCGGGTCGGGACGTTTTCTAGTGAGTAAAAATCTTATTTGTTTTCCTTATTGTGGCTTAGAATTGAAAATGATTTTATAAATATTTGAAATTATTTTATTCTATAAAACAACGAGGGTGTAACCCGTGCCCATAGGGCACGAACAGTTCTTTTGAATGCATTAAAGGGCTAAACATTCAAAATTAATTTAAGTAAACAAACACCAAGGAATAGTGAAAATCAATTCTTTAACCCCCTTCTTACTCCTCAATGAACCCTTTTGGCACCACCATGTGTATCTTCATCTTCTTCGTTCGTCAAACTCCATGTTTGTCATCTGAGTTACCACCCTAGCAGGAACACCATCTCCATGTATGTATAATTTTCCCCGCAATTGCTTTTGATGAGCACCTGCTGCTTAAATTGGCCAACACAAACTGAAACCCTTAGAAGCTTTTGTCCGAGTCAATGTGTGCTCGACAAATAGGTCTTCCCCCTGTTTTTTTAAGTTGAGACGATCCTTCTGTGACTAAAAACAGTATATCCCCGATGATCATCTCAAGCTGCAAAACATACAAAAAGAAGTTCAGACCATTGCTAGATCTGACATTCATAAAAGATAATGGTGTATGTTAATTTTCAAGTTTCATATCCAAAATCTAATTGTACATCTAAATTGACTCGAAAAGTCTGAATGAAGAGTCCCTTGTGTACGGTAACCTCACTCAAACTTCAACAATAAAAGACGAATACCAACTAACTTCAGAAGTAAAAAAACAGACACCCACAAAGACGGACATCGTTATCTAGTGAGCAGTTATATGATTAACATAAAAGTAAAGATCTAATTACATAAATTTAGTGTGCAGTTGATGATTAACATAAACTTATCACTTTCTGACCATCGAAAGAACAAACCTAACAAAAACATTTGAACCTATAAGTTATATTACTTCCTGTGTGGAAATTTAATTTCAATATAATAATTAGGACATTCCCATAAAGATTGAACAACATAAGATATTTCCCTGATCTGCTAGCTCACTGTGTTTTGAAATTCATAGTACTTTGTCGTTCTTGGCAGTAGCCTAAACCCTAACATAACTTTATCACTTTTTGATCATTGAAAGAGCAAACCTAACAAAAGGATTTGAACATATAAATAACATATTACTTTAGGTCAAAATTTAATCCAGTACTGTAATTACGACATTGTCGTAAACGGTAAATATTGAATAACATAAGTCAATTTCCCTGATCCGCTAGCTTATAGTGTTTTGGAATACTTTTGGATCATTGGAAGAACAAACTCAACAACAAATTTAAACCTGTAAATTATATTACTAAACACACGAAAAAAAAAGAACTTGCAAATCTCAAATTCTTTTCTCATCAAAACTTAAGGGACAAAAATAATATAAGGTGTATAAGAAGAATTACTAACCTGTCCAGTCGGGATCAATTTTTTCTTGATAAAACCCCAAGAGCGATAAAAGCACAATGAGGAACTTCTTGAAATTATGCTTTCACAACTTGAAACATACTCAGGTAATTTAATTCCCAACCACCCAACACTAAATCCTTTGCTATAGTTGCACCAACCAAGTTATAAGATAACACAACCACCAACCTAGTTATAAGATAACACAAAAGATGTCCATTTACTGTTGAATCGTAGTAAAGTTGAATTACCTCCACGCCATCGATTTCCATATTCACGACTTCTCTTCCTTTGACTTTGAATTAATACATAGATTGTATTAATTCAAGTCATAAAGAATTAATACATCAATTTTGCCAAAGCAACAGATGAAACTATTAAGTTGATTTTGCCTAATGACATAAAAAATACATAGAAGTTAAATGTCATTTAGCGCAAAAACAGATTGAAACTAAATCAAGCCCCTAAATTACCACTAATCATCAACCTACATCAACCTAAATGATATAAAAAAATATATTGAAAGTAAACTAAGTAGAAAAACTAAATCGAAGTCTTATATCCCTATTAATCATCAACCTACATCAAAGCCCTAACTCAATAGAAAGATATATATAGAGAGAGTGACAGCAAGCGGCAGATCCCTAACTCGATAGATAGATCTAGAGAGATACCTGCGATGAGAGAGATATACGGGGTTGAGAGGAGATTTGACAGTTATTTACCTACGAATCTATTAAGTTGTGTCGACGTTGTACCTTTTTCAAACCCTAAAATCAGCATAGTGTAAGTCTCAATCATTTAAATTGGTTTCTCCCAAGTTTGACTACCCCGAAAGAACCAAAATGGTGGCAAAACAACAAAGTGATAGTGTTATTCTTCTTTTATTACTACTGTTTGGGCACAATTACAAAACAGCGGGATGTCTTGTACAATAAGAAAATACCTGAGATGTCTCCTCCTCAATCTTATGTGGCATTGGAGATGCTCTTGATGATGTGAAAGTTGAAAATCTTAGGTGCTCGACAAAGTTGAAGCCTTAACTCGACATAGAGGGAGAGAAAGAGGGGAAAGAGATACCTGTGGGAGTTCAGTGGGAGAGTCTAAGCATCCATCAAAGTCCAAAGAGAGATTTGTTAATGCCCTAGACTGATGCAAGCATCCATCAAAGTAATGGAATTACAGGTATGATGAAAAGAATATAATCACAATTGAAAATAACAAATCTACTTGAAAAAAAGAATGGAAATCGATGAAGAAACCCGAAAAGAAAAGTAACAAAAAACAAAGACATAACAAATCAAACTAAGATCGACACAGATTGATAAATTGAAAACGTTTATGTTTTTTTTCTATCAAAGGATGACGTTTAACAGATTTCAATGTAGCCAGGATTTAAATTTGCTTTTTAAAAAATAAGGCTTCGTTACCAAAATTACTTCCTAATTACCTAACGACACACGTATTACCTGCCCACATTTGATGAAAAGGGCAGCAAGTTGTTCTTCGTTACCTTGGTTCCGACTTTCAAATAGTAAGAAAGTCAGCTAACCGCGCAAGTGGATAGTGGAACAAAACAAAAGTCGATCTCGGGGTTATACTCGTTCGGCATTTAAACTTCTTCTGAAAATGAAAATTGTGGAAGAACAACTTCTATGCGAGGAAGATAAGAAAGGGAGAAACCGATGTGAAAATGTGAGGGAAAGACAGCGAGCTATATTAGAAAATAAAAACTATTAAAGTAAAAGGCAAAACTACAATGAACAAACCTTGAGATATATTAGGAAACGATAATGATTGAGCTCGTAGATAGAACTTACTTGATCTCTTGTTGGACTCTGTTTGTTCTTCATTTCCAACGATTTTAGTGATAATATAGATTATCAACCTCAGTGACGGAGAATAGGTAAGACCCAAAAAAAAAAGGTAGAGAAGATTTACTCGATTGGCAGCACTGAAGATATCGGCTAGTAAGCCACGGGTCTTCTCCTCGGATATTTACCCGATTCGTTTGGACTAACTTCTGGCCCAACAATGTGGTAAACTAAGTCTGAAAGAGAGATACCTGGAACTGCTACCTTGAAAACCCTACATCAAGAAAGAGAGATACCTGCGTGAGAGAGAATTATTGCGTTTTGTCGATTGAGAGATCTAATATGGCAAGAATGACAAAGTTTTACCTGCGACAATTGCAATAAACGACGAAGTTGGAGCGAACTTTAATAGACAAAGAATTCACGAATATGAAGTTTTTTTTATGAGAGGATTGATGAGATACTAATATCCTTATTGATTCATCTTCTCACAGAGATGCCCATTAAGCATTTTTTTCTTCTAAACATTTAGCTAAGCATTTTTTTCTTCTAAACAATTAGCGAAACATTTTTTTTTCTTTTCACAGAGATGTCACTATATAGAATGACAAAATTTTTACCTGCGAAAGTGGCAACTGAACCTTAACATGCAAAGAATTCACCAAAACTGTAGAGTCAAAGAGGCAAAAAAATTTGGCAAAAATGATTAATCATCAAAACCCTAATTGTGCTATGAACATGAAGTATGTTAATAACCACTCAGATAGACAAAAACAAAGCAAGATCAGTAGAAGCACTTACATAAGCAACACTTCTTCTCCTTTGCCCATGCTCAACTCCTTTTTGGTAAAACATATCAATCATCTGATCTTGGAGCTGTAAATATTACTTTACTAACTGTTGAAATACCCAAATGTTCGTAATCAGATTCATAGTCAAATTAGTGAAGTTCATCATCAATAAGGCAACAAAAATATAATTAAATTAGGGATGCTAAACATTTAGAAAGATATAAATAATGAGGAGGAATATGAAGTTCTTCTCGGAAATCAATTTAACCATTTGCAAACAAACAATATATTATACAACTTTCTTAGGTTCAACTATTTTCTCATATAATCTTCTCGGAAATCAATCTAACCATGGGAATTATTTTTTTCTTGCAAGACAATGAAGTGGTGTTAGCCAGCGAATAAGCTGTCATATTGTATCTCGAAAATCTATGTTTGGAAGTGGTGTTAGCCAGCAAATAAATGGGCTACACCCTCGTTTATAGTTTATACAAACTCAGAAGGTAAGACTTCAGAGACTTAGCCAACTATTATCAATCTAGAAGCTACTCTTAAGCAATAAACTACAACTATTATCAATCTAAAAGCTACTCAAATAACACATATGAAAAATCACATGAAAATCAAAATGGAACACTATGGAATTAATTGCTACTAACAAAATCAACAAAACCTGGACTGCTACACTTGAGGAAGGATCTATATATGACAAATTGATGCCTTTATTTATATGTTTGTACTAGGGATCTATAACAGCCGTTGTATTCATGAAGATCTGTTTATCTATATAGATTTGTTCATCTCTATAACAAATATCCAACAAAAACTATATGTAGTGGATCCGCTCAAGAAGATATATGTTAATCTGTATAACAAGGAACAAATCGAATGTAAAATCCAACTTAAAAGATAAAAATTTGATGATAATTTTAAAGCAGAAAATAAATTGATAGTTTACATAATTTTGACTTTGACTCGATACCCGAGTAGCCCGTACCCGATTTACCCGAGTCTTGTATCGGGCATGGGCGGGCTTTGTTCAGTTGAAATTTCAAAAATGCCCGCCCGTTTTACCCGAGTACCCTAATAGCCATAGCCTCAAGTTGCCCGACCCGCCCGAGCCCGAAGGCTAACAACCCGTGGGCGCCCGTACCCACCCGTTTCCCACCCCTAGTTCGGGGTCACCCTCGATACCAAGCATTTCGGATCTGATAGACTCCACGGGTCTGTCATTCGCCTATAAATAGAAGGAGACTCAGACTTCAAAAGGCATCGAATACTGACTAGAAAATTACTGAATACTCTTCTCTCTCTCACATTTAGTATCTTCCGATCAGTGCTCTAGATGACGATAATCGACTCTCGAATTCCAGCAGACCTGAAGGATAATCTTCTAGGGGATCACTCTAGACGACGATATTATACCTTCAAGCTCCATCACTCTGGAAGTCCTCCTAAAGTCTCTGTTGCATCTTACTACTCCATTACACAGAATCTCCGATCGAGACAACCTCTCGACCTACTCCAGGAGACCAATCCGACCAACTATCCCGTAGAGTCGAAGCTCCGGCCACTCTACGAGTCAAGCCATCCTCCGTCGATACAACACGGTGACACTCTCAGCATTCAATCGACTTATATTTATTTCACTTATAATTTGCTGACTTGACCGTCGGAGTGCCCTTGCCAAGACACCATCCCGGTGTCCCCAAGACTTCACAGTTTCTGCTCGTTTTTGTCTGTCTACAGGTCAACCGGAACTTCGTCCATCTCGAGGTCTAGAGCCCAAGTTGTCGGTGGCCCACCAATCAACGATCTATTAATTGTGTGATTTTCTACCGTCCACACATAGTAATAAGAGTCCATCCCTACCATTCGAGGGGATTTGGTGATAGTTAGTAAGATCTAAATTATTAAGAACATAAAAATTGAAAGTAGAAGAAAGTTTAATTTCTAATAAAAAAAAACTAAAATAGGCCCAGTGGCCCTAATGAAGTGATATAAAGCATTCTTTGTCGGGTCGTTCACAAGTCTCCGACAATTCCACACCAAAATGATCATTCCTCCATCAACTTTATGGTAGTCGTGACCGTCGAATTAGTGTTATCTAGAGTATTTTGTCGTGTTGTCATCTTAGTCGAGCAACGACTGTCTCCTACTTCTATAACTCCGCGAGAGATTAGATCCTGTTGTTGGTATTCCATTTGTTATGCAATGATGAGAGTGGTATCACCAGACTGAAGTTGGGAGATTCTGCCCTTTTGATATGAATTAGATTGGAAAGGAAATCCCTAAATGCAGTGTTGAGTGATGGTGTGGTAGGAACCTATTTAGCGTAAGTCACCTCCGTGTCAGGGGAACACCCAATAAACCGTCCGAAGGAAAAGAAGGCATGCCGGAAAAAGAACCAACTTCTTTGCAAAAACTTAAAGTCGCTAGAGGAACTTTAAAGTTATCAGGGTATTTTGGTTCTATTGCCAAAAGAACCAAACACTTTTGTTCGTCTGTCGGACTATACTTAAGCATGTCGTGAAATTGCAAAATTGTCGGACAAAAATTTATAGTTTGACCTGTCCTACCACACGAGGAACAAAAACGTGGGAGTTTTTCAAATCACAATTCCACAAAAACTAACTGGGTATTGGATAATTTGAGATTAACCCTTTTAGGGAGGGGCTTAGTGATATCAAATTCGAACTGAACCCTACCAAAATTCGACCATTCCAGTTCATCTTTCTGATTAGTTGCCTTGTAATTGCCTAAGGAATCAACCAACCTATTCACGGTATTACTATATTCAGATGACTCAAAGGAATGCCATGCATTTGTACCCAAAATCAAACCCTGTTAAAGACTTGGTCCCATGGAGAACGATCAAAAGCCATTTCTGATTTGTGGTCCTTGTGAATCACATGAGAAAGGTGTTATCCTTGATGCCCGTCAGTATAAATTTGTTTGGGCCATGTAAAACCCTAGAAAGTCGGACCATTGCTTGGATAAAGTCGATGTGTTTGTCTCTGAGAAACTAATGCCATTTTTCAAGATCCGAGACTCCTCAGTAAAAAGGTCAGAACCATTGACTGCAAGAACGGGTTGTGTGTCTGTGGTTAATATCGCGAAGTGCGGAAGGAAGTCTGAAGCTGGTGCTGCCATTGAAGAAGAGTCAGAAGAATAAGAAAGGAAGAAAGATGAGTAAAATGAAAAGAGACTAAATCTCAACCCAAATGAAATAAAAACAAAGTCACAAATGAAAAATGAAACAATAACCGTTACTATAATTGCAGATGACCGATTATAAACCACTCAGTGGCAGACCTAGAATTTTTTTGTGGGGGCACTTTTTATTATAAAAAGAAGTTATAAATTGTCTAGTAATCTCGATATGGCGTTGAAGCGCGTGATTTTTATCTTATACATACACTCTCAACCAACTTGTGAGTTTTTTGTTTTGGACTAATTTGTGAGTTGCATTGACTATTGTTTGAATAAAATAATTAGTCTTATATAATTCGAATTATATAACAATGATATGCGTAAATTTTATTTCAGAAAAAGAGTCTTTTATGTCTTGAACAATGTTCACTACATTTTACATTCTTAAAGAAGTTAAGAAAAGACAGAGCGGACTAATTTTTAGAAATATTATCAGAAATGTAATATGTAAGAAAATGAAAAAAAACATAATAATATGGTGAAAAATAGCTCTAACAAATTTAAAAGAGAACATCATCAAATTTACCAAGAGAAAAAGACTTAAAGAGGAACTGATCTAAAAATAAAAAGTCAAAAGATGAGAAATGAAGGGGTCGTGGGAGTCAAACTGTTGTCCTCCATCGCGGACAACTCTCTCTCACTCCATTACAGCAAGACTCGTTCTGTCATAATAATCGTTACTTTCTTCTTTTATGAACACAACCACCCTCTATCAAGACTTATACCAACCGTTAGTACATTTCAATAATGATCACGTTAAAATCATTCACCTATTATATAAAATTAATTAATTGTGTATGAATAAAAACAGTTTCGCGTGGAATAGAAAAAAAATGAATTCATGCTGAAAAAATGAATGCTTAGTAAACAAAATAATTACTCTATGTCTATCATGTCGTCAATCTCTTACCGTTCGTTTATTTTAAACTCAAATTTTAGCCTTTAGATTGTATCAACCTCTCATCGAAATTTTAATGAGCCTTTATATCCATCTCTCCATTATAAATAATAGCTATTATGTTTTGCATTTATCGTTCTACTAATTACCCAGCCGTTTCAAAGTTTCAGTTTGGGTCAATTCTGTTTTGGCCCCCATATTGTTACCAACTCACCGTTTTGGCCCCAATTGTGTCCGACAATTCGTTTTGGCTCCAAAGGGCCAAATTTTTACCAAATTATCCTCGGGGGCTAAAATGAAAATATTTTCTGAAAAAAATGATAACCACACAAAAGCCACATCACCTATTTCTTTCTCCTCCACTTCACCTTATCTCTCCTCCATCACACCATCACTTCTCCACCTCACCTTTCTTCTCTGACGAATGGTGATCACGGTCTGAAAACCAGACGTCCGGTGAAGGGGATCCTCCCCTTCGCCGGACAGTAAGTAGAGGGAAATAGTGGAAGAAGAAGAGAGAGAAGAAGCAGAGGGAGAAAGAAGAAGAAGGAAAGAGAAAGAAGATGAAGAAGAGATTTGTTTTTATGTTTAAGGTAACCTACCAGAATTTTTATTCCGACCGTTTACCATTCACCAAAGAAGAAAGGTGAGGTGGAGAGGAGGTGGTGTGATGGAGGAGAGATAAGGTGAAGTGGAGGATAAAGAAATAGGTGATGTGGCTTTTGTGTGTTTATCATTTTTTTCATAAATATTTCCATTTTGGCCCCCGAGGATAATTTGGTAAAAAATTTGGCCCTTTGGGGCCAAAACGAATTGCCAGACACAATTGGGGGCCAAAACGGTGATTTGGTCACAATATGGGGGCCAAAACGGAATTAACCCTTTCAATTTTATCATGGAGTCGACCAAAGACGAAGATGGTCAATATTTCCCTACCCCTTTCTTCACATCTCCTTCAACTTTTCTTTTCTCTTCACCTATTTAAATTAGCCATCAGTTACAATCTCTTCATCTTTTATATTCTTTCATCACTTTTGGTCAAAGACATTTATGTTATACAAATTTACTTTCAGTCTGTAGAAACCTGATAGCTTCAGAATTTGTGTAAGAGAGTTTTAATACTGTGATGTACTTGAATAAGGTTTCAGATCTTCAAAATCAAAAGGTAATTATTCTCCTCACAATTTTGATTTGTTCTTATAGCATATTACTTATTATCTTTTTGCTTCATTTTTTTGCACCTAATGTATGCTTTATTTATTTTCTATGTGTTGCTATAGTCAAGTATTATTTCTTCTTGCTTCATCTTTTGCACCTAATATATGTTTTATTTGTTTTCTGGAATTAGAAAACTAATAGATGCTTTATTATGTTTGTTTCATTTCATTTGGATGTGTTTATGCACTGCGATGGTTAGTTTTTATTTCTTCTTCCTTCATCTTTTTTTGCACCTAATAGATGTTTTATTTCTTTTTGTTATGTTCACTAGCAGATTACAGCAAAGGTCTTAGTTGTGAGTTCCATTAGAAGATATAAAAAACAAAAGCCGTTTAAACATGAAGTTGAGCAACGAAGTGCTTTTGCTCTAGGACTTGTTGTTGTTTAGGTAAAACAATGCATTTTATCATTGAACCTTTAAACTTTAAGTTACTTTAATTTTACCTTATGTTAACATACATGCTGCTATAATTCAATTAAAGTAGTTACATTTTCATTGATTTTGGGGGTTTTCCATTACCGAGTGATCAACATTTTCTCCTCCTTTGCATCATAAAACTATGGTCACTGATTTTGGGGAAATAAGAAAATTGTCCGGGGTGCAAAGACTTTATAAAAAATTGATCAATTTTAGTTGACCAATATATGTTCTAATTGTTAGGGGGGATAAAACTGTGTTCACCATTTCTTCTCCATACGGGCAAGAGTCGTCGGTAAACTGCCATTGGCGGCAACATTAAATGTTTTTTTTGAAGATCGAAGAAATTCATCCCATAAGCCCACGCACAGGCTTTTGGATTAAACTTCTCTCTAATAAGAGGATGAGAGAAATTCATACACTGAGAATAACGATGAAATGATCCAAAAAAAAATCTCAACAACCCCATTTACCTTCCCCTCCATATCAATCTTCCATAGACCAGTTAAATCCTTTTGAACAACCACATCATCATCCAAGAACACTATTTGATACAATTTCGGGTACATCTAAGGAAGATAAAACCTAAGATGATTCAACACTGATAAGTATTTAGGGATTCTAAATCGGCATTCTTAATCGCTGAATTCATCACAACTGATGCAGCAGTTACATAGTCAAAGAAGATTTAATAACAGTGAACAGGTGGGACTCGGTTAGAGTCCCACCCAAGTAAGAATCTTGGAAATATCCTTTCAGATATTCTTTCTTTCTTGTATATCAAGTCTTTCCTTTATGTGTATCTCTTAATATGTAGAGTTTCCGTTTAGTTGTAAACCCTACTAATATAAATGTAATACAAGGGATTGGTATACAACCATCCTGTTTGACCGTATCTATTGAATTATTTCAAGATTGCATACTGATAAAGATCAGGATCCTCAAATTTACGCTTATATGGTTCATCCTTATACGTCTCCGGATGAGCAATTCGTTCTTCAACAAGTCTCATTGCCAAACAATGCAAACTTCTAGGTGTCGATTTTGCAGCAATTAACCTATAAAATGCCCCCTGCTTTGTAGCCTTGGTTAATTTCTCATTAACAACAACAATAGTGTTTGTAAGAGAGAGAGGGGGAGATATCATGAGAGACCGTGAGAGAGAGAGAGAGATTGTGAGGGAGACTGTAAAAGAGAGAGAGATAGATCGTGTGAGAGAAATAGATAGACAGTGAGTGAGAGAGAGTAATGGAGATGAGATGAAGAAGAAAAAAATAAGACAAAAATGGCACGGGCGGTGGCGGCCGGAGTTGAAGAAGAAAAAAAGTATTTTATTTGCCCTTAAAATTCGTTTTCCCAGATAATCTTCTAAATTTCGCATCTTCCCTTTAAAATTTTCACCCAAGATAATATTCTTATTTCCCAAATCAGCGGCCTAAAACTATCTATTGGCTTTCACAAACCTTATTTTGTGGAATTTTGGGGTTGGAAATGAAATTAAGTTAAGAGTAATTGATGTATTGCGGCTCATATCTAGTTGCAACCCCACATATCCAATATATTTGTTCCTAGGAGAGTACCATACAAACTCTTGACAAAAATAAAATTTTCCTTTTGTCCCAACCGTTGAAGCATCCCCACGTCACTCAAAATATTTGAACACAACTATCATGGGCAGTACTAGGCTCAATGTCCCCTCAATTTTTACTACACGGTATTCGCCAAACTTTGGATAGGTTACGGAGATAACTATTTTGTGTTACAATATGTTTTTTCTATTCTTTCGTCAAGCAGAATAGGTTGATGTTGGTGCTTTACCTCAACTTATGGATCTTTATAAGAGACACACATGTTGTTCGAAGACCCGCAATGAATAATGTTGTTCGACGAGCAGCTGATACTATCAATAACTTTCTTTATGAGAATAGTAGTATAAAACCCTTTCTCAGGTTTGTTTCTTTGGTAAATTTGTCACTCAACTTATTACTCTGAAGTTGCATATTTGTTTTGAATTTAACATTTCAATTAATGTTAGAGAGAAGCATTTGTACGTACAGAATTTGTACAATAACTGTTCGAGGAAACGCTTAAAATTTTATATTAGTTGCATTATTTTTGTTCTATAACGAAAAAGTTTAAGTAAATGTTAAAATATTAAAGAGAGTTATTCAGAAAAGGTGATGAAATGTGTATGATAATGATTTTGTACTAAATTGTGTAGCTTTTGTTTTTGCAAAATCTATAATGGTCGCAACCAATTTTAATTTTTGAGTAAATATTATTTTGCAGAAAATTATGTGGGTGTTATATTAAAGAAAGAAAATGAGAGAAGGTGATGAAGAGTATATGACAATGATCTTAACAAATTGTGTCGTTTTTAGTTTTGCATTTTATTAGATTTACATTTTCAAATATTTAGTTTAATTCGTTGTTGTTATGATAAGATTTCAATTGTGATAACATAAGGCTTATTTTATAAAATCGAGCATAAGTCATTTTGATAAGAACAGGTCCCTCACTTTATAATACGTAAAATATTCAACGGGATCGTCTGTGCTGATAACATAAGGTCCATTTGTGTTAAGCGATGGTCAGCTAATTTTGATAATATAAATTTCGCCACTTTATAATGCTCAATGTGCTCAACAAAAGTGTTCGTGTCGGAGACACGGGTTATACATAGTTATTATTATAAAATAAACATACTCAACTAGCCTTGTGGGACTCCCACGCACTTGAACCGCATGTGAAAGAAACCCTTGTTTCTCTCTCCTCTCACTTGTTCAGTCACGTGGAGAGGGAAACTCTTATTTCTCTCACATGCGGTTCAAGTGGGAGTCCCGAGATGGTTTGTGTAGCCTTATTGTAGTATATGATCTGATATGATGTAAAAGAAGACAATGACATCTTTCCCTCCGTGATTTTCTGAACAGTAGATCACAAAAAATAGGGAACACGTAAGGAGAGAAAAATATTCAAGTGGTGCGTTTTTTAGGAATATTTTCCGACAGCTTTTCTCTTTGTTGTTAGGTTTTGTGGTGGAGGCTCCTTGTTTTCCGGTGGCGTTGTTGCTGGTTGACTGGCGGCGACACTCCAAATCTCTTGGAGATTTTAATTTTTGATTGGTAGTTGCTAGTGATTGTGCCTTTTGGTCTTCTTCCTCCCTTCTTCTTCGTGGTTTTGAACTCTGATAACTTCTCTGACGTTTTGATTCTCTCTGCTTGAGTGAATTTAGCGGCAAGGGAAGTGAAAGTTCCTCTCCACACTTCTGGTGATGGAGCTTTCGGTTAACTGTGGGGGCCATCGAGGGTGGGGAACTCGATGAATTCAGCAAGTTTGAAGGGTACCACTGTTAGGAGGTTTGCTGGAATCACTGAGGAGGTTACTGCAGGTAAGGTATTTGTGGAAATGCGGCACCCAAAGGTTCCTTCAAACCAAAGTAGTTGTGGCTCGAATGGAGCTGTTAACTGGGCCAACCTTTTTCTTCAAAAGTTTTCAGCAGGTAGGAAGCCATTCTCTTATGTTCCTCCTGTTGATATTAATGGTGTTCAGGGGGCTAATATTGTGACTGATAAGCTTCAACCTAAAATCTCTGATTGTGAAAAGTGGGTTGTAGGATGTTTTATTGGCGGCAAGCTGCCTTATAATGTGGATAGGAGAACCCTATTGAGAATTCGGAAAGCTAAGGGGGCTCTCTCCATTACTCTTCATGGAGATAGTGTGTTTATTATTAAACCTGACCTTGATGAGGATAGAGTTACCATACTAGAGCATGCGCCTATTACTATTGCTAATAGAATTTTTGTGACTAGGCCATAGAGGTTGAATATTGAGAGAGAGATGACCAATTTTAGATATATTCCGATTTGAATTAATTTGAGGAGTGTGCCTATTGTTTTATGGGATGAGGCTGGGCTACAATCTTTTGCTAGTTGTGTTGGTACCGCTTTTTTTTTTATGAGATCACTTCCATACAGTCTAGGATGGCCTATGCTAGGGTGTGTGGAGATTACTTTGGATAAGGAGTTGCCTAAAACTATTCATGTGTTCTTGAATGGGGTGAAAGATGTTGATGTATTGATAGAGTATAGCTGGGAGCCTATATTCTGTACTTCTTGTGTATCACTTGGGCATTCTACTACTAAGTGTCCTAAGAGCACCCCTCAGGTGCAACAAGAGTGAGGCCTTAAGCCAAGGTACCTGATCCTGATAAATCAGTTGCACAAGGGGGGATACTATGGATAAGGAAGTGACAAAACCTAGCATAGAGCATACTCATAATGCTCCTAACATGGTTGATGATGGACGGACATAAGTTAAAGGTGGGAATCATAGGAAGAGGAAGACCATGGATAGAAGGAGTAGTCTTGAGAATGCCAAGGTAGTATGTGATGCTTGTACCAGTGGTGTTGCTGATTGTAATGTGGACAGGGAAGAGGATATGGTGTTGAATTCTGAAAGTGCTCTTGCTCTAGTCCCTCTTTCAGTGATGGGTGAATCTGAACTTTCTGAAGTTATGGTCAAATATCAAGAGAGGGGTACAAGTGATAGGAAATTTGCTGCTGGTGTGGGTGTTGAAGGTACTCTGTTGGAGAGTTGGAAAAGTTTTTGAAGCTAGATCAGGAGGGAGTAAGAGAGCCAATAGAGGTAAGGGTAAGTCTTCCTTTGCTAGTGGTTCATATGGATAATATAGCTTGTTGGAACATAAGGGGGTTGAATGATACCCTCAAAGCTAAAAAAATCATTGAGTTAGTAAGGAAGTTTAATGTGTGTGCGTGTGTGGGATTGTAGAGACTCATGTTTGTATGGAGAATAAGGATGTAATAAGAAGGAAGTTGATGCCAACTTGGGATTGGGTGACCGATCATGAGTTGCACAGATTTGGTAGGATTTGGTTGATGTGGGACAGCTTTCAGCTCAGTTTTTGTGTTCTCTATGTCAGACCAGATGGTTACTGCTATGTTAAGTTGAAGGATGGTAAGATTTTCTTTTGAGTTTTGTTTATGCTCATAATGATGGGGTATCTAGGAGAAGATTGTGGAATGAAATGAGCATGTGGCTGTGAATTATGATAGAGCCTGATTTGTCTTGGGTTTAGAATCTGAAGAGAAGGTGGATGGGAATGCTGTTAGGCCTTGTGATGTGGTGGATTTTAGAGATTGTTTGTGGGATGCTCACTTGTTTGATTGCACTTATTCTGGCCAGTTTCTTCCATGGTCTAATGGACAACAATGTGAAGGTTTTATAGGTGAGAAACTAGATAGCTCTGACTAATATTGAATGGATTTCTAGTTTCCCTAATGCTACGGTTGAATTTCTGAATCATGGTATGTCTGACCACTGCCCTTGTGTGGTATCTTTCTTTGAGAATGGTGAAGCTTTCCCTAGACCATTCAAGTTCTTTAATTGTTAGAGTGAGGAGGAAGGTTTTCTTAAGCTAGTGAAAGAAGCTTGGGTTTGGAGGTTATGGGGGAATCCCATGTACAGATCGGTGAGTAAGTTAAAAAAAGGTGAAGGGCTCTTTGAATGTTTGGTAGAGAGATAGATTTCATAACATCTCTATGAAAAGTGCAGGAGGCCAAGGAATCTATGGACTTGTTTCAGACAATACTTTATTCTGAACCAAGGTATTCCTATATGAGGGAGGCTGAGAGAGAGGCAGTGGATAAGTATGTGAGATTGGCTAGGACTGAAGAGGCTATGCTTAAGCAGAAGTTCAGAGTCAAGAAATTCATCTTGGGGATGGTTATACCACGTTTTTTCACTATTCCCTGAAGGAGTGGAGATCCAGGAATAACATACCATTTCTCTATAATGAGGATCGTGCGAAAGTGGTGAATTGTCAAGAGGTGGCTAAGAAATGTGTTGGTTTTTTTTTCAGAACATGTTTGGTTGTTCTGGAGATGGTGAGTTTTCTAGTAGGCTTGATGAGGTTTGTTTTGCTCAGGTTTTATCTGAGGAGCAGGCGGAGGAGTAGATGAGCAAAGTTACTAGAGAAGAGATAGTGTTTGCTCTGTCTAATGTTGGTTCTGACAAAGCACCTGGACCTGATGGGTTCCCTTCTTACTTTTTCAAGTTCTGTTAGGATATATGGGGGATGATTTTTGTGATACCGTAACCAGATTTTTCTCCTCTTGGATATTGGGTGAAGTTAACTCCACTTTGATTACCTTGGTTCTTAAGAATCCTAATGCCTCTAGGGTTACTGATTTTAGGCCAATCTCTTGTTGTAATGTCATATATAAATGCATTATTAAGATTTTGACCTTAAGAATGAAGAGGGTTATTTTTGGTTTGATTAGTCCTTGTCAGTCTGCTTTCATTGCATAGAGGGTTATCCAGGATAATATTCTCTTGTCACACGAGCTTATTAAGAACTATCATACGCATAAAGGACCTCCTAGATGTGCTATTAAGATTGATCTCTAGAAGGCTTATGATACAATTGAATGAAATACTCTTTTCAAGATTATGCAGCTTTTTTATTTTCCTGAAAGGTTTGTCCATTGGGTTAAGATGTGTGTGTCTACTCCCAGATTCTCTATCATGGTGAATGGTAGCTCTTATTGTTACTTCAAGGGGAAGAGAGGTTTGAGGCAAGGGTGTCCTATGTCTCCATACCTCTTTGTGATTGTTATGGAGTAACTAAATGTTTTCTTGCTTCATATGGTCCATGAAGGCAGGTTGCACTTGCATCCTAAATGTGCTAACCCTGTTATTACTCATCTTAGTTTTGCAGATGATCTTTTGATTTTCTTAAAGGGAGATGTGGAGTCTGCTGCTGCCTTGGCTGAGGCTTTGGAGCAGTTTTCTACTTGCACTGGCCTGAAAGCTAACAAAATGAAGAAGTCCATCTTTGCTGCTGGGATTGATGAGAATACTTTGAACCTGATTAAGGCCCAGCTGGAGTTTGATGTTGCTGCTCTACCTGTTATTTACTTGGGTGTCCCCCCTTATGCTGCTAGAGTCACCCGTATTGGTTCTCTCTTATGCTGGTAAAGTCACCCTTATTGGTTCTATGGTAAATGGTATGATTTTGTTTTGGATCAGTTCATTTGTTCTGCCTATGAGGGTGTTTAGAAAGCTTGGCTCCATTATCAAAAACTTCTAATGGGCTGGTAATGAGATTAACTCTACGAAAGTTATTTTTAGAGGAGAAGTTCTTTATCTTCCTCATGAAGAGGGGGCTTAATTTGAAGGGTTTAGTAGTTTTAAATATTGTTGCTAACCTTAGGCATGTTTGGGAGTTGTTTATTGGAAAAGATACTCTCTGGGTGTCTTAGGTTAAGACCAACCAGATTAAAGATAAGAGCTTTTGGACCATGGGGATTCCTCAAGAAGCTTCTTGGAGTTGGAGATGCATTTTGAAATGTAGGGAACATGGTTTAGATGGCTAAGGTCTTGGTGGGTAATGGTGCTACCATTGATTTATGGTTTGATGTTTGACATCCTATGGGAGTTCTCTATCACCATTTGAGTCGCTTTTTCAGATTTGATAGTAGGCTTCATGGTGCAACTAAAGTCAAGGTGTGTATTGATAATGATAAGTGGGTTGTGACTCCTATGCTTCAAGGAGCTCTCAGGGAGGTAGACTTTCTAAAACAGATCTTTCACTTGCCTGAGTCAGATCTGTTTGATCAGACGAATCCAACCTTTGATCCGTTTGATCAAACAGATCTATGATCTGTTTTAGTAAGATGAAAAAAATGTATTTTTTTTGTTGGTGATGGTTATAGAATGTAGTTTATTGATATGTTTAGAGACTTTAGTTATCTTTATTTTGGATCATGTAACTTTCTCTGATGTAAATTTTAGTTATCTTTAGTTTCTAGATTTGTTTCAGAAAAATAAGAGATATCATGTAATTTTTCATTTTTTTTGTGGTGATGATGAATTTCGTATGAATATCATGTAACAGATCTTCAACCTTGTATTTTTTAACAAGATATGTTTTAGTTTGTAGAATTTCTAAAGATCTTTTTTATTTGTTAGAATTTCTAAAGATCTGTTTTAGGTTGTGTTTGTTTTTTTCACTTTTCAGATCTGAAATCTGAATTGGGATCAATTCAGATTTCAGATGTTTGTTTTTTGTATTTAAGAAAATCTGAAATATCATCTGAATTGGGTCAATCGTCTGAATTGATTGAAAAGGAGCTCATATTTTTCAGACTTCAAAACAAGTCTGAAAACAAATCTCCAATGCTGAAATATACTAAATGTCAATTATAGCCCCATAACTTTTATTATTCTCAGTCATTATTTTATTTAGCAACACCACCACCACCACCACCACCACCGGAACCACCACCACCAAAATCAGCTCCACCACAACTGAAATCAGCACCACCCCAACCGAAATCAGCACCACCACACAACCTAGACCGAAATCAGCACCACCACACAACCTAGACCACCACCACCACCACACAACCTAGACCACCACCACCACAACCACACAACCACCATCACCGAAATCAGCACAACCACACAACCACCACCACCACCGACCACCACCACAACCACAAAACCTAGACGACCACAACCGCAACCACACAACCTAGATCACCACAACCACACAAATCGCACCACCACATGAACACAAACCGCCGCCACCACATGAACACAAACCGCCACCACCACATGAACACAAACCGCCACCACCACATGAACACAAATCGCACCACACAACGCCGGATCTGTTGGAGGGAGAAAGAGGGACGAAAAGAGAAAGGGATTGAGAGAGTCTAAACCTCACCGGACTTCTATTGTCGGACTTTCTCGCCGGAACAAATGTTTGAAAGAGATAGGTTGAGAGAGGAGGCTGTTGGAGACTTGCTGTTGGAGACTTGGAGAGAGAGAGGATAAAAAGTTTAGGGTTAGGGTTTTCTTTTTATTTTAGAGAAGGGTGGAGGGTTAGGACTTGTTTGTGTAAAATATCAAGTAGGGGTATATATGTCAAAATTATAACTCATATCCACTAATTCAGATTTCGAAAACAAACATCTAACTTCTAAAATAACTCAGCCAATTCAGATTCAGCCAATTCAGTTCAGACTTTTCAGATCCAGCCAATTCAGATCCAGACATAAAAAGAAAAACAAACAGCACCTTAGTTTGTAGACTTTCTAAAGATAAGAGATATTCATATGAAGATCTGTTTTTTTTTAAGTATTTTTTTTAAGTAATTTAGTTTGTATGACTTTCTAAGGATGTACGAATGTTATTTTAGGTAATTATTTGTTTTTTATATTAGAAATTTGTTTTTTTTATATTCTTTTTAATAAAATTACCCGAACCCGTTCGACCCGAGTCCGATGGAGCCCGCTCGGGCAGGCGGATTCGGACGGGCTACGGGCCCTTAATTGGTTGCTTTTGTCTGGCTCGATCCGTCCGACAACTAGTCGCGGGCTAGATATTATTATGCCCGATCCCGCCCGATTCCCGCCCGATTCCCACTCGTAAGTATGCTGTATGCCTGATGTCCAACGCGAGGATGCTTTTTGTTGCTTTTGTGTTTGTCATGGTTTCACGTCCGTTAAAGTTTGTTGATTTATGCCAAAAAAAAAAGAAAAAAAGAGCCGTTGCTTACCCTTAATTAACGAACAGAGCTTCTATGTTTCGTTCCATCTTTTTTTTCTTGCTTGTCTGCAAATCTCTCTTTCTCTCTCTCTCTCTCTATCTCTCTCTCTCCCTCTCTCCCTTTAATCTACAGTGTAAATTAGGGTTTTGTGTGAATCAGATTTGAACGATTGTTGCTACAAGAAAAGATTAGTTTGATTAGGGTTTACTGTGATCGAATTGGAGAAAGGAGTCGAATCAAACAAAAAAAAACCCTTGTTCGTTGGCTGGATCGTAATTTCAATTCATCCTTTCTTCTCTATATTCTCCGTCGAGTCTTGGCCAGATTTTGCAACTTACAGGAGCGGGAGGTCCGGTAAGAACAACTCGAGAAAGATATAATGCTTACTGCAGATTCCGTTACGGAATTGGTTGGGCTTTATGTTTTATTCTGTTGGTTTTTCACTTGTGTAAAAAGGGTGGAAATATGATTCAAGGTGATTGCTTCTCCAATTCATTCAATCGTAAGTCCGACGACGTTTTTCAACCGAGCGTTAACCCTAATTTCCTACCCACTTTGAGTCCTACCATGCATTCTTCAACATCTTTTGCCAAAGCAGGGAAGTTTTTCCTATTTCAAGACTTGAAGAATCTCTATTGTGTTGTCCAATAGAAATGCGATCAAAACCCTAAATTCCAGAAACTTCTCTACAGATTACAACTTTTCATGAACCCCAACAAACCCCGAAAGAAAAAACTAATAAGTTCATGAAACCCTAAGTCCCTAACTAATATCAACAAAATATGAACTCAATGGGTTCAAATCAGATAAGTTTCCTCATGAACAGGTTCTTGCACAAAATGCACTTGTCCCATCCTTTATCGTGTACGTAGCTTCAAACTTTGTGAAGGGTCTCAAACAAAGATTAGAGACCCGACTTCGATTTACAGCCTGTTTGGGTGACCCTAGCAAAATCAGATTTGGTAATATTAAATTATATCATTTAGATGTCGAATATGCGTACTCCATACTATGAGAAGAAATTTAACTATTTATCTTTATATTCGGGCATCATACAATTTCCCTCCCTGCTTTGGTCCACTTATAATTTAGACTTCTCTGTTTTCCCTTACCTCACATTTCAGCCCTAAAAATCTTGCATTAGAGTGTTTTAGATGATATTCTTATTCTTAACTAGAACAACTAAAAGAGGGATATAGGGTCACAAGTTGTAAAATCAATTAGCTAGTCTGGTAGATGGCAGCTCAAATGATGTGGGTAATATTAGACCTATAATGTTTGACTTAGAAATGTGATCCAATTCGAGATTAAGGTTGACAGTTGGTCTACATTTGTGTTGGCCCTTCTTTACATGCTATTGCGCAACTTGTAGTAAGCTATTAAATGATGCCGGCTAATGTTGGACCTATAATGTTTGTTTGACACCAAAATGTGGTCCCATCTGAGATTAAGGCTGGAAGTTGGTTTACTTTTATGTTGACTCTTCTTAACAAGCTATTATGCAAGTCGCAGTAAACTACTAAATGATGTGGGCTAATGTTGGATCTATAATTTTTGTAACACACTAGGATATGGTCCCTTTCGAGATTAAGGCTAGCAGTTGGTTTACTTTGTGCTGGCTTTTTTCAAAAAGCTATTGGCAAGTCGCAGTAAACTATCAAATGATGTGGGCTAATGTTGGATCTATAGTTTGTGTATGATACCAAAATGTGGTCCCGTTCTAGATTAAAGTTGGCAATTGGTTAACTTTTATGCTCGCTCTTCTTAACAAGATGTTGCGCAAGTCGCAGTAAGCTATCAAATGATGTGGGCTAATGTTGGATTTATAAATTTTGTTTGACAACAAAATGTGTTCCCGTTTGAGATTAAGGCTGACAGTTGGTTTACTTTTGTGTTGGCTTTTTTTTTTTAACAAGCTATTGCACAAGTCGCAATAAGCTATCAAATTATGTGAGCTAATTTTGGATCTATAATTTTTTTATGACTCCAAAATGTGGCCCCTTTCGAGATTAACATTGGCAGGTGGCTTTCTTAACAAGCATTGCGCAAGTCGCAGTAAGCTTTAAAATGATGTGGGATAATGTTGGATCTATAATTTTTTGTATAACGCTAGAATGTGGTCCCTTTCGAGAATAAGGCTGGCAGTTGGTTTATTTTTGTATTGACTTTTTCTTAACAAGCTATTGCACAATTCGCAGTAAGCTATCAAATGATGTGGGCTAATGTTGGATCTATAGTTTTTGTATGACACCGAAATGTGGTCCTGTTCGAGATTAAGGCTAGCAATTGGTTAACCTTTGTCATGGCTTTTCTTAACAATCTATTGCGCAAGTTGCAGTAAGCTATCAATGATGTGGGCTAATGTTGGATCTATAGTTTTTGTTTGACACCAAAATGTGGTCCCATTTGAGATTAATGCTGGCAGTTGGTTTACTTTTGTTTATGCTCTTCTAAACAAGCTACTGTGCAAGTCGCAGTAAGCTATCAAATACTGTGGGCTAATGTTAGATCTATGGTTTTTGTATGACACTAAAATGTGGCCGCTTTCGAGATTAAGGCTGGCAGTTGGTTTACTTTTGTGTTGGATTGTTTTAACAAGCTATTGTGCAAGTCGCAATAGCTATCTAATGATGTGGGTTAATGTTGGATCTCTAATTTTTGTACGACACCAGTCCCTTTCGAGATTAAGGTTCCCCGTTGGATTACTTTTATGTTGCCTTTTTTTGACAAGCAATTGCGCAAGTCGCAGTAAACTATCAAGTAAGGTGGGCTAATTTTGGATCTATAATTTTTGTATGACACTAATACGTGGTCATATTCGAGATTGTGGCTGGCAGTTGGTTAACTTTTGTGTTTCCTCTTCTTTACAAGCAAGTCACATTAAACTACCAAATGATATGGGCTAATGTTGGATTTATAGTGCTCGCAATTATCCTCATACATCATGGCGTGAAACAAAAGTTTGCTATCTAAAGTTTAAACAAAATTGTGATTTTGTTAAGTTTCTTTTGAAGTCAGTTTGCTATCTAAAGTTGTGGCTTTTACACAATGCTTGATGCTTGCTCACAAAGGTCCAGACATAGTCAGTGCCCAATAACCCCTTAGCATTGATTATATATTCATTGTTTGTTTCTTAACTAGTTTCCTGGAATGGCTGAATCAATACTATGATTCGAATACACATCAATTCTCGAGCCCCGTTGTTGTACGCTACATTTAAATGGGTCTTCACACAGTTCACATGGTAGTTATATTGCAATGTTTTGTGTCAAAAATTGGTGAAATCGTATGAATGTATGAAGTCCTTTTTTGGTGTACGTAATGAACATTTTTTTTGTCTAAGGAACGAATTACAATAGGATACAAAGCTGGAAACTTATTTGCTTTCTCTTGCTGTTAGATGAAATCTTTACTTCTCAGTAACAACTTGAGCTAATTAGTAAATGGAAGTAAAAATTTTAATCTGACTATTATAATTGGTTGAAATGTTAATGAAATCTTGTCGATCAACTATTCGGCTCCAATCGTCCATGAGAAAGCAAATGCATTTGGTTTATGCTCATGGTATGCCACCAAGAGTTTTGGGACTTTCTCAAGATTAAGGATAACAGTAGGCTCTACTTTGAACAATAGAAGTTGTGAATTCCTTCAAATGTCGGTTTGAGTTTCAGTCTATGTGTGCAGATGTTCACATTCAAAAGAATTTAGTTAAGCCTCCCCATATGCCACAGTACAGCAGCAAGATACCCCAGTTTTGTTGGAGGTATGTTTACATCGGTGTTAGATGCATGTTACGATTAAACAAATTGTGATTTGTTAGTTTCTTATTTGAAAAAAGTTTATTATCACTAGTTGTGATTTTAATCATTTTATCTAATGCTCGATGCATGTTGGCAGAGGTTGAAAAACAACGACTAGTGGCTCATACACCTTTATTGTTTGAGCTATGGTTCAGTATTCTTTAAGCCTCATGTTGTATTTTGTTGGAACTTGGAAATACATTTTGACCGTTAAACTCAGTGAAAATACTGCATTCATATTTTGCAGTGATTATCTTGTAATTTGGATAATGTGCGGGTGGTTATGAATATGTTTTCTTTTTGCAGAAGTAATAGTAACTTGTCTTTGTAACGGCATGTCTGTGCTTTGTTGTTTTGAAGCTTTCCTTAGATAATGAACGTATTTGTAATTATCTGTTAGGAAGTGGTTGGAATCTCGAAGTTGCAACTACTCCAAATCGTTGTTAGACTTTAATCCTTTCATGATTATGCTTTATTTCATTGATGCTTTAATAATAGTTGTTCCGAGAATGAATCTTATCTTAAGTTCATTTAAGATATCTTACAAAGTCATCATAGTTTACTGTGATTTTGCAAGGTGTCTTAGAATGTGCTCGTTGTTAAACTGGAATAATGTTATGTTGAATTTTGTTTGTGTTCATCGTCTACACGACGAAGGACGAATCTGTTTCTGTGTTCGTTCTCTTTAGTAAGGATAACTTTCATCGGAAATCAGGAAGGAGAGATTAAGAAGAGGCAATCCTACTTTGAAACACAAAGAAATTCAAGGTATAGTGTTAAAGACAAATAACACTGTAGTTTATGCTCTCTATCTTAACACTGGTTGAAACCTAAATGAAGGTTTATTATACTTATTTTCCTGCGATGACCTTAATGTACGGTTTTTTCTCTCCTTCAGTCATGACATCTGTGCTTTTCATGACAAATTGATCATAAATCTTGACATCAGAAAGCCCTAAATTATGTATGTACGATGAGAAGATCCTTAGTCAATGCTTTTCATGATTTTCTTTTTGACTTTTTTTTTTCTGGCCCTTAAGTCCTATTTGCCCGAGACTGATAAAGAGATCCTTAATCAATGGTTTTCTAGGATATCAAGATCCTTAAACGTATCAATCTCTGTGGGGTGGTCAGAGAGAGGCCAGGAAATTGGTTTAGTTGTTGCACTTGATGATCGAATTTAGGTGGATATTGATTCCTATTTTGGTTGTCGAGTTTCTTGCTTAGTCCATCTTATTTTTGTTACTAATGCAGTAGATTATATGTTACTAGTGGCAGTTTTTATTTTAATCAAGTCTGAAATTATTCTTACAAAAACAAAAATATTTGGTCTATGGATCTGCATTATAATTGGTTGTGGTTCCTACTTAGTTGTCGGTTATAGTTCTAATTTGCCTTTTGGCTTTGCTTAGTGTGCAACCAACAATCGTGGGAGTTAGTTAAATTAAGGTCGGCACTCCAGTAACCAGACTCTATTTTTATGAGGAGGAATTGTGAGATTCCTACTTTAGTGTCGGTTATAGTTTCACTGTACACAAGATGTTCTATTTTTTAAGTGTAATGTTAATTTGGACTGTATCAACAGGTCGAAATGTGGTTGGAATCTCGACGTTGTAAATACTCTGCTCCAAATTGTTCATGAGATAACAAATTCTCAGGATTAAGGATGACAGTAGGCTCTATTTTATACAATAAAAAAAATTGTGAATTCCTTCTAAAGTTGGTTTGAGTTTCAATGCATGTGTGTAGATGTACAAGATTTGCCAGTTTTTTTCGAGTTTTTCATTTGCAATATGTTTACATTGGTGATGTATATGCTATGTTCGAACAAATTGTGATTTTGTTAGTTTCAATCACAATTTGACGAAGGGTTTTAATTATTTTATTTAGTTCTTTATGGATGTTGACAGAGGGTCAAACACGACCAGTTGTGCATACACCTTCATATCGAATATGAATTGACTGTATCTTTTCTTGACCACCGACATTGCCAACTCTACAAAACTAAAAACACTTCATATTGTAGTCATATTGCATATTTGATTTTTCGAGAAGTGATGATTTCTGTGAAGATACAAGTCCCTGAAAGTAGTTTGGCCTACCAAAGGAATACAATACAACACACAAAATTAGAAAACTTATTTCCATTGTCTTGATAATAGATGAATTTACTTTTGAGTTACAACTCTAAGCTAATTAATTAGCTTAAGTGGATATGGTATCCTGAAATATTCTAATGGAATTGGTTCAATATTCTTGAAGCCTTCTGTTTGTTGGAAATACCTTGACAGTTAAACTCGGTGAAATCACTGCATTGATATGTTGCAGTGGTTATCTTTTAATGTGGATAATGCCGCACGGTTATGAATTTTGGGAAGCTTTATAGGCGCCTCCCATGCGTGTTAGATGCGCCTCCTTTCCTCACAAATTTCATTTGAGAGAGGCGCTATTAACATTTTTAGGAAGTGCTTTTAAAACTTCTCTATGTTTTTTTTGCAGAAGTACGATTAGCCTGTGTCATAACAACGTGTCTGTGTTTGTTGTTTTGATTCTTATCTAAGATAAGGATTGTACTTGTAGTCATTTGGTATGGAGTTGTTGAGATCTCGAAGTTGCCACTATTGGAGACTCCAAATCGTCGATAAACTTCAATCTTTCCATGAGTATGTTTTGTCACGCTGATGCTTTTCTAAGGTAGTAGTTCTGAGATTGAATCTTTGTGTGATGCTTTTCAAACAAGTTATTGTAATTTGTACATGTTGCGATATTCGATCAAATGTTGGATCTATAACTTTTGTCATGACACCAAAAATGTGTTCCTATTCGAGATTAAGGCAGACACTCTATTTTTGTGGTTGTTTATTCTTTCGGTCTTTCCAGTCTAACAAGTTATTGCTTACATCGCAATAAGCTATCTTATGATGTAGGCTGATGTTGGATTCATAGTTTTTCTCATGATATTAAAATGTGGTGCCGTTCAAGATAAAGGCTGGCAGTTGTTTTTACTGGGAACTTACAAGGTGTCTTTGAATGTGCTCTAGTTAAAATGTAATAAAAAATTTGCTAATTTTTTTTGTTGATATAATTTTGGATTGTAATTGAATGATTTTCTGCAGAATATCTTTCACAAACCAACCCTATTTGAGATTAAGGTTGGCAGTTTGTTTGCTTTTGGGGTTATATATTCGAAACTGCTCGGGCGATACTTATGGTGTTGTATGCATGTTGACAGAGGGTCAAACATGGCAAGTGGCTATCATAGAAACTTCATGAACATATGAAGTCCCTTTATGTGGTAAAGACTAAAGGCAATGAAAGCAATTTGGCCTACCAAATGAATTACAACCTAACTCACAAAATGAAGTAACTCATTTGCATTTTTTTGCTATTAAACATAATATTACGTTTTAAGTTATAGCTCTGAAGTCTGATCTAATTGGTTGTTTGAAGGGGAAATGTTATTCTGGACTACTGTAATTGGTTGGTTCGATAAGCTTTTAGCCTTGGAGCTTGTTTTGTTGGAAACATCAAGCTAGTCAAACCCAGGGTAATTACTGAATTCATATTTCGCATCGGTTATCTTTAAAATATGGATAATGTGTGGATGGATACGAATATGCTTTGTTGTTTTGATGTAAGGGATATCTACTTGCAATCATTTGTTAGGAAGTGGCCAGAATCTCGAAGATGCAACTACTCGACTCCAAATTGGAGGCAGAGTTTACTCCTCTCATGATTATGCTTTATGACATTTATGCTTTTCTAAGATAATAGTAGCTCTGAGATTGAATCTTTGTTCACTATTCATTTAAGACATTTTAAAAAGTGCTCGTTATTTACTGGGATCCCGGAAGATGTCTTCGGATGTGTTCATAGTATAAATGCATTATCTTTCTTCCAAAAAATTTCTATTGCTATAATTTTGGATTATAATCGAATGATTTTCTGCATGAATATCACTTGTAGACAATTTTTATGAGGCTATCATCTTATTTTTATTTCTACCAAATCAGTGTAAATTACTCTTGAGTTCTCATTATAACTTTTTGGCCCCATTCTAGCTTGAGTATATAATATGATGAAGATAGGATTATAAAGAAAGAGAAAGCGAGTCTATTAGCATGGATCATATTATGGTGCCAGAGAGTGTCTTTCGCTTTCAAAAAAGGCCGTCTGCGCTTTTCATGGTCATCTTGATGATGTGCTTGATCTCTCATCGTTCAAATCCCAGGTTAGTTATTTGTCTTCTATAATAAATTTTGTTATGGCTTTTGTCTTTCTTATGGATTACTCGTAAATGATTATTACCCTATCAATATGTCAACGCCCTAGTACTTGTATTAGCTCTTGACTAAATCATTTTGAGTGACGTTGATCTGATAAATAAGATGTTTGAAAAGATTTGTTAGATATAGAAATTCACTTCTAAAATTAGATGTTGATTATATCATCTATAAAGTCGAGAATCATGAACTGCAACAACCCTTTGATTTTGATGAATAGATAGATATGTTGGACTAGTAATTGGGCCTTTGGGGTCCTTTATGTTGTCTCTCTAGAAAAAAGATGTTCTTGATCATGTTAAATCTGGTATGTTTTGAGTATGATAGTGATCAAGATTGACCAATATATGACAAAGCATCAAGACTGAGTCGACATTTGTGAGGTGGGATCAAGTTTATATGATACTATACCCATGTTAAGTCTGAGTTGGACCAAGATGGGGTTTTTGTAGCATTTATACCTCCTGTGTTTCCTAGAGAAGACCAGAGTCAGAGATTTGGAACTAAAGCCGTGGTTCAAGTATTACTTGGTCAAGCTACCAAAACCTCCGTGTATTGTATAAACTCAACCATGATTTTATGGCTTCTTTGAGATTCTGGGTTTACTTTCTTTCACCGATGCAATGGAAGTAGGAATATGTTTGGACTTGGAAGGAGATGACATGATCTTGTGTACTTAAGAAGACTGCAATTTGAGTAGCTGGATGCCTGGATGTGCTTTCTTGAACGAAATGCAATAGTTTACTTATGTATGAGTAATGACAAGGTAGGAATGTATCATTTGGACATGCTTTAGGACATAGCTAGAAACAAGCTTCCTCCAATGCATCCTTCTTTGTATTTTCTCTCTTTAGACCTTCACTTTCTAACATTGAGTTATAACAAGAGAAAATCCGAAGTAAATGAAAATGCAAACCAAATAACAAAGAAAACATACTCATCTAGAAAACCAATACTCAGAATTGTTTATCTTCAAAAGATCCCTTATGATCCCACCCACCCACCCAAATAAGATATTGTTCATCTTCAAACCCCTGGAGAGAGAAAATCTAGGGAGGAGAAAGAGATGATGAGAGAAAGAAAGAGAGTTGACTATATGAGGGAATTAAAAGGATGGTATTTATGGAAAGTCTAAAAAAAGTTAACAGTCAATGGACGGAAAAGAAGGGAGGAGGTCATAAGGGTATTTTCAGTAAACTAAGGAGCGAGGCAAGAGTCTGGTCATGGTCATGAAGTAGGGGGCCATTTGAGAAATCACCCATTAAAAAAACAGAACTGAAAATAACTCCATGTTTTACTTAGCAAGTAGACCACTAAGTTGTCCGCATCATTCCCCGTCCGTGTCTGAGAAAGTTTTGCCTCTGGCTAAATAAACTGTTAGGAACGCTCCAGGATATTATATTACCCACATATTATCAAAAATATATTGAAGTTTCCACTTGAGAAGTTACTTTTGGTATCCCCTGTAGCAACCTGTGCGTCCGTGATATCTTCAATCTCATCTTTGCTTAAAGGGATGAATTGTGGAGATGATAAAGGATGAAATTGTTGGTCTCATAGGTATAATGGGACATTGATAAGGTCGTTAATTTTCTTGCAACTCTTCGTAGGAATCAGTTAGGCCTTATAAGAATCATTACATAATCTTCTATTAAAAATTCCTCATGCTTACATTGTAAATCAATGACGCTTTTATACTTCCATTGTCCATGGTAATGCATTTTCTTGATCTTCCAATGCAATTCATGAATTGATGTGTAAGTTGAACTAAATGCAATATGGACTCTCACTTCCTAGCACTACCACATACAAGACACTACAAGAATTATCCTAAGCTTTTACTGACTACTTATTTTGCCCATAAGTTTGTGGTTGGTATGTAGATGAAAACTTGAGTTTAGTGCCCATCATGTGCCAAAGTGTTTTTAAGACATAACTCATAAACCTGACGTCCCTATTAGACACTGTCCCATGGAGATGAACGACCTCTCTGAAAAACGTTTAACAATATTAGCAAAATAGGAAAGTGTTGGGACAAGGAATAAAATGAGTCTCATCCTTTTTAGGTGAAGGAAAAGAAGGAATACTCAAGTGACTGAAGTTTTCCCCATGATTTCATTTTTTAGATGCTCATCAACCCGGGTCTCTATTCCTGCAGTATTGTTAGGATAAATCTGATAGTGTGGCAGATTGTGGTCCTTGGGACAGATTAATTTTTTATGTCATTTATTGAAGGGATATCTTGTGAAAAGTCTTTCATGGATTTGACCATGTCATTCATTGAGTAGGGGTTCTACGTTTGGAAGAGTCTCTACAACGGGTTCAAGAGACGATTTCTTTGCATCAAAGGGATAAATAACAGGTTCTGCTTTTATGTCTTGAACAAACTGTCTTTCATTAACTATGGGACAGATTTGAGTTTGGGGTAATTTCCACTTATACAGGTTATCAGCAACACTTCATTGTTCTATTTGTTCAGTTAACTTTTTTTCTTAATCGTAAATGAATCTTATTGCTTGCTAACTTTAGTTTTTGTTGGCTTCGAAGTAAACTTTGTAATCTTAGTGGTTTATTTTGTTTTTTAGGTGGTCGGAGTTGTTATCTACGTCATACTCTTCTCTTTCATGCACACACACTTGAACGCACAGTTCATTTGGCATTAATCTCTGTTCATTTCTAAACTCGTTTTTCTTCTTGGCGCTTGAAACTGATTTTAGGTCGTTAACTTGGGAGGATGCTTTCTATAATACTCTGATCTTCTGATGCTTTAAAGAATACATTCTTTTATCACGCAGTTGTGAAAATTGGTAGACATTGTCTGCCGGACCCACTTCGATTAGCAGTGGCAAAGATGTCATATCTTGTTTAGGAGAAAGGTACATCATCTAAACTTGTTTTTAGGTGTGAAGGAAATTGTTGTGCAATTAGTGTCAACAGTTGATTAAGATCTACCATGTCAAAGACTCAAATTTTGCTACTTGCAAGAGTAACATTCAAGATTTGGCATGGTACATAAATTTGTTATAACGTTCTAACTTCCAACTATAGTGTAATTGAAGATACATATGAGTAAGCAGCTCGATTTTTGCAGTTTTTACATAACCATTCTTTTGTTTAGCAGGATTATTTGTCAAGCACGAAAACATCAGTGGGTTTTTGCTGGTAACCTAGCACCTTGTTTTTTGTCACCATGTGAGGTAAATAATTCACTATGTGTTCCTAAACCAAAGTTTTCATATTCATATTCTCGTGTAGTTAATGGCTCATATTGTCCTATTTAGGTGTTTTTCAGTATTCTATGGGCGGAAAGCCCAGTGTGCAGCTGGCGTAAGGGTTGTTTTAGCTAACCAACTACTTCGATATAAAGAGTTTGTGATCATAAATTACAACTGACCACAACCCTTCCCACAATCAATTTGGGATAACTCAGACACACTCCACATAGTCAACCAGCGATTTAGCACTTTAGGTCTTTATTTCGAAGAAATAAAATAAATCAGTTGGGTTAAATATCAATTACATGTTCTTATTAGCCTATGGGGCTCATTTCCAAAATGGTCAAATGAGGTACATCTTAGAGGCTTGAACCACAGTTACATGGTAACTACATGGTAAATACGTTCTTTGTCTATTTCCTTGACAAGTTCGAGAAAAGTTTGCAACAGTTTGTCCACTTCACTAAATTTATTTATTTCGCATTCCTTTCATTTTATCTGCGATAATTTGCTAGTTACATAGGAAACCTATAACTTCACGACCTACCTTTTGAAATGAGGATCGATTGTCGTCATTGAGTTCAAACACAGTAAAAAGGGCTTGATTTTGTCAAAACAAATTTTCTGCAGTGACCTAGATAACCAATGTAATATTTTGTGAATTAGCTTTTTCATTTTGAAATAGTAAGGAGTGGGAGAACTGAATGGGGACTAAGTGGTGTCTAGGACAGACAGATTTCCTTTTTCTTCAGTGGTTCTTTTTGAAGATGTGATGTGTGATTGAGGACAATAGTGTAAAATAAATGTTAGTGAAAATATGATGGTGGTGGTGTATGGTAGCGGTGACAAGACAACAGTGGCGGAGGTCATGGCCGTAGCATTAGACTTCTAGGGGGGATGTTGAGGCGGGGATGTGATAGTGGAGTTATTTCCACCCACTTCTAAAGTGGAAACGACTCAACAAGGGCAAGTCCAATGTAGGGGTTCGGGCTCCCAATTTTGGGAGCCCTGGATTTTGGGAGTTCTCAAAATTTTTTGAACTCCAATGCCGGGCTTCTAACAGGGGTTCCCAAATCCAAATTATGTCCGTGTGTGATGTGCGTGTGTGGAATTTTGATTTCAGTTTTCGACTACAAATTATTAGTTTCAAATACAAAATTATAATTTGATATTATTCATTTATTCCAGAGAAAGAGAATTATGAAAAGATAGAAAAAAAAAAGTTGGAGAAATAATTGGAAAGGAACAGATTTAAAACAATTAACATTAAAAAAAAAGTTAATTAAAAAAATTAAAAAAATTAAAAATAAAAAACTATTAGCCCCTGGGCTCCCAGGTTGGAAGGTTGGGGCTGGGTCTCCCAAATTTGAATTTAGAAGCCGAAGCCCTTAACGTTGAACTTGCCCTTAACAAACAGGTTTTCTTCACGAAGAGTTCGTTTGACCAACACTATTTTTAATTCCTAATTTAGGAGTTGTCAGCCTCAACTTTTTATAATTAATATTATTGGTAATAAGGAGTCATGACGACCCACTTAGCCATTTAGTCCAATATTAATGTGGAGTGATAACCTTGTCTACTCCTTAGTGGTGTTTGAATTGATAAACTTCGTTTATTCTAGTAAATATTATAGTGCTTTCATATGAGTGTTCCATCGTCGTTTATGTAGTAAAAAATAACAATAATAATATTAGTTTGACATATTATATGCATTTTATTTTCGGGACATTTCCAGAGTATTTGTGTGTGTAATCAATATATTGGTAAGAATACAAAATTATTAATTTGGGCTATTATTCATATAAAATATGTATTTTTGTTTATAAAAAAACTTATAAATATACTTGATTGACCTGAGTATTTTGTACGTCGGTCTTCACTGCACTTTAGAATGCTTTAATTTGGCATTTTAGATATAGAAGTTGGTGGGTGCGAGATTGCGGGTATACCACATTTGTGTGCCTTCCATTTTATAGTATGTATATTTCTGTATAGGAGTCTTGTATTCAGTCTTTGGTGTTTTTGTATCTTATGATTTGAGTAATTAATTTTGTATAGTTTATATGAGACATTAAATGTAGGTGTACTTTTTCATCTTAAGATTGTTTTTTTTTTGTATGACAATGGAGATGTTTGAAAATTGAAGTAATTTCGGAGTCATATTTTGCATGCTGCTGAGTTGAATATGTTGGTGTGCTTTTACTTGGAATCAAATTTTTAAACTAAGCATTTTTCTATGACATACATTTTGTATATTTAGGTGCATTGTATACGACGAGATGAGTATACATGTTAGTGTTTTTCTTCTATTTCTAGTATGTTTATACGAATTATATTTTGTGTGATGAGAGTGTCTGTATGTTTTTTTATGTGTAGTCTTGTGAAAAATATTGCGTGAATGATGTATGTCGGATTTTTTAAGCGTGGTTGCGTAACTTATAATATACTTTCTTTTTGTTGAAACTGCGTAACTTATAGTATTTTGTGCTTTAGTAGTATGACTGATTGGCTACTGGTGTGGTTAGGGTTGTTGAGTGTTCTTGTGCTTGTTAAATTTTGCACTGTCCCTTTTGACAGGATTTCTCTTCTAGGATTGATGAGTTTTGGGTGGATATGCAGATATAGTATTGTAGTATATTTTAGTGAGTATCTTTGCAAAAAATTACTTTTGGTTTATAACAGGAATTATTTGTCCGTGGTGGAAAGAATTTAGTGGTCTGTCCTCATGGATGAAAGTGGTTTACTTTGTTGAATGCTATTATAGGCAATCTTGCTAAAGACAATCCTTTGTTTGGTTGAAGGCAATGTGTTTTTAAGAGGCAACGCGTCAGCCAATGTTTTCCCTAACGGTGCCAATTGCCGTTAGGTCGGAGCCGGCCGACGACCTCGATTGAATCTTTCTTCTTGCTCTATCTTCTCTCCATTTCAGGCAAAGGGGAGTATTCCCTTCGCCGACAACAGAGGGAGAAGAGAGAGATGAACTGATCACTTGCTAAATACATTGCCTTTAACGATAAAGGGCATCGCCTATAAAATCTCCCTCGTTGAATAGGTATAACTTTATGTTTTTTGGGTTTTTATAGTAATAGTGATATTATTGGGTAGTATATGATTTTGTTTTATACTTGGTGGACAACATTTTTAGTTTACATAATCTTATGTGAGTCATATTCGAGGGATGTTTGAATTTATCTGAGCGGTATATGTAATTAGTGTTTAGGTAAGTATTTGATATGTTAAGGGCAGAGTTCTAATTGTGTAAGATTATTAGATTAGTAAAATCAAATAACTAGGTTGGTTGTACTGAGTAAACTGTTTTGAGTTATATATTGTGTGCGAGTTTTTTCTTACTATTTATATTAAGTAGGGTTGCCTGTTAAAGTTATATTCTGAGGAATATGTCTTTATTTGGCATGCTTTTATTTTTAGAATGGGTGTTTTTGTGCAAGTCTTATTTGGTGCACACATTGGTGTTCTACCTTATTTGTATTAGGTACGAAATGTTCTTAGGAGTGAATATTTGTTTGAATATTAGCATATGTGTGTGCATTTTGTTTTATAGATATAATACCTTTGGAGTAGATATTATATCTTGTGCGTTTTGGTGCATATATATATATATATATATATATATATAGGTGTAGATTTTATTTTATTTTTGATTGAAGAAGTTTCTCTGTGAATATTTTGTTGTATTTTGCATTTTATCTTATCAAATAGTGTAACAATGTTAAGTAAAAAATCTTAACGAAGTTAAGCTAATTTTAACTTTGTTGGGTTTTAATTGCTGTAATTACCTGGTTTTGAATTTGACTTGAACAAAAAACTAATTTATATTTAAAGTTAAATCTAGGAGAAAATGTTGAGTTTACTCTAACAGGGTATAGGGTTGGGGAATTTTTTTAAGGTGATGTTTTTTTTTTCAAGAGCTTGAATTCTTAAATATGAAAAGTATATTGGTGTGGATTTAGTTGTATTTTAGGAAGTTAGATCTTAAAGTAGGTCTTTGTGAATAATGCATGTGTTTTTGCAGGAAAATCATGTTTGGGTTTTCGAAAATTCATTTTATTATTTAATTTTACTAGAGAAGCAACTCTTCTTTTCACTTTCTCCAAACGAACTCATTCCAATCTCAATTTTTCTCAGATAATTTCAACAAATCAAAGTCAGATTAATTCACACCCTCTGTTATCTTAACCCATTTATCAATAATATCACAAATCTCTCACCTGGCCGTATAATTTTATTTTCAATTCACTGAAGCAACTATCGGTGGAAGCAATTAAGTTCTAGTAGGGTTGGCATCGCAACTTTCAATCAACAGGTAAGTATCTCTTCCTCTTGATTTAGTTCTACCTACTTTCCAGTTCCTAGAAGGTTGGTCCCTTCTTTTACAGTTTTCTCTCCCTAGACTTTTGTTTCTTCTTTCAATTTTAAGATTTTCAATTATAATTTTATTTGTTTCTTTCCATTGGTTAAATCTTTACTCGTGGTGTTGTGATTACCTTCTAAAGAGGGGTTCCATATTACAGATTTTCACTCAGTAGATGCATAAATTATTTTTCCAGATAGTCCATTTAGGTTTATTCAATTTCAAACAGAATTCATTTTTCTTGATTCAAAGAACAGTGGTAGTTACAGACCATCATTCCCTTACTTCCTTCTGCAGTTCTGTCAGTAAGTTAACTTAAACTACTGGTAGGGAGGTCGTTGTATAATCATTTCGGTTCTTTCTATTCCCCATGAAAGGGGCTATATATCCTGCCTTCTTCAATCTCTCTCTCAGATATGTGCTCAAATTGTCTGCCTCTTCTCTTTCTCTGAGAAATTTAGTTCCACACTGATATATTTCTTACTCTTTCTTTTTTAATCTAATGTCTCAACATCACTAGAGATCTCGGGTTGATAATCTAGCTAAGTCCTTGGTGAGTAACATGTATATTTCTAAACCAGGTTAGTTAAAAATCTCTTTTAATAAACAATCTCAGCACTCGAACTTTTCATCTTTTTCAAGGGGTTTTCTGATTAGAATTTGTTATCTTTATGATTTTAGCCTCAAACTCCTTAGAGATTTCTTAAGGGAGCATAATCATGATATATTCAAAGATACTGAGATTTCTCTATGCTCATGGTTCAAATTACTTTATTTTAAGACCAAAAAGCTTTTTTAATTTGGAAACCAATTAACTTTGGTAGGCCTTGGATTATTGGAGGTTTACTTCTAGTTATGAAACCTATTTCCTTTCCTTTCACATTCACGGACATAGAACTTAATAAGGAGATTTGCTGTTTGGACCCCTTTCTATAATTAAGTTGCTGCTTGGATTCCCTTCTTCCAGTGTTGCACTTTGGACTTCCTTTGATAGAATTTTTAAGGAATATTCCGTCTCTAGAATTATAGTTAAAATAAATCCCATTTTACCCTTACATAACTAATATCGCAGTTTGGACCCCCAAGTTTATAAATTTGTTGGATCCCCATTGAAATTTTGATCATTATGTTCATGGATGAGTAATAAAAAACAAAAATCACAGAGAGACGGCGAAAGTAAAACATAGTAGTAATTTATTGATTTTGAGATAAAAAGAAATCTATTTCTAGATGTCGATCTAAAGATTAACTTTAATTTGAACACAATTGAAGTAGTAGCAGGAGGATCTAAAGCAACTATATTTGAGGGACTAGTGAGTTCCAATTTTAAACAATACACAAATATTGATTGGATTACACAAGGTTTCTGTCTCTAAAACCCATTTGATCTGTGCTGATACACACACAATTTCTTTCTTTTTGTATGTTTGTGAGGCAACTTCACTTTGAAGCAAAAGTTAAAAAGTGGGATTTTAATTACCCATTTGCATTTGTTGCCACCTATTATTCTTTCTACTTCTAGCTCAGATTGATTTGTATAAGGATCAAGATGAGATAGACTTTGTGTACTCCAAAACAATTCAATTTGTTTGTTATTTACTATAGACGAATTTTCTTCCCTTAATATCAGGGAAATTGTCTCATCAAAACGACAATCTGCAAATCTTGCGGTAAAAGTATCATATGTCGTAGGTTTTCATACCTGATAATAGCTGGTGAATCAAAATCAACATATATTCCTAGACGCAGCTGATGTCCGAATTTTGTCCGTTTAGGAGGTGTAGTCGTCCCGTGCACATCCAAAGATACATAAATGCGCTATGTTTAGTTGATGACTCAAAACAAGTTGTAAAGGAGAATGTTGACCATTTTCTGTAGGTCGTAGGCTGATTAAATCAGCAGCATGTAATACTACAGATCCCCATGCAGAAACAAACAACTTGGTTTTCATTAACATTGATCGTGCAATCAGTTGTATATGTTTTATGAATGATTTTGGTAGACCATCTATGTATGAACATAAGCTACATGATGTTCAACATCAATATCGACTGATATATTGTACGCATCAAAAGCCTTTGATGTAAATTCACCTGCTCCATCAAGACGTATGGACTTAATCAGAAAATCGAGAAAATGAGCTCGTAATCTAATAACTTGGGCAAATAAACTTGCAAATGCATTATTACGAGTAGACAGGAGATTAACATGAGACCATCTAGCAGAGGTCTCTATCAATATTATAAAATATCGAAACGGTCCACATGGTGGGTGGATAGGACCACATATATCTCCTTGGATCCTTTCTAGAAATTTAGCTGATTTAATATGAACTTTTGTATGAGATGGTCTTACAATTAATTTTCCCAATGAGTAAGGTGTACAAGCAAAACCCTTGCTTATTAGATACTTTTGATTATGTAGTGGGTGGCTCTGAGAATTTTGAATTATTTTACTCATCATGGTAGATCTTAGGTGTACTAACCGGTCATGCCAAAGTATCGTCACACTTGGATTATAAAACTTCTGGTTTATAAAAACATAAGATTCGACCGTTTTTATCCTTGTAATATACAATCCTGAGGAGAGAGTTGCCGATCTCTCGAGATCATGCTTCTGACCTGAAGCAGTTGAAGTAATATATAAATATTCTTCATTATTTTCATCTCTAGTCTCAAGATGATAACCATTTCGACGTATGTCTTTAAAACTTAACAGATTTTTTAAAGATCTGTTTGAATACAATGCATCGTCAATGGTTAACTTCATACCGTTTGGTAATATTATAATTGTTCTGCTAGAGTCGGCAATGAGACTAGATGAACCAACGACAGTAATCGCATTAGCCTTAAATATTTTCAGAGTCAAGAAATACTTTTTACTTCGAAAGATGGAATTCGTGGTTTCACTGTCTGCCAGCCAAATATCTTCATCATCTCTCAAAAATGTAATTCTAGAAGTCATACCTTCACAAACATATATATGTTAGAATAATATATATAATAGTTAGGAGTTGTTTAGTAATTCACATTTTAAGGGGTCTTTTAGTCTTTTATCTTTAATATATATTTGTTATCTTGTAAACCTAGTTCAACTAATGAAAACCCTAGCCTCCATTACAGTGTTTCTCTCTTCTTCTCTTTGAATATTGTTATTGATTTTTACATGGTATCAGAGCCTTTAAGATCGTAAAGGACGGAAAGCTTCGAATTTTTTGGCACTTCTTCTTCTACGAATCTGGTGATTTTCTCTTTGGTATTGTTGTTCTCGTTGCAGATCTGGTATTGTTATTTCGCACTTCTTTTTCATATTTCTTGGTGTTGTTTCTCTTGGTTATATTTGCTTTTTGGGTTATATTTGGTATTGAGTTAAGAAAATGGAGAGTGGAAAAGATGATTCATTGCAAGCTATTAGTGTAAGATTGAATGGTAAAAACTACTCTTATTGGAGTTTTTTGATGAGAAAGCTTTCCAAAAGAAAATATTTGTAGGATTACATTGATGGTATTGTTGTTCAACCAATTGATAGATCGTAAGAAAACTTTGCTGAATTTTCTAGGATTTGGGAAACAAACAATTCGAAAATTATTACTTGGATTAATAAGTTAGTGGATAACACTATTGGATATTAGTTGGCAAAATTTCAAACTTGTCGTGAGATATGGTTTATTTAGCAGATATGTTCCAACAGTCGAACTTTGCAACACAGTCTAAGTAAGAAGGTGATGATATTAGAAATATGGGACAGAGAGATACGAGTATTCAAGAATGGTCATTGGATGAATGCAGCTTCTGTAACCAAAATGGTCATTGGAAGGCTCAGTGTCCCAAGTTAATGAACAAGTCTTCATAGAATCACAGACTTCAGAAGCCTTTTCAATATAATACTGCAACAGTTATACCGCCATCTGACTCGTCTGGTTCTAGTGGGTCATCTTTTTCTATGCCTAAAACTATAAATTTGGTTGATCAATCTCAAATATATCAGAAATTTCTTGCTATTCAGTCACATGCTACGCCCACCTCTGCTCCGCAAGGCTCTTTAGCTCCTAAGCTTCTAATATACATTAGACTCACTTTCAGATCAGTTTCGGAGATTCTTAGCCATGCAACCTCATGCCTTGTGCTCTTCTGAATCTTTATTTTCTCTTATTTCTTCTTCAGGTATGCCTTCTTTAGTTTGGATTTTAGATGCTGGTGCCTCTCGTCATATGTCTCCTGACTACTAATCCGAACCGCTGATCGCACACCAATGTGATTAGGTAGTATTGGCTCTGTTGTCACACCTAATCTATCTCTTCATAATGTTCTTCATGTTCCCAAACTTACTTTAAATCTTGCTTCTATCAGTCAGTTGTGTGATTCTGGATGTTTGATTTTATTTTCTTTCACCGGTTGTTGTGTATAGGATGTACAATCTCAGAAGCTAATTGAGACAGACCGTAGGCAAGGGGCAATATATTTTGTAGAGGAGCTGAAAGTACCTGATATTGCAGCTTCCACGTTTCACTACTCATCCTTTCGTTTGAGTCCTTCTTCTAGTTTTTATTTATGGCATTCTTGTCTTGGTCATGTTTCAGCATCTAGGTTGAAATATTTAGTGTCTACTAGTGCATTAGGATATTTGCAGAGTAAGAACATTTCTGATTGTAGTGGTTGCAAACTTGCAAAAGTTTCAGCCTTACCTTTTACTCGAAGTATGTCTGTTTCAGTTAAACCTTTTGATTTAGTTCATTCTGACGTATGGGGTCCTTCCCCTGTTCGCACAAAAGGAGGTTCTCAATACTATGTTTCCTTTATTATGATTGCACTCGGTTTTGTTGGGTTTATCTTATGAAAGATCATTCAGAATTTTATGATATTTATCAAAATTAAGTTTCGAGCCTTAGTTAAAACACAATATTCTTCTATCATTAAGAGTTTTAGATGTGATTTAGGTGGGGAATATACTTCAAATAGGTTTCATGAATTGCTTGTTATGGATGGAACTATTCATCAATCCTCGTGTATAGATACTCATGAGCAAAATGGTGGTTCTAAGAGGAAGCATCGGCACATCGTCGAAACTGCTCGTTCTTTGTTATTGTGTGTCTCTGTTCGGAGTGAGTATTGTGGGGCGAAGCTGTCCTCACTGCGGTGAATTTATCACAGAATTCCAACTTCCTACTGTTCATGTTTGTCTCCATTTCAAAAATTGACAGGGGATGCCCCTAACTACTCGTCTTTAAGAGTCTTTAGGTGTACTTGTTTTGTTCTTCGTCCTCGTGTAGAGCGTAGCAAGTTATCTTTTCATTCTGCCATGTGTGTCTTTCTTGGTTATGGTGAAAGTCAGAAGGGTTATCGGTGTTATGATCTAGTTACTCATAAATTTTATCTCTCGTCATGTTGTATTTTTAGAAGATATACCTTATTTTCTATTCCTGTTAATGCTCATGATGTGACTACCTCTCACCTAATCCATATTGATCCATTTTCTGATGTTTGAGATACTCCTATTGCTCATGCTGAACTTGTTGAACCTGATGTTACTAATGCTCCTCTCACTTATGATGTCCCTCCAATCCCTACGGCTGATCAAGCTCCTAATGAGATTGCACATCTACCTTCTCGTTATCCTCATTGTGTTCGTTAGTCCACTCGGTTACCAGATTTTGGTTATTCTACTTTTTCTCCTTTTACTTCTTTCTAAGCATCTATTCATTGTCACTCTGAGCCTTCTTTTTATAAGGAGTCAGTCATTGATCCTCCTTGGTAACAGGAAATGGCTGAAGAACTCCTTGCTTTGCATATAGATTGATACATGAGACCTCGTACCTTTGCCCTCTAGTAAACGTACTATTGGTTCTCGTTGGGTATACAAAATTAAAACAAATTTTGATGGGTCTATTGAGCGGTACAAAACAAGACTAGTTGCTTAGGGGTTTTCGCAGGAGTACGAGATGGATTATGAGGAGACTTTGCTCCGGTTGCAAAAATGACTAATGTCTGTATGCTTATTGCAGTTTCCTCTGTACGTCAATAACATATCTCTCAAATGGATGTTAAAAATACTTTCTTAAATGAAGATCTTCAGGAAGAAGTTTATATGACTCCTCCTCCTCTTGGTGTTCCACATAAACCTTGAGAAGTTTGTAAGCTTAAGAAATTATTAAATTGTCTCAACCAGGCACCACGAGCTTGGTTTGAGAAGTTCTCAACTGTAGTTATATCTCTTGGCTTTGGTTCCAGCAATCATGATTCGGCTCTTTTTGTTAAATACAGTGTTGCAGGTCGCATTCTTTTGTCGTATGTTGATGACATGATTATTACTGGTGATTGTGTTGATGGTATTGTATGTTTGAAGTTGCAGTTAGCTAGCCAATTTGAAATGAAGGATCTAGGCGCTCTCCGTTACTTTTTGGGGATTGAAGTAGCCTTTACCCCCACAAAGTTATCTTCTCTCCCGGTCTAAATACACTGCGGATATTCTGGAGCGTCCTGGTATCAATGATATTCGGACAACAGACTCTCCTATCGAGTCTAATGCTCGTTATTCTTCTACAGATGATACTCCTTTAGTAGATCCTGCATTATATCGCACTATTGTTGGCAGCTTGGTTTATCTCACTATTACTCGTCCTGATATTGCATATGTTGTGCATGTTGTTAGCCAATTTGTGGGTTCACCTACTATAGTTCATTGGGCAGTTGTTCTTCTTATTCTGAGATATCTTCGAGGTACTTGTTTTCAAAGTCTCTTTCTTCGTCGACTTCTTCCTTGACTTTGAGAGCATATTCAGATGCAGACTAGGCGAGCGATCGCACAGATCGTAAGTCTATAATAGGTTATTGTGTATTCTTGGGTTATTCTCTTATTTCGTGGAGGATCAAGAAACAGACTGTTGTATCTAGATCATCCACTGAAGCTCAATACCACGCTATGGCGTCTACCATAACTGAGATAGTTTGGTTACGTGAGTTACTTTTAAACATGGGTGTTTCCATTTCGGAGCCTACTCCTATGTATTGTGACAATCAAAGTGCTATTCATGTTGCTCATAATTTAGTCTTTCACGAACCTACCAAACACATTGAGATTGATTGTCACTTTACTAGGCATCACTTCACTCAAGGCTACATCAGTTTGTCATTTGTCTCATCCACTATGCAGATTGCTGACTTGTTCACCAAGTCACTCTCGGTTCCACGCTTTCGTTTCTTAGCTAACAAACTCTTGATGTTTTTCAACCGCACCGTAAGTTTGTGGGAGGTTGTTAGAATAATATATATAATAGTTAGGGGTCGTTTAGTGATTTTCCCTTTTAAAGGCCTTTTAGTCTTGTATCTTTAATATACATTTGTTACCTTGTAAACACTTAGTTCAACTAATGAAAACCCTAGCCTCCATTAGAGTGTTTCTATCTTCTTCTTCTCTTTGAATATTGTGACTTCTACAATTTAAAAATAAACATAAGTTACCTATAGAAAAGATGTAAATTTTATATATATTACATAGCTATACAATACTCAAAAGTAAAACACCAATATATTACAAAATTTACAATAACTAAAAATATTACAAACACTACTAAGTAGGGTTATGAATTCGATCAACCATTTTGTCGAACTCATCATAAAGTAGTTGATCGAACTCATTACAAGGAATATGTTTATATCCACTGCTATAGATATCAGTTTCTTTGACGGGGTACTGCATCGCCGATTCGCCTATAATCAATGACATAATCTGTTATTTTTGACTCGGTCCTGACTTATGTTACATGAAGAATCATTGATTTCCATATGATTTGTTTCTACATTCGCAGTATATTTCTTCAAGTATGTTTGATAAAGATCTACTACATGTTTAGCAGTCCTACATGTTCTTTGCGAATGCCGTGTCATACCACATTTGCAGCAGGGTTAATTCTTCATTTCAGAAGGTTCATTTACCACCTTCTTCCCTTTATTTTGCCGATTATACGGCTTATACCTGTTACCCGAGTTATTTTCCCATCGACCTCGATCGTAGCCACGACCGTGCCCCCAGAACGGTAACCACCCCTTCTGTTATCTTTATTTTGATCGTCCCCACGATCACGTTCCTCGAAATTTTTGTTGTGGCAGTTGCCACGAACACGACCCTTTTTGTTTTGTTCCCGTCTGTCAGTAGAGACTGATGTGGAATAAGTTTAAGAAAAGTTAGTATATCCAGTTGGACGGACTTTCTGATTTTTCATAATCACTTCCCTATTTTGTTTTGCTACAAGAAGACATGAAATGAACTCCGAATGATGTTTAAAAATTCATGCTTCTATACAGTTCTTGCATATTCATGTTAGACATATGAAAAGTGGAAAACGTTTTTTCTAGTATTTGTTCTTCAGAAACTGGACAACCACAGTGACCCAATTTTGTAGTTATTTTAACTAAGAGAAAGTTATATTTAGAAACTGTTTTAAAATCCTTCCAGCTACAGGTTTATCCAATCATTTTGGGCCTTCGGTAAAATAACCTTTTTTAAATGACCGTATCGGTTCTCTAAACATTTCAATAATACAAGTGGGTCTTTTTGACTTAAACATTCCGATTTAAGTTCTTCACATAAGTGATGTCGGATCACAATCAAGGTCGCTAATCGTTTGTAAAGAGGTTCATTATTTCCCTCGCAAATTGTTTTCTCAAGTTGTTTGGCTTCTAGATGGGCGTCAATTTCAAGCTTCCATATGATATAACTTTTCCTCAACAAGTCAAGGGTTGTAAAATCAACAATTGTTAGATTCAACATATTAAACTTGAAAAATTACGAATTACGAATTACCTGCAAGGTTTCATAGTCTCTTTGAGTTGGATATAATCTCCTCTATAACTAGAGCTTCGTGCTGATAATGTGTAATGATATATATAGGATAGAAAGAAATAGAGAAAGAGAAATTATGTTATAGATGTAAATGAAAATGGGCAAAAGTATAGTAATTCCTTCCTTTAATTATTAAATACTGTCTCAGGTAACTCTCCTTTTCATAAGGTACTCATAAAAGGAAATGGAGAATCTATATATATAGTTGAAAGTGCATGGGTGTACAACCCTACCGTGAAGACACCTCATGCAAACACTATGTGAAGACTTAATGCTTAAGAAACTATTAAGCACTCATTCATCAAAATTATTACCTTGACACTTCACACATGCAGTGAAACTTCTTTTTCTTTTCATACCTCATTAGTCACATCACTTATCTAGAACATTTGATTGGTTTTAACAATAAAGTAGTTTCTTTATTATTATTAGATTTTATAGTGAAAAAAGTTCAACGTTGTACTTCTTAGGAAAGTTCATTGTCATGTGTGGCACCACAAGGGCGCCAAATAGACATTCATTTATGTGTACATTACACAAGTTTTAAAGTTCACTGTATGATAACATGTATCTATGTATTTATTATACAAATCTTGAAATTCGTTATCGTTCAAAGTGTCTTAAATATGGGTTGATATCGAACGACCCGCAACCCCGCTTACAAGACAATGGTAATTGCCTGTCGAGACCTTCGGAATTTTGGACCCCTTAGCGGAGCTGATTACTGATAGGGCTGAACATCGGTTGGATAACCGATTTTTTAGCCCTATCCATAATCCGAACTGCACTTCACGGTTATTTCAAAACAGAAGCCGAGCCTAACCGTCGGTTGATCGGTTTGGTTATCCAACCGAACCCTACATGAACGGTTTGGTTCGGTTGGATAACCGAACCACCTACTGCACTTTTCTGTATATAAATTTTTTAGTTTCTGACTAATAAACCTGCAACAATAATACACTTGGAACATACTGAAATTTAGTTTTGATCACAAACCATTACGTCTAGGATCTAACATAAGTTCAACATTCGAGTAAGATAAAGAAAATGATAAACATAGAGGCAAATAAAAAAAAAAGTTCAAAACGTAGATTTTTCAATTCTTCCGCCTTTTCCTTTCTCGTACTAAGAATGTTCCTTGCATTCTCCACGTCAGTTACTTCCTCTTCCACATTCATTAAGCTACAATATAAACAAACACAAAAGACATTATATTGCAATCCAAATATGACAAGTGCAGATCAAAACACAAATACAAAAATAAACAGCGAGATTGCAATATAAATATGACTACGTACCAAAAAAACACAAATTTGTAAAATAAATGAGAAGATTTTGAAGTTGTCTGATTATATTGACATCAATTCATAGCTCGTCATCAAAATCAAGATCATCCATATTACCCAAGACACCTGCAACCCAAATAATATCAACGATTTCGAGAATAATATAGCTAAAACTTAAAAGAAAGACAATTGCAAACACAAAAGAATATCAAATTTCACATTACCAGACTCAAATTCTTCAATCTCATCCATGAAAGCACGAAGATCAATCCTTGAACCAACTCGTATCCAATTCTGTGTGAAAATCAATGCTTCTACTGTAGATTGGGTTGTCCCTCCAATTTCATCGTTTTGCTCCATAGGTGTTGGAGGATCAGGAGTAAGATCTGTAGGCTCCGATGATGATGGAGGTGCATATCCCATAGGAGTAATCTGAAAATAAAGAAGAAACCAAGTCTTAAAGAGATGAATAACTCATTTCAATAAAGATAAATATTAAATGGGAAAGATGAATTACCGAAACTGATGCAGACGAGGAAGCACTGGTCATTTTGACAACTTTGAGTGACAAATGTTTGACACCACGTTAAATCTGAAACAAATATAAAAGGAAAGCATTAAATAAAACTAAAAGTAAATGGTGTCTAGGTTATCTCTAAACCAATCTTTTAAACTAATGAATAAATGGTGTGTAGGTTATCATCTTCATGACCATAGATTATGAACAAAGAAATTACAATACCCATATGTCCCAAACTCACTTCAATTGGGTCTGAAACACTATAACTTTAAAATTGATCTAATTATGGTAAGATATTACAGGTTAATTCACAAAAGAGATATGAATGAGAAAATAAAAAAGCAAAACCAATAAATACTTAAATGAATACAACCAGCAATTTCATACTTACAAGAATACTAGAGACTTCAAACTCCCTAAAGCAGGTGGGATAGATAATCACAGAAATGTTGTTATACAAGTCCAAGCTGATTAGGCTCTTCAAATTTCCAAATTCGGCTGGTATTTTCCCTTGAATGTTGTTTTTATATAGCTCTCTGGTCACAAGTTAGCAATTTATAGTTAACTATTGATATGACATATGCGCAATTAAATTTGAACTACATTAGTAGTTATCAAGTAGCATTAAGTTCATTTGTGGATTTAAGTCGATGTGTAGTCATAGACTACCATAATAAATAAACATACAAAATATATTGTGAGAAACCAAGGTCGAAAGACCAAGGGCGTGACAATACCACTGTAGAAGCATCTAAAAAAAGTGTAAGGGAGATGAAGAACTTACAAATATTGTAGATGTTCAAGTTTCCCAAGTTCAGGTACTAGATGGCCGGATAGATTTGAATTCCCAAGGTCCCTGTGAAGAGAGTAATAAGATGATTAATAACCCTAAATATATACTACATAAGAATATTCAACCAGTTAAGTCAACCAAAGGAAGGAAAGTAAAGAACATAAAGAATCTAGACATCCATCTTCAATGGTAATTAATTGCCGGAACCCTGAATTTCTAAAAGCGAAAACGAATACTTTCGGAGAAGAAATACTCAAGACAGAGATACCAAATAACTTTGTTTCAGATATTCTACTTCATTAGTGAAGGTGTTTATAACAAACCAGTACAATATTATCTACAAAAATATCTGAATTAAAAAGATTCTGAAGTACCCTAATTCATACTGAATGTATAAGAACATAAATTAGGAAAGCTATTGAATTTTCATACAATTTCTCAGTAAACTGATCAGAAACAAGTCCAGATATTGAGATTTTTAGCATATAATCTTTTTAAACCCCCCAATTTTATCTGATTACATAACAAATCTAAATCAAATCAAATCATTTATAATAGATATCAAATTTGGCAATATAAAGAAACACATTAAATGAACCCTAATAAACATTAAAATGAAACTAAACCCTAATAAACACTTAAATCATTTATAATAGATCTCAAATCTGTCTTACCTCCTGATTTTGTAGAGAGGGAGGTTTAATCATCTGAAATTGAAGAAAAACAAACCCTAATAAAAACTTAAATGAAACTAAAGAACTTATAAAAAGAAAAACAAACCCCAATAATCACCATGGAGTTCATTACCTTAGCTTAAGAGAGTACTAGAGTATTGCCTGTTTCGAATGGAAGAGAGATGGTGGTAGCTTGAGAAGAAGAGAGATGATCGAGAGGGCGAGAGGATTTCGAGTGTTTGAGTTCGGTGGTGGCTGTTCCGAGTGTTCTTTGAGTATTTGGGAAATTTGAGAGGTAGCTTAGGGTTTGTTTGTTTATTTGTTTGATGGTCAGTTCGGTTCTGTTCTCTCGGTTATCCGGAACCCTCATCCATACACCGATCCGAAGCCCTCGGTTTTGGGATTTAAATAGCCGAGCCAATCCGGTATCCGTTTGGATCGGTATCCGAACCAGCCAAAATCGTTTGGATTGGTCGGTTCGGATACTGAATGTTCACCCCCACTTAGTGAGACAGAGCTATTATGCGAAGCAGTGCTCCGCGACAGAGCTGGACTTCGAGACAGAACTAGAATGTCGATTATTAGTGTTAGCGTATCCATGTATATTTTTTATTTAGAAAGAGATAGTCGGAGAGCGGTGGGATTAGTATTTTAGTGGCTATATAAATTAAAACCCTAGGAGATATATGTGTCTAATTGTCACGATCTCTTGTGTAACTTGTTTGCTTATCATAGTGGAAATCATCGCGTCGTTGTCACCGTGGAGTAGGTCTCACCAACTGAACCACGTAAATATCATGTGTTCTGAGTGATTGTTCTTTATTTCCTATTGTTTTTTTGGATTACTTGATTTCGGTCACAACAACCCGCAATTGTCATAATAAACTGGTATCAGGGCAAGGTTTAGAGGTTTCTTTGATGGAGAAATACAAGATAGAGAAGTTCGATGGAAGTAATGATTTTAATCTTTGGAAGATTAAGATGCGAGCAGTATTGGTTCAACAGGGATTGCTGAAAACGTTGAATGGAAAGGCTGCACTTGATGAATCATTATCAGAGTCAGAGAAGGAACATCTCATGGAGAGCGCTCATTGACAAATTCTGTTGTATTTGAGCAATGATGTCTTGCTGGAAGTAGCGACGGAAACTACAGCCGATGGGCTATGGAGTAAGCCGGAGGTAAGGTATATGACGAAATCTCTAACTAATCGTTTGTAACTAAAGAAGAAGTTATTTAGTTTACAGATGTTAGAAGGGGAATCTTTGAAGACCATATGGATGAAATCAACCGAGTATTCTTGGATTTGGCAAATATAGATATCAAAATTTTAATAAGAAGATAAGGCAGTACTATTGCTTGCGTCCCTGCCATCATCATATGAAAGCTTTGTTGATTCTTTTATGTCTAGTAAAACAACTACAATCTAGGAGGATGTTAAACCAACATTGAACTCTAAGGAGTTGAGGGATGGTCAATGAAAAAAAGCAGTTTAGGAGATGGTTTGGTTATAAGGGGAAGGTCGCAGCATTTAGGCGATGGGACGGGCCGGTCAAGGTCTAAATCGAAACCTAGACATCTATGGTTGTGGTTTGTGTACTATAAGTGTGGAATAGTTCTATTTCGTGCTTGTAAGGCCTAAACATGATTATGAACCTTAAGTTTACATCTATGAAATATAGGGGTTAAACCTAAAGAGAAATTTGAATATCTCACAACTGCGAAATAGCAATTTACTCCAACATGGTTGAGTTGGTATCATCAGTATCAAAGATTCAGTTGGCATCTGTATATCCTTCTATTGCTTCAGGTTATTTGGGACATTATAGTCGATACTGTTTTTGCAAAGTCTAGACAACCCGCTTGAAAATGACAACATCCACAATAGAGTGTTTCCGGAAGAAGCCATAAACGACCTCTTCCCATTCCCGTTACAATAATCTTGCCATTTTCAACACCTCACATGAATTAAAAAAAAAATAGTTTGTTAAGCTGACCCCAAATCTTTATTCGAAATTAGGGTATACTCTAATTTTGTAAACTTGTTTAGGACGTACCCGAATTTGTAAAATATGTCAGGGTTACACCAGCAAACTCGTATTTATTTCAAATATAATAGGTTTATATATTTATAGAGCTTTAGACTTAGCATTTTCATATTTTGCTCTAAATATAGAGCAGATGCTCTTTTAGAACAAGACATAAAGCTCCATACTAGGAGATGCTCTAAGCAAGCATAAAAGAATAACTACATAATGCTTATAAAATCACACTAACGAGTAATCAATTATAAAGTCTCAATTAGACACCATTTCCTTTGACTAATCGTTTTCGTATGAAAGTAAATGTGAAAATGTTGAGATGAGATATTCAATTTCTCCTCACATGAATAGATGGAAAAATGTTGGACATTCTATGAAATGAAAAGTTCGAAAAAAATCTTTTACACTTGCAAAATTGAAGCAACTGATTTCGTCATGCTGCCAAAATTACACAGGGTAACTTGAACCGTGTCTACTGTTCCATTGCTTGCACAAACTAGAAACCTATTAGTTAAAGAACTATAACATAAGATGATAACTAGGATTTGTTTTTGTAACTGTTAGTTTCTTTCCTTTTTTCTAGTTAGCTATACATAACAATTGCATTGTTGTTTTTATACCTCCGCGTATTATATTACAGTTGAATCTGCTACAGTATTGAGTTCTTTATACACATAAAGTTGGGTTAAATAATTAATTTTGTTAAATGAACACTATTATCTTTTCCTGTGACCTCTTTCTGGAGGAATTTTAAAATCAGTGTTTTCAATTTTCAGAAGATTTGGTTCCCCAATGATGACATATTTATTCAAATCATAAAGTGGTTGCCAACAAATCATAAAGTGGTCCTCCAAGAAATGTCACAGCCACACTGCCTCTTGGCTTACCTTAGTTTGATAATCGATGCTTAGTTTGATGTATTATAATTATTAGTGTCATACTTGTTCATTGTCAACCCTTTTGATAGTGTGTTATTAGTTTGATAGTCGATGCTTAGTAACTTTTGATCGATTATGCTTACTTTGACATATTATGCATAGGATTGTCAATGTGGGTGAAGTTAACTAACTTTTCATGCTGATAGATAATTAGTTATTGTCATTATCGATCTTGTGGATCGAAGTATCCCTCTCACTCGATTCTTGCTCCACTCTTCTCATGAATCTCTCTCACCTTTAGTTTAGTTAGTTTTATTTGTTTTCTTTATTTCTTATAAACTAATCAAAACCCCAATTATAATCACTCAATTTTTAGTCTAAGTTAGTAAGTGACACCTAGACCGTTGGACTCGAAATTCTCGATATTCGAATCACCTTCCTATCTTTGTGGATCGATCCCGGTCTTACCAGATTTTATTACTTCGCCGTATACTTGTGGGTGGAGACCTTTTCGGGTAACTGATCCACCCGAAAAGGTTGCACACCCAAGCGGAGGTATAAAGTAGTAACCGGTAAAACCGGAGTCGATCCAAGGATAGGTTGGTAGTCCGGTTATTGGGAGAGTCTAGCCCACCAAGTCTACAAGTCACTCACTATCTTAGACTAAAAAAAAAGGAACAAAGATAAATGGGGGGGGGG
>BEHA01002692.1:79654-104290 GCA_002897215.1 Eschscholzia californica subsp. californica | reverse complement strand
GGGGGGCGTTTAATGATTGATTTAAGAGGAAATAAAGAAAACAAATAAAACTACTAAACAATCAAAGTAAATGGGCGAGATAGATTCGAGGGAAGAGTTGGAGGAACAAGAGTCGGGAGACGGTAAGATTCGATTCGGGCAAAAGTCGATTGAGAAGGATACTTCGATCCTCAAGGTCGAAGGTGACGAATTGAATACTACTAATATATTCGCATGAAAATGTAATTAACTTCACCCACATTGACAATCCTAAGCATCATGTGTCCAACTAAGCATAATCGATCAAACGCCACTAAGCATCGACTATCAAATTTACACACACTATCTAATGAATTGAAAATAAACAAGTATGACACTAATAAGTATAATATGTCAAACTAAGTATAATCGATCAAAGGTTAGTAAGTATCGACTATCAAACTAAGTACGCATTATCAAACTTTGTGTCAATAGACGATTAAGATCAAGGCTTCTAGTTTATAAAACTAAAAGAAGTCAATTAAACTCACATGTAAACAAATAATAAGTCATTCATCACATTCAAATCATGCTTCAAGAGTATCCGGATACAAGAGTAATGTGTCGAAGTCCGGGAATCCATATTGATAAACCTACAACTATGTATGGTCCGATCTAATGTTCCAAAGTATAATCGATGTTCAACTCCTAAGGTGGTGTCTATAAGCACTACGTATATCCGGAGATCATACTTAGTCAAACAAACGTCATAATCGGTTAATCCCGAGTCAACGGAAGTGTTGTCTAGTCGCCTAACTATGTGAAGTGCATGACAAGACACATGAAAATATGACTTAGACTACGATCGATATCGAATACTTCGTTTCATCTATTAACTATGCGAAGTGCTTGACAAGACACATGAAAATACGATCGAAACGATAATCGGAATAGTTGAACATCAATTTATAATCAAAACATCAAATCATATTGAACATAATCATAAATTCATCACATTTCATCTCATATAATCGACACACTAAGGTTAGCTAAACATGGTGATTGAATAATAAATGGAATGAAAATGATGAGAGAATCCCCTTTTTTCGATGTGGTTCGAGGCTAAGATCGTCCGAAAATATGAGTAGCTAAGGTGCAACCGATCTCCTCTTAGCAAAATCTGGGTTCCCTTTAGTAATCAGACTCATCTTCTCGATCTCAAGAACATCCATCATTAAAGTTAAACCTAGCTTTTTCTCTCTAAAAATATCTAACTCAAAATCAAATCAAACCACATGAGAAGCTATCCAAGGATGAGGGGAACAAAAGCCCTAAGGTTTCCGGCCAAGAAAGTGGCCGGAACACCATGAAAATTCTGGCCAAAGAGTTGATGAAATCCGGCAAAATCCATGAAAGTCCGGCCAATTAGCCACTGCCCGAGTCGGTTGGTTGTTGTCCCGTGCATATCCGAGCTAGGTGCGGCCTTCCCGTGCTTGTCCGAGTCGAAGAAGCTCCCATCCCGTGCATAGCAACTCCATCCCGAGCTATGAGGCATCAAGTCCGGCCAAATGCGGCAGCTACCCATGCTCGTGCTGCTTTCCCGAGCTAGAGCAGCAGCTACCTGAGCTGCTTGCACATGTCCTATGCTGCTGCTGGTCGCGTTTAGCAAGTTGTTGTTCCCCACTGGTGCTGAAGCACTTCCGAGCTGCTGCTCGTGTTGCAGCCCGAGTAGCAGATCGGCCTGCCTAGTGTGCTGGTTGGCCTATGCTTTGGTCGGATCCTCCTTCTTCTTGCTCTCTTTTTCTCTCTCTCAAGCCTTCAAAATCAAGAACCCTAGAACTCCTTTAGCCCCCTTCTTTTTCTCTCTCTTGCTTGTTGCTTGGTTCCTTGGTGAAGAAGAAGATGAATAGTAGCTACCCTTTTGACTACTCAAAACCCTAGTCAATCTTGACTTTGACTCAGACTTGACTTTGAACCATAAAGAGGGCGCCTCCAAGATTCTTCCTTGTCTTGTTCTTTTTCTTTTCTTTTGTGGACTTTGGGCTTGAACTTGGTTTTGATTTAGAAATCAAGAGGTGCCTTCATACTTGGTCTTTACAAATCTAATTTCAAGACGCGACTTTGGCTTGCATCTTCCATAATTTCTCCGTCCGAACTCCGATTCAACTTCCGTTTTTACCGTCGGACTCGTCATTGACTCCACTTGTCATTTAATTTTCTTGAAATTTTCGTGTCGCATCAGTAACCTTTTAGATCCATCACCAAGCCGCTGCTTGCAATAAATATACATAGCGATAACAAGGCAGCTATTGCTACCACACAGTAAAATGGACAACTGTAAGTCATGACACATTCGCCAACAACATAATATTGTAAAATAATTGCACTCACAAAAACCTAGCATATCTACTTATTTACTAAAGTAAAGGAATGAAGTTATAATGGAAATACAAAGTTTGTAATTGGAGATGTAGGCTCGATGGGAAAGCTAAAGTTATATACTGACTCGACTGTAACACTGAATAAGATTTATCACACGTTCCTAAGATGACCCAGTGTTGCCTGCGATGACGAGGTTAAGGTCAATATTTTTAACGAATCTTAAATTCTAAGAAATTACTTCCGATGTAAGGTACAACAGACTTCCTTTACCAGGATAAGTTTGTGTGTGAAAACTGATGTTGATTCTATGAGAATGTCATTGTTAGAAGTGACTGGAATATGGATTGGTACCAAAGCCAATCCTCTTACAAGCGAATTTTGGACCCGTTAGCGGAGCTGATTACTGAGACAGGGCTGGTATGCGAAGTAGGGCTCCGAGGCAGAGTTGGACTCCGAGAGAGAGCTGGAATGCGAAGGTAGGCTTATGTCGGTCATTATTGTTAGCGTATCCATGTATAATGTCGGTTGTAGAGAGAGAGTCGGTGAGGCGATGGTATTAGGGTTTAGTAGCTATATAAACTAAACCCCAAGGAGATATTAGTAGCACAATCTCACGAAATCTCTTGTGTAAACTTGTTTTCTTATCATAGTGGAAATCATCGCGCCGTTATCGCCGTGGAGTAGGTCTCACCAATCGAACCACGTAAATCTCTGTGTCTTGTTCTTAATTGTTCTTTATTTCCCATTGCTTCTCTTGGATTACTCGTATTGATCACATTAAACCCTAATTGGCATAACAAACTGGTATCAGAGCTGAGCTTTTGAGGTTTATGTGATGGTGAAATACGAGATAGAGAAGTTCGATGGAAGTAACGATTTAGTTTACAGATGTTAGAAGGGGAATCGTTGAAATACCCTATGGATGAACTCAACCGAGTATTCTTAGATTTCGAAAATATAGATGTCAAATTCGAAAAAGAAGATAAGGTAGTACTATTGCTTGCATCCTTGCCACCATCATATGAAAGCTTTGTTGATTCTTTTATGTCTGGAAAAACAACTACAACCTTTGAGGATGTTAAAGCAGCATTGAACTCGAAGGAGTTGAGACGAAGGTCAATGGAAGAAAGCAGCTCATGAGATGGTTTGGTTGTAAGGAGAAGGTCGTAGCATGTGGTCGATGGGAATTGAAGGGTCGTTCACGGTCTAAATCGAAACCTAAGAAGTATAGATGTTATATTTGTAAAAAAAAAACGACACTTCAAGAAGAATTGTCCTGAGCTTAAGAAGAAGCCAGGTGAGGCAGCAGTCATCGAAGAAGATGATGGTAGTGTCTTGGCAATCATTGAAGAATGTGATGGAGTTATGATTCTGGCGATTAATGTCTGCTTCGCTTAAGATAGGTGAATTTTGTATTCTGGTTGTACATTCCATGTATGTCCTTATAAGGAATGGTTTTCCACCTATACAGTCCTTAATGATCTTAGCCTCGAACCACATCGAAAAAGGGGGATTCTCTCATCATTTTCTTTCCATTTCTTATTCAACCACCATATTTAGCTAACTTTAGTGTGTCGATTATATGAGATGAAATGTGATAAATTCGTGATTATGTTTAATTTGATTTGATGTTTTGATTATAATTTGATGTTCATTTATTTCGATTATCGTTTTGATCGTATTTTCATGTGTCTTGTCAAGCACTTCGCTTAGTTAATAGACGACACGAAGTATTCGATATCGATCGTAGTCTAAGTCATAATTTCATGTGTCTTGTCATGCACTTCACATAGTTAGGCGACTAGATAACACTTTCGTTGACTCGGGATAAACCGATTTAGACGTTTGTTTGACTAAGTATGATCTCCGAATATACGTAGTAAATGATATATTCCCTCGGTCCGAAGGAATGGTATCCTTCTAAGGGAATGTCCTTTGACCAAGATGGCAATGCGTACAATTTGGCGAATAGGATCATAATGACCTTATACGGAAGATCATTAGTCCGGTCGAATTAGGGGTCGTAATGCTTAGCTAGAAGACAACTACGATCGACGGATGACTTTGGTAATCCGCGGCTAACATAGACCGAATCCTACAAGGGCTACACATAAGAGTGATGGTTTGAACGGAGAGAGATTGACTAGATATAAAGTGGCAAATAAGTGGATTGGATCCATTATTTAGTGTTCGGAAGAGTCCGGACAAGTATACATAAACCCGAGCTAAAAGGGAGGCCCGGGAGTGCCCATAAAGGGGCCGGCCAGCACATGACCGGCTAGACCCTTAAGTGGGCCGACCACAAAGCCCATAATGGGCTATAGTGGTCGGCCACACCATAAGCCCTAATTTGGTTTTGTGTGGGACTTCTAAGGATATGTCTTAAGTTAGCTATTGTAGGAATCCTAGTTTCGGACAAACTCCTACATTATGTTCCCTACAAATAGACCTCATTAGACATAATTATGTATGCAATCAAGAACAAAGTTAAGAGAGTTTTTCAAGAGAGAAAAAGCAAGAAAGGGAAAAAGGAGTTTTCTCGGTTATCTAGTCAAGAAGAAAGTGTTCTTCATCTCAACCTTCAAGAAGGTCCTAGCTGACTCGAAGGAGGGAGTTCAAGTCATACACTCGGTGTCTCAAGTAGAGGAACTACAGTTGGAGTTTTTGATCTTCCGAATCTAGTCGGAATTTTGTTTGTGGGAAAGCGATTAAGGTAATCTTCTTTCCATTCTAGTTCATTGATTAGTCATGTAAATATCGATCCTGGATGTCTAGTGTTAACATATAGATGTTTGAGATTCCGCAATAAACACTAGATAGTATATTAGACACATACGTAACCCTACAGTGGCATCACGAGCCAATTACATGTACTATCTTTGACTAGACAAACTAGCTTCAAACTTGATAGATTACATAACAAAGTGTTTTAATGGAGATTTAAACACAAACTTGATTAGATCAAATAGGGTTTTTGAAGTAGATTCAATAGCCTAAAACACTAAAACTTTAGATTTTTGAAAAAGGTTTTCGAAAACTAGTTTTAGGGTTTTGAAATTTATCCAAAAAGGGTCAAAACCCACTGTTTTGATGATGAAAATCATCAAAAACAGTGGTTACAGCACCTGGACAGGAAATCTAGTGAAGAAGATGAGTTTGGACCGAAAGATTTCCTAGAAAATCTAGGAAATCTCCTGGCCGTCCAGCACGTCTCGGATAGACGGTCCGAGACCGGGTGGGACACGGACTAAGAGTCCATGTAGGCTGGGATTCCTAGTCCTATCCGGACTAGGAGTCCGAGATCCTAGGATCTAGGACATCCCAGATTGTCCAGGACGCGGCTGGGATATCCCAGTCCGAGTCGGACTAGGAGTTCGAGACGTACGCGTCTCGGACCTCCCAGCGCGTCTAGGACGCGTCTGGGATTCTTAGTCCGAGACGGACTAGGAATAGGTCTCGGTCTAGGACCGAGATCTGGACGCCATGTCCCGATGCATCTAGGATGCATCTGGAACAACCGGTCGCATCCAAATGCGACTGGAAGCTTCCAGACGCACCTAGGATGCGACTGGCGCGTCCGGATGCGTTTGGGACGCGTCTAGGACGCATCTGACGCGTCCAAAGGGCATCCAAAGATGGATGCCCATGCCGTCCCACCTGAGACGCATCTAGGACGCGTCTCATGTACCAAACTCCACTAGGATGCGTCCAGGACGCATCCTAGGGTCTGTCCTAGGGCCAGATGCGTCTTGGACGCATCTGGCCAAGGGACAAAGCACGATGGAACGTGCTGTCTCTTGGTCCGGTCTATGACTAGTCAGAGTCAAGGGTTGACCCCGAGACTAGTCAAGGGACTTTGACCAGAACTTTGACCAGAACTTTGACCAGGGTTTGACCAGGGTCAACTTGGGTCTTTTTGAGTTTGACTCGAGGATTTTTGGGTCTTGACCCGGGTGGGAGTTTTTCAGACCTTTTTCTCTGAATTTCAAACTTATTTTTCCGAAATTGACACGGGCCGTCAAAGGGCCCAAACAGAGTTTTTCCTTAAAGCGATTTTGGAAATCATTAAGGAAGAAACATGACGTGCTATTGGTCTGTATTTTATGAAAATAGACTTAGAACTCACGTTAGACATAGGAATGTCACAATTTCCCACATTTAGCTATACGAGACATAGCGAACCTAGAAACATATCTAGGATACATATTTACTATGACTGTCATATTTTTGAATGTATGTATATTTTATGTGATTGCGTAGTTTAGTATACCTTTAGATAGGCTAACGTTTCTTGTTCCTAAACACAAGTGATTGTGCCCGAAATAATACTTAGAGTATAGGGTCTAGGAATCCATTAATGAACCGAACGATGAGATCATGGTTCAAGTGGGAGTAATCAATGGAGGTTCAAGGATGAGAATCCATACGAACCATAGGCGAACAAGAAATTAACCTAAAAGATGAGATCTTTTAGGAATATACTAAAGATTTGAATAAATCATTACACAAACCCACATAAACTTTTACGTAATAAATCATAATTGGTTATGCTAGAGTTCACATTAATGCAACTTGATAAATTACGTAAAAAGTCCCAAAAAGAATTTTGAGTAAAGCCTACCCAGATTAAGACACCTGTTGATCCTTTATTAATCGATGGTGGGTCGGCCTTCGCGAGTGCCATCTTTTACCTCGGGACGATACGTGTAGATCTATAGCAGAGGTCTACATGTCTAAATGGTTATTCTCATCGAGTCAGCAAAAGGGTTTTGTATTTGGAGGTAAAAGGACAATTTGACACTAAAGTGTGAAATTTGTCAACCAGGAGTCATAAGAGTGTGATCAGTAAGATGATACTCACCCAGGACGACGGATTAAGGGCAGTGCCCTAGTACGCTTAATTTCGAAGAAATTGGATCCTGGAATTATATTATTCTTAGGGGACAATAAATAAAGAATTATATAGGCATACACGAAGATTATGCCAGGATAACAAGTTTAAATCACTTTTGCGTTTCTTACATGTAGTTTAATTATGACGTCCAAAGAAAACTTCAACATTCGTTGGCTACTAGAGAAAGAAAAGTTGAATGGAGACAACTTCATTGTATGGGAAAGGAATCTGGAACTCGTTCTCAGATCCGAAAATAAGGCAAGCATCCTAGACACACCTTCCGGGAATCACAGAAGATTCGACTAATCAGGAGATGGATTCGGAAAAAAGTCTTCGAAAGAAGTCCGAACCCATAACATGCCTTATGTTAGCAACCATGGAACCTAATCTTCAGGATAAGTTCATTCACATGGATGCTTACACCATGATACGACAACTTAGGAACCTGTTCCAAAAGAAGTCGAGAATGGAAAGGTACGAAACCTCAAAGGCAATATTGGATATGCGCCTTGAAAGAGGAAAGCCTGTAGGGCCACATGTTTTCAAAATGATTAGTCATTTTGAGAAACTAGCTCGACTAGGAGTCGACCATGGCCGGGATTTTGCCACTGATATTATCCTGCATTCACTTCATGATGGGTTCAGTCAGTTTGGAATGCACTACCACATGAATGGATGGGATAAATCTGTGGAAGAACTACACGCTATGCTCCAAACAACCGAAGAGAACATCGGATTTGTGGAACCTAAGAAAGAAGTTCTGATGGTTCAAATTGAAAAGGGATTTAAGAAAGAAGGAAAGGCAGGAATTCAAGAGGAAGCAAATGGACAAGTGGAAAGGCAAACAAGTTGCCAAAAACAAAGGTGCCCAATCTGATTCCAACTGTTTCTATTGCAATGGCACAGGCCATTGGAAGAGAAACTGTCCCAAATTCCTGGAAGACAAAAAGAATGGAAATATAGTTTCCGCACATAGTAATAAGAATTGAAAGTTGATTCAATTAAATACAATTCCTAAAAGGTATTGGATACCTAAAATTGTTCCTTTCATTATGAATGACAGGAACAAATGGAAGCTGAGTATTTATTGAATAGGACACGAACCTTTCAAAAGCTGAAGGAAGCAAAAGTTGCTACATAAAGCTGGAGAAGGATCATGGGCTCCACAGGCCTAACTTTAAATTAGTTTTTAGTTTTCTTTTTTTTTTTAATAACATTGACACTGTAATAAGATTATGGAGACAAATAAATAATCAGTATTTTATAAATGTTCTCAAGAAAAATGCATATGATCAACTTTTAACAATTATACCGAACGATCCAATTTAGTTATTCTAATCTAGTCAAATAAATTTGAAAGAACATGGATGAAGCTAAAGTTGATTGATCTCGTATCTCTCAACAATAGTTAATCATGGTTAAAACAAAAGAAATTTGACGAGATCCCAGAGGTCAAATTACTCACTAGAACTTATGTTAGACATAAGAAAGTGACTAATATGAGTAGAATAGACTAAACACTAGATTAAAGGAAAGTCTTAGAGACTAAACCTAAATCAAGTAAGGATCAAATCTGACCAAAGATTATGATGAGATCATAAGTCTAAAAGTCATAGACTCTTCCGAAAGTAAAAGTCTAAATGCACATTTGCCGTCCCACTAAAAACCTAAAAAGCTATAGCAAATAAAATATTCCATACAAGTATGGATTATAGAAAGAGTTCTAAATTGATCTTTTATTAAAAGTCTAAAAGACCGTTAGACATAGATTCTTCGAACGAAGAATAACGGGGTTTTCTCACAAATCATCGGAACAACTTTTGTTGCTCTCGATGGTGTCCTATTTAAAAGAAGGCATCTTTTAAATGGACAAGTAGGAGGAAATAAATATTCGAAACAAGTTCAAATAAGAGCAACAAATAGGAGTAAGGAGTTACTCACCACGAGACCTCTTAAAAGAAGTTAAGGAAATATCTCAATATGTGCTTAAAACCCCGAGTGAGTCTTAGAAAGAAGATTCACAGAAACTATAGCAAAACCACTCCGAGTTTAGACTGTCAGTCTAAAGAGATAAGATCTAAAGAGTGAGTTTCTAAATATTTGTAAAGAAATTGTCTGGATTCAATTTCTTAGAATGATTAGTCTTGTTCAACAAGAAAGTAAGTGGGACTGAAACAAGAATGTTTCAAAGTCCTTTATGTAGAGACATACTGGGTTTGAGAAAAAACATTAGGAATGTTAAAAACAATTGAAGAACTGACTCAATAGGACAAAGACGAGGGTAAACTAATTAGGGCATCAAAATCTATAACAATAGATTAAAGTGATGAGAACTCGTTCAAAAGGAATTTTGAAAGAGATTCTCCCCATCTCACATGAGAACTGTCAAGCAAACTCGGAATTTGAAAAATCCTGACAAGCGAAAGCAAAAACATGAGAGAAATACTTATGTCTGGACAACATAAGATCGACCATGAAGATGATTGAGATTTATCCGCACATCTAAAAGAAGTACTTGGAGTACAAAAAAAGTCGTCACCCATAAAAATCAGAGAAAAACCTAGAATGCTGGAAGCATCTGGGATCATGTCTCTGAACACAAAGGTTGAAGAAAGTCATAAAAACAATCTTTCCAAAATAAAGATAAGATTCTTTAAGGAAGGGCGAAATGATAAAAATGAGTTTTCATGTCGGGAGTCTTTGCTAACTCTACTAGATAAGAAATTAAAATTGAAACTTAAGAAGTACTAATTTCAGTTTGAGAAACTGATATTATTGTAATAACTTATAAAGACGGTCATAAGCAAGATAATGATAAGCAAAGTGAAAACAAAAACTAAATTGTCACCTTAAAACGAACATGGAAGATGAACGGATCTAAGGAATTGGGATCAAGGTAGAAAATCCTAAAAAGACTTGTAAAGTTGAGAAACGTAAAGCAGTTTACGCTGTGCTCAATATTTACAAACTCTTATTATCCGAAATAAACTCAGTTTATTTCGTCATCGAAATTGTGGTTTAGAATTTAGAAGACAGTCCAAAATAATGGATGTTCCAGGTAGGTTTATTAGATGCGTGATCGAATGAAAGAAACCCTACTAAGTGAACATGGAAGCACACCATTATAATAACCCTAGTCCAGGTCATTGGTTGGACAACAATGACTTAAGAAGACTAGCATGAGTGATTGACGAGATAGCGCTGTTTCGTGAGCTATAGGAATAGGAGTATTCAAAGTCAACTTCATGGGTGTATAAGCTGATACACTGGAAACCCGCCAAGTGAGAGTACTTCAGGAGAAGAAGTCGTAAGATTTCGTAACTCTCATTTAGCAAATCGGAGAGGTTCCTCAAAACATGGGTACTCGCTCAGTTTATGTAAGGAATGTCGAACTTTGGTACCGGTAAATGTCGTGCCATAAAAGGAGGTTATAAAGGCGGATTACTGGAGGAGACAGGATAGACATATAATTTAGTGGGAGTACAAGAATGGAATATGTCTTCGTGAGTAAAATCCGGATAAAATATCTCTGGGCCACTTGATGAGAAATAATTGAAAATTGCATTGCCATGCTCAAATGGATTAAGAGTTAATCATTTGATTTGACAGTTTGTTCTCGAGATCAAGAAAGTCTGTTAAGTATGACATATCAGTTGAGATATGAAATGACATGGGAATCGAGCATTGCACTTGTTCTAAGTACAAGTGGGAGACTGAAGGGTATATTCCCTCGGTCCGAAGGAATGGTATCCTTCTAAGGGAATGTCCTTTGACCAAGATGGCAATGCGTATGATTTGGCGAATAGGATCATAATGACCTTATACGGAAGATCATTAGTCCGGTCAAATTAGGGGTCGTAATGCTTAGCTAGAAGACAACTACGATCGACGGATGACTTCAGTAATCCGCGGCTAACATAGACCGGATCCTACAAAGGTTACAAATAAGAGTGATGGGTTGAATGGAGAGAGATTGACTAGATATAAAGTGGCAAATAAGTGGATTGGATCCATCATTTAGTGTTCGAAAGAGTCCGGACAAGTATACATAAACCCGGGCTAAAAGGGAGGCCCGGGAGTGCTCATAAAGGGGTCGGCCATGTGATGGCCGACCTTAGAAAGGGGTCGGCCAGCACATGGCCGGCTAGGCCCTTAAGTGGGCCGGCCACAAAGCCCATAATGGGCTATAGTGTCTGGCCACACCATAAGCTCTGATTTGGTTTTGTGTGGGACTTTTAAGGATATGTCTTACGTGAGATATTTTAGGAATCCTAGTTTGGGACAAACTCCTACACTATGTTCCCTATAAATAGACTTCATTAGACATAATTATGTATGCAATCAAGAGCAAAGTTAAGAGAGCTTTTCAAGAGAGAAAAAGCAAGAAAGGGAAAAAGGAGTTTTCTCGGTTATCTAGTCAAGAAGAAAGTGTTCTTCATCTCAACCTTCAAGAAGGTCCTAGCTGACTCGAAGGAGGGAGTTCAAGTCATACACTCGGTGTCTCAAGTAGAGGAACTACAGTTGGAGTTCTGGATCTTCCGGATCTAGTCAGAATTTTGTTCGTGGGAAAGCGATTAAGGTAATTTTCTTTCCATTCTAGTTCATTGATTAGTCATGTAAATATCGATCCTGGATGTCTAGTATTAACAGAGCTCATTTGATCTCGTGTGTTCAACTTCCTTAGCCATTAAGAGTGACATTAGGATAGCGAATTAACCTTACCTCGAGAATGAAGACATGAGACAAAAGAATGAAGAATGTCAAAAGCAAGTATGAAATGAGAAGTTGATTGCAAGAATAGAGTTGTGTGTAATATTTTGTTTTGGTTGATTGTATTTGTGTTATGAAAAGAAAAAAAAATCGAATGAAAAAAAAAGAAAAGAAAGAGAAAAGAAAGCAAGAATGAAATAAAAGTAGTTTATGAGTATGTTTGAGCATGTGTTAGCTCCTTTGTGTGAGTAATGTGTTTGTACATATGTGTTAGTGAATAAGTATTAAAAGCAAGAAATAAATGTGGAAGTGCTTAAGAGGTTCTATCATGAAGAGGTCGACATTCTTGGGAATCCACCATTTCATCCATCTCTTGTATTCGCTAACCTTTAGGAGGCATTCTTAGAGGGTAGAATGGGTGAGAAGGGTGAGTGAGCTTCCCCACTCTATTTAGTGGCTAATTCCTTTTCGAAGATCATTCATTCCAACATGTTGTCCTCACCCCTTTTTATGTGTTGAGTCCATATTAGTGATCACACTCACACACACGAGCAAACTATTCTTGAGCGATTTCATATTTGGAATGTATGTCCGTGAGGCCGAAGTCGAGGCGAAATGTACTAAACTAGGGATCAAAGTTGTGTGCTTTCGAAACATAGATGTTGCTCATTATGGTATGACACTTGCATTTTAGGGTAAGATCATTAGTGAAGAGGTCTTTAGCTTTTACATGAGCTTATTTACTTGATTCATTATGTGTTGACATGCTTAAACACTTTACTACATGAATCATGCTTATCTATGATATGGATGTTGGACCCCTGTGTATTTGAAACCATGATGTTTGTGCGTGCCATCTATGGAAACCCTCACGAGACAATACTCGTCCTCTAGGGGTAACCAAGAGGTTTAAAGGCTTATTGCATACGCTAAATGCAACCGGGATGCTTCGAAAGTGAGTTAGGCTTTTATTTTGTTTTATTTGCTCGAGATATCTCACATAGCAAGCGTGTTGGGCCGTCCTCTCTTGCAGGACAGTCATACCGAATCTAAAGAACGAATTATATTTGCAAGAGTTTGTGTCGAAGTAAGGGCTGATAAGAGTTTACCTGATGAAATTCAAATTCGGGTCAGAGATGGTTTAGTAGAAGACATTGTAAAGGTACAGGTGGAATACTCATGGTAACCGGATAGATGTGAGAGTTGTCTAGTCTTTGGGCATAACCAAGAGGTGTGTCCTTCACAACAGCCAAATCGAACGAGTGTTAAAAACGTTAATCAAGTTACAAATCAATTTCATGTCTAAATCTAAATCTAAACATAAAATTATCTAATCAATCAAGTTCGAATCTAATTCGTCTAGACAGAGATAGTTTCATGCAACCAGCTCGTGATGCCACTGTTGGATTTTGTGTGTATCTAATACAACTATCTAGTGTACTAAGCGGAATCAATGAATTAGAATAGGAAAAATACCTCTATCGCGTTTTCCCCACGAACCTTTCCAATCGCGTGTGAAGATCGAGAGCTCCAAGTGTTTCTCCTCTACTTGAGACACCGAGTAGGTTGACTTGATCTCCCTTCCTTTCAATCTGTTAGAACTTAATAGGAGGTTGAGAAAAACCCTTCTTCTTGACTAGATTAATAGAACGGGAGCTTTTTCTCTACAATCCTCTCTCTCCACTAGTTGTATATTGAGAGAGAGAACTGTATAATTTTTCTTCCTTAGAAAAATCCACACCTTTTCTGTTCTCTAATGGTCTATATGTGCTACATGGTAACAAAGTTACCGGATCAGTAGCGGTATCATCATCAGACAAGGAAGTTGAGACAACCAAGCTATGGCATATTCGGTTAGGGCATAGAGTGAAAGGGGGATGGATATACTAAGCAAGCAGGGTTTACTCTGTGGGCAGAAGGTTGGAAAACTAGAATTCCGTGAACATTTCGTCTTCGGGAAGCAAACTCGGGTAAAGTTCAGTACAACGGTTCATACTACCAAGGAAACTCAGGATTACATCCATTCAGATCTTTGGGGTCCTTCTCGGGTCAGCTCACATGGTGGGGGTAGATACATGTTTACCTTGAGAGATGATTTTTCTAGGAAAGTATGGGCCTACATACTGAAACGCAAAGATGAGGCATTCGTCAAGTTCAAGCAGTGGAAGACCTTGATCGAGAAGCAGACTAGAAAATCGATCAAACGCTTGAGGACTGACAATGGAATGTAATTTTGCATAAACGAGTTTAACAGGTTCTGTTTAGACCCAATGGATTGTGAGATACCATACGGTCACAAAGACACCACATCAGAATGGTGTGGCAAAGCGTATGAACAAATATCTATGGAATGAGTTCGTTGTATGCTTTCAAATGCAGGGTTGTCGGAGGTGTTCAAGGCTGAAGCAGTGAACATGGCAGCGTATCTGGTAAATATTTCACCCTGTACATCTATTGAGTATAAAAATCCTAATGAGGTGTGGTCTGGTTATCCTGCGAAGTATGAGAACTTGAGGATTATCGGTTGCCCGGCTTATGCACATGTTAAAGAAGGTACACTTGATCCAAGGGCTAAGAAAAATGTATTTCATGGTTATGAGCCCGGGGTGAAAGGTTATTGGTTGTGGAATCTGGATGGAAAATCAAAGAAGTTTCTTATCAGTAGAGATGTTACTTTTGATGAGTTAACCATGGTAACTCAAAAGGTAACGCCTGTAGATGCTCAGGAGGGTGTTGGTAAACAGGTGGAACAGGAAGATCACAGAGAACAGGTGGAGTTTCAGATAGACACTCCGGAAGAGGTTCGACCTCAGGTAGATGAGCAAGCTGAGGAAGATGAACCAGAGCTGGTTCATTACAGTGTTGCGAGGAACTTGGGAAAGAGAGACATTCGGGCACCGAAAAGGTATGGAATGGTAGATATAGTTGCATTTGCACTTCGTGTGGGAGAAATCATTGATGGAGGTGAGCCATGCACCTATGAAGAAGCTATGAGGAGTGATGAATCAAAGCAATAGTCGTTTGCCATGAATGAAGAAATCGAGTCTCTTCGAAAGAACTGGGCATGGGAATTAGCCTAGCAGCCTAAGGGTCAGAAGATTGTTGGTAGCACATGGGTTTTCAAGAAGAAGGAAGGAATCCCAGGGGTGGAAGATGCACGTTACAAAGCACGGTTATTAGGTAATGGGTTTACACGGCGAGAAGGGATAGACTTCAATGAGGTATTTTCTCTTGTTGTTAAACATAGCTCTATTAGAGTATTACTTGCTATGGTTGATTTGTACGATATAAAATTGGAGCAGCTTGATGTTAAGACTGTGTTCTTACACGGAGAGCTGGAGGAACAAATCTATATGCGTCAGCCAGAGGGGTTTGAGATTCTCGGGAAAGAAGACCAGGTTTGTTTGCTGAAGAAGTCTTTGTATGCACTTAAACAGTCTCCTAGGCAGTGGTATAAGCGTTTTGATACGCTTATAGTAAAAAACGGCTATGATAGAAGCAGGTATGATAGTTGTGTGTATCACAGGAAACTATCGGATGGTTCTTATGTGTATCTACTCCTATATGTATGGATGACATGTTGATAGCTTGCAAGGATATGTCGGAAATCCACATGTTAACGGATCAGTTAAAGGGAGAGTTTGAGATGAAAGACTTGGGTGCCTCAAGGAAGATATTGGGTATGGAGATACGGAGAGACATATCCGTAGGGAAATTTTTCTTGTCTCAGAAAACGTACATCGAGAAGGCGTTAGAACGTTTTGTATGTTGAAGCAAAACCTGTCGGTACTTCATTGGCAGCACACTTCAAGCTTTCGGGTGAACTGTCACCGACAACTGATGACGAGACGGAGTACATGTCTCAGGTGCCTTATACAAATACAGTAGGTAGCATTATGTATGCTATGGTGTGCACAAGGCCTGATATTTGACATGTTGTTAGTGTAGGAAGAAGATACATGGGCAGACCTGAAGATTAATCTCGGTTATTGCACCCATGAAGGATGTCGGGTCTGTAGGGGAAGGAAGATTTTTGTCGGCTGGAATCCTACACAGTAGTGAAGATGAAATGGAAGATGGAGAGGCAAGGGGTCAGTCGGTTCTAGAAGCAATCCATTTGAATGGTGATAACCCTCCCACGAAAACAGTAGGTATCATCTTGAAAGCCATAGCAAAGGAGCCAACGATTGTCTCTAGTTCGGATCTTGAAGGAAACTAGGTTGGTTCTAACGATCACACAAAGAAAACTACAGCAAAAAGTCATTCTGCCATTAAGTCCGCTAAAGGTAATTTCAATCTAGCTGAAGACATAAGAAACAATTTATTTTCAGGTTCTCTTCAAAACCCTACACATAGTGATGAGCAACAACAGTCCACGCCGGATCAACAGCAAATTCCGGATGAACAGAGAAGACGTGAGGAAGAATTTAGATTTCCGGCAACTCAGATATTAAACCCTAATGGGCCAGTGGGCCTTGGCACTAAAGAACAACACGCTAAAGGTGCTTATAGAGGCTCTAACTGGTCTGATCTGTTCGGCCCTCAGAAGTCTACCACACGGTCTGAATTGAAGTACTTCACCCCTATTGATTGGAAAGGCAACTTAGTTGCTGATCTAGATGTATCCAACTTTACTTCAGAAATAAAATCGTTCGATAATATCCTTTTTGGTAGCTTTATTGGTGAACGACTAAGTTATGGTTTGGTTAAGAGTATTCTCATAAAGAAATGGAGCCCGAAAGGAGAGATGACTTTGACGGTTCATGGCCAATCAGCATATGTGATAACCTTTGCATCTCAGGAAGACAGAAGGAGGGCGTTGGAGTATGAGCCTATTTTCATGGCGGGAAGATTATTTATAGTCAGACCTTGGCGTCTTCATGTAGAACGGGAATTACAAGAGCTAAAAACAATTCCGATCTTGGTTAACTTAAGGAACGTACCACTTATTTTTTGGAATCCAATCGGGATATCTCACATAGCAAGTGTGCTGGGCCGTCCTCTCTTGCAGGACAGTCATACCGAATCTAAAGAACGAATGACGTTTGCAAGAGTTTGTGTCGAAGTAAGGGCTGATAAGAGTTTACACGATGAAATTCAAATTCGGGTCAGAGATGGTTTAGTAGAAGACATTGTAAAGGTACAGGTGGAATACTTATGGAAACCGGATAGACGTGAGAGTTGTCTAGTCTTTGGGCATAACCAAGAGGGGCGTCCTTCACAACAGCCAAATCCAACGGTTAAAAACGTTAATCAAGTAACAAATCAGGCCAAATGGGATCGAAGAGGAGCAATGAAAAATATGCGTAACCGAGAGTATTAAGGCAACATTATAAACCAGCAAGATGGTAATGTAAAAGGCAAACATCCAGGGCACCAATTGTACGATTTTGTGTGTATCTAATACAACTATCTAGTGTTCTGAGCGGAATCTCAAAAATCTATATGTTTAACACTAGATTACCAGGATCTTAAAGCATGAACTAACCAATGAACTAGAATAGAAAAATACCTCTATCGCGTTTTTCCCATGAACCTTTCCAATCGCATGTGAAGATCGAGAGCTCCAAGTGTCGCTCCTCTACTTGAGACACCGAGTAGGTTGACTTGATCTTCCTTCCTTTCAGCCTGTTAGAACTTCATAGAAGGTTGAGAAGAGCCCTTCTTCTTGACTAGATTGATTGAACGGGAGCTTTTTCTTTTCTTCCTTAGAAAAATCCACACCTTTTCTGTTCTGTAATGACCCTTATATAGAGAAACCCTAATTAGAATCATATTCAAATTAGGCTTTCTATTTTCCGGGTCACATAAAAGACTTCTTTATTCATATGGGAGTTCTTGACCAATCACGTCGGAAGATAGCAAAAAAGACTTCTTTATTCATAGGTAACCAGACGCAAAGAAACCCTACACCAGATTCGAGTGGACTTATTTCAGGTAATCCTTTCTTGGCTTTAACTAATGTAGATGATGTGGGCTCTGAGGGTCCCAACCGAGTGCGAGAGGAGGAGGCATCGGGTAAGGACCATAATTACCATGAGGAAGGAAACCAATTAATGCTAGGTCCACGAACAGCACCACCGGACAGTCTGAGCACTATGGGGATCGAGACCAACATGGAGACCTCTGAGGGGGTCGAAACACCATCACAATAGTTTTAATGATTAACTTAGCATGCTGGAATATGAGAGGTATAAATGATGCTCTCCGTACGAAGAGTGTTCGAGATTTTATTAGATTGAATAAACTTGGTTTGTGTGGATTGTTAGAAACTCATGTTCAGGAGGTTAATAGTACTCGTATTCAGCGTAGTCTTATTTCCAACTGGACTTTTATTGATAATTATGCGGTTGTCTCGGGAGGCCGGATTTGGATTGGTTGGGACCCTAGAAGGGTCGACTTTACTTTGTCCCATACTGGAGGGCCAGTCATTGCAGGTGGTGTTCGGTTTACAGACGGCTCGGGTTTCCATTTGGCAGTGGTGTATGGAAGTAATAATACCGTCCAACGTCGGGAGCTTTAGAGGGACCTTGAGTTCCTCATGATGGATTCTGATGATCTGTGGCTGGTGCTAGGTGACTTTAACACCACGATGTTCGCCAATGAGAAGAGAGGTGGAAATACCATGCCATCTCAAGGTTCTAACGAGATGTTTGACTGTGTTACCAGTTTGGGACTGTTTGATTGTTCATACACAGGTTGCTTCTATACTTGGTCTAACAGGCAGATGGGAGATGCAAATGTCAGTACAAAGATTGATCGGGCTCTTATTAATATTGGGTGGTTGAACTGTTTTCCTTTAGCTAAAACGGATTTTCCACCAGTTGGGGATTCAGATCACTCTCCTATCATCATACCGCTTGTTGCACCTAACATACACCGGCGTACTCCATCTTGGTTCTTTAATGCCTGGACGGAGGATTCCATGTTTAGAGCTCTTGTTGCTGATGTATAGAAGGTTTCAGTACGAGGTAACCCGATGTTCGTATTGCGACAAAGCTCAAGGCTTTGAAAGCTCGGTTGAATGAATGGAAGAAAGATCGATTCAATGGGGCGACGAACCATTAATTGGAATTTTTTAAATTCAGTGCAGGTCTGATTGCAGGTAGACCCATCAAACCCGATTTTACGGAGGCAAGAGAGAGTGGCCACTAAAAACTATAAAAATGTTATTCGAACTGAAACGGCAATGGTCCGACAACGTGCTAAAGTTGAATGGCTCACTCTTGATGACAGCAATACAACTTACTTCCACAATTCTATCAAAGAGCGGAAGGCTCGGAATGCTATCACTCGACTCACCAGAGAGGATGATTCGGTGGCCGAGGACCCAGTGGAGATAGCTAACATGTGTGTGGATGTCTATCGGGACTTATTTAGTCGAGGGGATGAGAATAATGAAGCATTAGATCACATATCTAATGTGGAGTTCTCACGTCCGATCACGGGAGCCGAAAGAGCTCTTCTCGTCATGAAGGTGACTAGAGATGAGGTATTTGCTGCTTTACATACTATTGGTTCCGATCGATCGTCGGGGCCGGATGGGTTCTCTTCCCATTTTTTTAAGGCATGTTGGGACATCGTGGGAGATGATTTTGTGGAAGCTATCCAGAGGTTCTTCAGCTCAGGAAAACTTCTCAAAGAGGTAAACTCTACTTTTGTGACTCTCATTTGTAAAATAGATAATGCTTCTTTAGTGTCAGATTTCAGACCGATATCTTCTTGTAATGTGTTATATAAATGCATTACCAAAATTCTTACTATACGACTGAAGGGAGTTATTTATTCGATGATCAGTACGAACCAATCAGCCTTTATTTCTGGCCGTACTATTCAGGACAATATCATGCTAGCCAATGAGATTGTTCAGAATTACCATCGACCAGATTTCGGCTAGGTTTACGATTAAGATTGACCTTAAGAAGGTGTATGACACAGTTCGTTGGTCTTTACTATTCTTTGTCCTTTGTAAGTTTCATTTTCCAAGGATATTCGTAGAATGGATACGGGCATGTGTTACTACGCCTAAGTCCTCGATTATGGTCAATAGCGAAGCCCATGGTTATTTTGATGGGAAGCGAGGTCTTCGGCAAGGTTGTCCGGTTTCTCCATATCTGTTTGTATTAATGATGGAGGTATTCGCGATTTATATTGATAGAGAGGAGTGAGCAGGTCGGTTTCTGCTACTCCCTAAGTGTCGAGTTTCGAAAGTAACTCATCTTTGTTTCACGCACGATCTCATGGTCTTCTTTCGAGGAGACGCGGGTTCGGCCCAATCTTTAAAAGATGTGTTAACTGGTTTTCATCGGGCGATGGGGTTGTAGACCCATGTGCTCAAGAGCACTGTTTTCTTTGCGGGTCTTTCAGCTCAAGGTCAGAGTGATATCACTACCATTCTGGAATTCGGTATTGGTTCTCTGCCTATCCGGTACTTGGGTTTACCTCTTATATCGCCTCGTCTCACCTATAGTCATTGTATTCCACTGATTGATAAAATCAAACGACGAATCCAATCTTGAAAGAGTAGATTTTTATTGTTTGCGGGGCGAGTTCTCCTTATCAAGGTGGTTTTGAACAGTATGTTACTATATTGGGCAGCAGTGTTTGTTATTCCCAAGAAAACTATAAATGATATCAACTCCATCTTTAGCAACTTCCTATGGTCTGGTGTGGATATGGGGTGTAAGGGAGCTCCCATTAACTGGCAAAGCCTATGTTACCCTACGGATGAAGGGGGACTAGGTTTTCGCAACATCGAGGTGTTGTTTGAGGCATCAAACCTTCGCCATATATGGGATTTGGTCAGTGGTAAGAGGACCTTGCGGGTTGACTGGGTGAGAAGTAATCTTATCAAAGATCAGCATTTCTGGACTCTTTCAGCTCCGAGTAGAAGTTCTTGGTGTTGGCGTAGGATTCTAGCCCGTAGACCCACGGCTCAGCGACTCATGTGTACTTCTTTAGAGGATGGCCAGGATACTAAATTCTGGACTGATTTATGGCATCATCGCGGTCTTCTTTATGATGCTTTTGATGAGAAGCATAGATATGATTCTCACCTTCATTCACAGGCACGGGTTTCTCAATTTATTGGGCAGTGAGGATGGGTTTTTCCTACTCATATTGCAGCCATGTCAGGGACTATCGTGGTCGAGGCTAGAGAGGTGGTGGTAGATAGTACGCTCAAAGACGAGTAATTTGGATGTCTGATGTGACATGAAAATGTCACATTTTGAGAGTCTAACTTAGACTAATTAGTCCTTTTCGAGTGTTATCAATAATATTTTATGTGTTTTTCATGTTAGGTACTTATTTTGGAGTTAAGCGTGTGATTCGGAATAAAAGGAGCAAATTATCACTATCATTTGATGTGCCCAAAACGAGAGAAAATGACTTCAAGCAAATCAAATTACAAGTGGAGGCAATGACGAGTCAGACAGTGAAAACGGAAGTCAATTCCGAGTTCGGACAGTGAAAACGGAAGTCAATTCCGAGTTCGGACGGGGAAGTTATGAATGAAAGAAGTCTGAGGGTATTTTAGTCCTTTGTGACAATTTGAAGATGTAGAGACAAGGATGGAGGCTCCTATTGGTTTCTAAACCAAGCCCAAAGCCAACTCAAGCCCAAAGAAGAATGACAAGGAAGAATTATATGAGCACCCTTTCTTTATGGATTAGAGTCAACAAAGTCTAAATGAATTGACTAAGTCAAGGGACTCTAGGGTTTTAGTAGTTTAGGCTACTATTCATCATCTTCTAGTTTGGAAAGGACAGAGAGAGAAAAGGAGGCTAGGGTTTGGTTCTTCATCATCAAGTTCTAGGGTTTCAAGGCAAGAGTTTGAAGAGAGGGAGCTTGAGAGAGAAGAGGCTGCCGGTTCTAGCTTGGCCGGCCAACATGGCTCGGCCGGCAAAGCTAGGACCTGCTGGAACAGCAAGTGCTCGGGACGGACAGAGAAGGTAGCAGCGTCCACGGGAGCTGCTCAGAGCAAAGGGACGCGCCCACGGGAAGCACGCAACAGCAGCCGGGAAGCACGAACAGCATCGTTTACAGCAGCTTCCACGGGATGCTCCAGCAGCAGCAGCACGGAGCAGCAAACAGCACGGCCATGGAAGCTTCTCACCTGCAAGGCACGGACAGCGGCTGCTCTCACGGGATGCCGCTGCAGCTCGGACCTGCAACCCTTGGCTCGGGACAGCACTCTCTTGGCCGGGTATTATGCTTCTTTGGCTGGAACTTGTCTTTGTCGGATTTCTAAGATTCCGGCAACCTTCTTGATCCGAAACCATGGGGCTTTTACTTCTCATGTCCTTGGCTTGCTTCTCATGTGATTTGATTTGATTTTGGGCTACAAATTTCTAGAGAGAGAAAGCTAGGGTTAGCTTTAATGGAGGTTGTGTTCTAAATGGAGAAGATGATGGTGGTCGCTATGGGGAACCCAGAAAATTGCTAAGGGGAGATCAGCTGCAACTAAAAAATCATATTTTCCGACGATCTTAGCCTCGAACTACATAAAAAAAGGGGGATTCTCTCACCATTTCCTTTCCATTTCTTATTCAATCACCATGTTTAGCTAACTTTAGTGTGTCGATTATATGAGATGAAATGTGATGAATTCGTGATTATGTTTAATATGATTTGATGTTTTGATTATAAATTGATGTTCATTTATTTCGATTATCGTTTTGATCGTATTTTCATGTGTCTTGTCAAGCACTTCGCATAGTTAATACACGAAACGAAGTACTCCCTCCGTCCCAAATTACAAGACTCAATAAAAACCTAAATGTAAGCACCACAACAATGAGTAAAGTTAAAACGGGTGGATACCAAAACATCCCTTACGATGAAAGGTGAAAGCCAACTGCAGAATATATCTTAATATAATGAGTAAGAAACTGCATATTCTAAATTAGAGATGAACACGTACATGAGCAACATGATGTCTGTTAGATTCATAATTATGAAAGTATACCAGTATAGAATTTTAATGGTACATATTCATCTTAAGTTACTACGTTAAAACTCAAAATTCACGTATTTTAACTACTTTCTGGACTGCAGCAATAAATTAAGCACTCTACAAAGTTGAAGATTTTTATGGAGCCTACTGTTTTTTTTGAATGACTCCATACTATGATATATAATCTAAAACTACTGTTCCATGGTCTACCACATACATTAGTGCACATGATACATAGTTTACCACATTGATGGAGATACTAAAACATACGAAAAATTCAAAATATGTCAGAAAGTTAACTAGAAGACGTACCATTGCATAGTTTCGTAATTTTCTGAAATAATAGTACCATCCTCATCATTGTGCAGAGTTACACGATGAAGTACCCTACAGATAGTTGAAGTAATTATTTCTTGAGAACTAAAAAAATTTAGAAACAAAATTTTCATAAGAATAATTGAAAGAACAAAGTTGAGACTTCTAATAGTAATTGCAAACGTGAGTAACTGCATTCCAAATAAAGATCGCACTTCTCCCCTTGTCACAAAGTTGGAGAAATAGCCGAAAGAATTCAACAAGTCCCTCTTGATATTACTAGAAGCACTTTGATCAACCATGTCAAATTTCATTCTAGGTCCCACAACACTCCACCGCCCTTTTTTGTCGGGTCCTACAACTTTTGAGTAAATGTCTTTACCCAAGTTCACAGGAAATTCTTGAAATAAGACGACATCTTCAGCAACTGCTTTTAAAAAACTCATGAAGGAACATAACATTGTAAAAATTAAGCTTTTAAGAAAGAACCGATACATAACTACAAATAAGTCTATACTAAACAAAAATACTGAAGAGAATGCTACCTTTAACTAATTCAAGTCTACTAAACCATACACCGCACAACTAGTAAAGAGACACAAAAATGATAGTGATAGTTTAGGATGAAGTACAAATAAAAGGATTATTAAGATGAAAGAAACAAGAAAAAGAAGAACAAACAGAGTATATACTTTCACACTACCTACTTTGCAAACTTGGGGATAGGAATACCTTCGGAAGATGAAACTGTAACTTAGTGCCGTAGGTTCAATGAGAAAAGAAGCGCGGAAAAATAAGAAAGTATAGTGTTGGTTGGTGCATGCACAAATGCACAACATAAATCATTAGTGAACTTAGGCAATAACTATAAATGGAAGAGTAGCAAATGAAAATGAAAAGAAAGAACAAGAAATGGAAGAGTCATTGAGCATGCACATCATCAATGAACTTCTTAGAAAATCAACAACAACAATAACAGTTTTGATTATAAATTGATGTTCATTTATTTCGATTACCGGTATGATCGTATTTTCATGTGTCTTGTCAAGCACTTCGCATAGTTAATACACGAAACGAAGTCACCAGGACTACTCAAATTTATATAGGAATGTTCCGACTAGTGATAGGAATAGGCGAGTTGAGCCTGACCGGCCTAGGATGACCATGGTGAATATCAACGGATGTATGGAGTCGGTCAGACTCGTCATGAATATGGTTGTGAAACCCTTTTCTCGATGTCTTTCAATTTTCCTCCATCTCTTTAAGGGCGTGCAAGGTGTTTTGGCTAATCTGAGTTTCTGCCTCAAAAAATGATTTCGAAACATCTTCAAGAGTCCTCTCATGATGAGACGCATAAGAACTAACTAAGGGCTCTTGAAGATTCTCATAATCATTGGTAAAGACATCACTCCTCGAACCT
>BEHA01002692.1:51219-74533 GCA_002897215.1 Eschscholzia californica subsp. californica | reverse complement strand
GAGAAATAACTAAACTTAAACTATTAACTAAAGCTTATTGGGAGGCTAGGGTCTTATTCTACATATGAGAGAGGTCAAGGATTCGGGAATCCATCGAGATATACCTATGTAAATTCTTGCTTGGGTCAGTTATTGAGTTTGAGTCATCTCGACTTTACATTAGATGCTCTAAGTGCTAGATATACCTAATGGTCATAACTAGTCAAAGGGTCATCATATTCCATTAAACATCGAGTCTAAAATCGGAAAGATTGCTTAAGAAGTAACTATGACATATGCTTGACATAAGACATGAAACAAGCTTAAACAATTAACCTCGTGAGAGAGACATCAAACATACTCATCTAACCAATCCAACCACATACAAAAGCATATCAAGATTTCATCATAATCCTCAACAAGAGGCTTAGCTACACATAGAGAGATTATTGCATTCAACCCCAAATGAGAGTGTAATCAATGGTGTAGACACCGTGAGACAAGTAATTACACTATCTCTATTTATAATTTCTCTCTACCTAGGTTTATTAAGCAAGAACAAGTAGCAATCAAACTCTAGAAAGATTAATAAACAAATTCAATCATATATAAAAGGAATCATTCACAAGCATACTCACAATTAAGTTTAATAACATGAGTCCCTCATATAAATTAATTTCTATATAGAATTCATCACATACGAGTAGCTAGCAACCCTAAAATCAAACAAGACTAAGCTAGATAATCAATTAAATCACCCCAAACAAGAACAAGAGGAAAATGAGTAAGAAAACCCCTTGGAGAACAAATGGAATGAAAAATCTAAGCAAACCAAGCAAAGGAGCCAAAAGGGTTGCTCTCCGGCCATTTTAGGTGTTGTCCCATGCCTTAGCAAGCTGCTGGTCGGCCAATGGAGCTGCTGGTCGGCCGTTTTAGCTGCTGGTCGGCCATTGTAGCTGCTGCCCCGGTGCTATAATTGTTGTCCAAATGCCCCTTTTGCTCTCTTTTTGGTGTTTTCCTTGCTATTTCTCTCTAGATCTAAGTTTCTCTCTCTAGATCTTCATGAAACCAAAACCCTAGCCTCCATTACATTTTCTCTCTCTAAAAATCAGCACATAAGGAAGAAGATGAAGTGTAGGGACCAAGTTAGGGCATTAATTTCTATTTCCTACCCCAAAAGACCACTTTGCCCTTCTTTAGTAGTTATAGTCACTCCTTTGTCTAGCTTGACTTCTTCAAGTTATTTTGACTCATTCAATGACTCCATTTCAGTTTAACTTGAATAATGGGTTCTCTAACTTGACCAAAGGGTGCAAATGATAATTTTGCCCTTGTCTCTTAACTTGCTCATTTCTTATGCTTTTCATCTTTAGTCATCACCAAAGTGATAATCATGTTCCAAAGACTTCATAGACTTTCTCAAATTATATTTTGACCCTCTTAAGTGCAAATGAATGTAAACATATCTTATTAGAATTGAAGCATAAAATGGACTAACTCATCTAAGTTAAGTGACCTAAATGTGATGTTTTCACATCACATCAAACATCCCCAAACTTAGGCTTTGCTTGCCCTCAAGCAAACAATAGAAAATTACACAACAAAGCAAAAACTCTAACTCACTTTCGGAGGAATCCCGGTTGCATTTAGCTTATGCAACAAGCCTTTAAACCCTTAGGTTACCCCTAAAAGACGAGTTTTGTCTCGTGAGGGTTTCCAGTGAATACACCCACAAAGTTCTAGATTTCCAAGGGATATAAGAGCTCAACTATCGATGCAAATAAGGTGATGATCAACAAGTGAGAGATTTAAATATGTCAAACATATGAATCAAACTGATAAATACAAAAGCATGCTAAGAGTCTCCTCACTAATAGTTTTATACTCAAATGCAAGTATCCCATCATCATGAGCATCATCCAAGTCTAAAGTAACAAAACCTTGTTTCCTATCATAGCACATTTCGCCTCGACTTTGGCCTCACGGTTATACGCTCTTAAACATGAAATCACTCAAAAACGAATTATAATGGTTTACTCTCATATGTGAGCATGGAATAAAGTAAACTCAACATATACAAAAATTAAATGAGGATATCAAGTTTTAAAACGAAATGATCTATTAGGAATGGAAATAACCACTAACGGAATGGGGAAGCTCACTCACCCTTCTCACCCACTCTACCCTCTAATAATGCCTCCTAAAGGTAAACGGATACAAGTGATGGAATGGAAGATGATGAAATCCTGTAGCGCCCAGACCTTCGAGTCGGAGAATTGGACGAGTTAGAGCGTCAAACGGATTCAGTGGTTTCTTTGGAGATTTGATATTGAATGCTTAATTTAGTTGACACAGAAGACTGATTGGGCAGATCTCCAGAATTTATGAATTTTGGTTAGTGACGTGGAAAGATGAGACATTATTTGGCTATGGTTCTGTATTCAACAATTTTCTTCATGGCCGAAAAAGTTAAACGGGGGAATAAGATTATTAATTCGGGTTGAATTAACGGGATATGAATATGGAGGGACTTGCATACTAGGTGTATATAAACGAAGGACTCAAAAATAATTTAGTAGCCTTGGCACTCTATACCTCGACACATGGCATCCATGTCCATTATTATTGTTTTTAAAGAAAACCAACCCCACCTGTTCAATTCTCACCTCTCCCACTTACCCACTCCATGTGAAGCCACGGCAACAACCAAAACCACTTTCTTTTTAAACCAAATCCTTAATTTTACATTTCATTTGCAAATCAACAGAGAGTTAGCCGTGGGAGTTTAATAGTTTTGAGTTCAGGGCTATAACCTTTGTCTATCGATTTCTCCGCGTCCGGTGGTAGGAATCGAATGAAACTTGTTCCAGGTAATCCCACTCGACTTGTTCTACCTATCTATCCGTTTAGAATTTTCTATTTCGTCCGTTTTTGGTGGATTTACGATAGTTATTTCGATAACTGTATAGTTGGGTCTAATATCTCTTGGGTTCGTAATTTAGAGCTATTTGGGATAGTTATAGTTGTATTTCTTCGAATGATTTATGTTCAGGATCGTGTTTAAGATATTGTGGACTATTTTGGATTGTCCATATATAGACGGGTTGCTGCCGAATTACTTTATTGCTTGAATTTCATATTTGGAATAGTTTTGGAAATGAGTTGGAATAGAGATGGTTACCCGAACTGTGTCATATTTCACATAAATGGATAGGTTGAGTTATGGATTCGTGACATTGGGTTCATTTTATGATTTGATAGTTCAAGATTCATGGTATTTGGTGTGTTATATAATTTGTCAGCTTATGAAGATTCGGAAATGTAAAATAGAGTTTGTGGGAAGTTGGTTGGTTTATATTCATTTCAGTTATTTGATGAGACGTCTCAGTGAATTGTATAGTGCCAATAGGACATTCCTAGTGTACTTTCATTCATTTTATGCATTCTTGCTCTGCAAGAGGACTCTTGACAGTTATGTAACTGTCAAATGATTGTTTTGCCCTTTCATATTTCAGTAGGACTAATGAACTGCAATAGGGAGCTCGAGCAGAAGTGGAGCTTAGTAAGGAGCACCATTGGAAGCGCAAGAAGAGGTAGGATCCTATGAATCTTACTTGGAGCACGGGTATTCCCCGTTTCACCATTATATATATATAGTCATTTTTCTTCTATTTATAGTTCTCTAGTTCAATTTATGATATGATATGGTATGACATGTATGTATGTGGTGTACTCTATGTTATGGATGTTTCACTTTTCAAAACAAATTGGTTTTTCTGAAAAATAATCACATGGAGGCGGAATCGCTTGATCTGTGTGATCGTTTTGTGTGAATTGTAAACACGTGGTGGCGGAATCGCTTGAGCTGCGTGTATAACATGGAGGCGGAATCGCTTGATCTGTATTACGTGTATTGGTTGTTTTACCACGGGCATTGGTTGGTCCCCTTGTTTATTTTATGTTATGGATTAGCCATGAATTATGTCAAGGGTTACACTCGGTGCGTGGCCAGCCGTTTGGTAACGACCATTCTAGTTTACCCGGAATGGGGTCCGGAGAGGATGGGAGTTGGGGTATTCCGACCCTTGGAGTGATTAGGGGATTGACCCAATGCCATGCTTGTTTATTTATTCTGCTAAACCACTGGTGTGTGTGGTTTGAATTCTGTTGTGATCGATACTTACAATGTTTTCACCGAAATGAGAGAGGGTGTTTACCCGAGTTTCCTTAATAAGAAAATACTAATTCCCTGAAAGTGGACACTTGTAAAAGCTTGGCTTTAAACAGGGTTTACCCTACCTTGAGACATGAGAACGCTCTTCTCCTTTGGGTTGATGGGACCTTTAGGAGGGCTTTGTTCTTGTAGCTTTGGGAGCCTATCAGATCATTTAATACTATTATAGGTTCATGCATATGTTTGGGTATTCTTCGAATGGTCAATGAGTTACCTTGCGAGGAAGCGTCAGATCTGGCCGGAGATAGGACGCGCCTCAAGATGAGATAATTGTATCGCCGTGGGTATGCCTCTGCTACACGACGATGCTCTTATAGTCGTCTGGGTAAGTCATGACATATTCTAAGCGTATCATTGTTTGGGTGAGATTTACTATTCGATGCGTATTGAGATCACAAGCCAGCCCGATGGGCGATGATGACGAAGGGAGAGTTACGGAAGCTCTTACCGTGGTATTACTTGGATCCATGTGTACACTGCAGTAGTCAAACGTTCGATAAGGCGCCGCCTGCCTACGCACTAACAAAGGCCGAACGGTTCTTCCTAGCCGAATAGTAGGTGACCCCGACTGAGAGCGTATTCAGTCGTGATCTTGGTAATCGAGAAGAATTATCTTGCTATATTGCTTTGCTTCGTGTGCATATTGATATCTCTGTATATATATCTGTATATATGTAACACTTATAACTATTGATATATTAAAATGTTGATTTGTGTGGTGCGGGTAGGATGTCTAGGTATCCTACTGAGCTGACCTTCGGGTTATCTCATTCATATTTATTTTTGTTCAGTTGCAGGTACTGGTGGCCCGGAGTGACATAGTTTACTTCGTTGGTTCACATTAAGTAAGGTTATAATTTCTATTATATTTTCAACATAATCACAACGTTAATATTATATATGTATCATCTAGAATAGTTAGGATCGTTCTCTCACTCGTTTGCAGTTGTACACATGTAAATAGTATGCACATTATCACTTTTTGTTTGATGCTATTGATATTTAGAAGTTTGTGAGATATGTATGAATGTTTGAGAGGTTTTTCAGGTTTGATATGTTCAATTTATAGAGGAGACTCTGTCTAAATTCAGTCTCTTCTGTGAACTATTCATAAACATAAATTCAAGTTATTTTTCTCTTTATGAAAACTATTTTGGGTTACATATTTTCCGAGCATATTTTCAAAAGGTTTAAACTATATTTGATTTTTCGTTGTGTTTGTTCTTGATTTGTAACCCGTGATGAGAGTTTTGGCTTGGGTTTATATTTGAAACTGGTTTGAGTTAGTATTAGATCGAGTTTCTTTTATAAACTGCCGGGCAAACGGTGATTCGGAACACGGGGCGTCACAAATCCCGAGAATGTCGACGTCTTCAATGATAAAAGAACACTCAAACAATCTTTAACTTGACTTTTTGCTTTGAATACTTTATTTATTCCAAACACTTACATAAACACTCAAAAGTTCACATCAACTTTTACACAAAAACAACTTTCTTTCTTTTTCTTTTTTTTTTTTTTTTTTTTTTTTTTTTTTTTTTTTTTTTTTTTTTTTTTTTTTTTTTTTTTTTTTTTTTTTTTTTTTTTTCTGTTCTTTTTTTCTTTCTCTTTTCTCTTTTTTACACACATAACCAAACACCAAACACAAAAGTGCAAACTAGTATTCTCAACAAATCACTTTTACTTTCACACTTTGCTTTCACATTCTTTCTTCTTTACTTATCATGTCTTCATTCTCGGGAGTAGTATGATGAATGGATGGTGGAGTATCCGTTCCCCTAAAGTTGACACTATTATCGGGTTTCATGGACTACAAGAGTAAGGTTTATTCGCTGTCCTGATGTCATTCCTAGTGGCTAAGGAAGTTGAGCTCATGAGATCGTCTAAGCTCTTTGGGAAGTTGCGAAGTTGAGTAGCTCTTCATTCTACTCGGAGTTAGCGCGGAAGAGTACACTCAAAAGCAATAGAAAGGCTCAGATATCTCACATGGGTTTAAGTCTCCACTAATGACTATTTTAGGTCACTTAGAAGTGTTCCTTCTTCCTTAAGATGATACTCACATGATAGCACACGAACACTAAAGGTCTTAACATTCATGAAAAGATTAAGAGCATGCATAAGATTTATCGAGAAAGACACACATGCATCAACATACTTAAGAATACCACTAGAGTCATACCAAATCTACCCAAAAAAATTTCAAATTTGGTCGAATTTTTGAACTCTCTAATCTTTTGAAATCCAAGGTCATGAGGCCAAAATGTCATATCCCCATCTCCAAACTTAAAACTAACATTGTCCTCAATATTATAAGCATATACTCACCAAAAGCATACTCAAATTTAAGATTAATAACATAAGTCCCTCATATAAATTAATTTCTCTCTAGAATTCATCACATACAAGTAGCTAGCAACCCTAAACTCAAACAAGACTAAGCTAGATAATCAATTAAATCACCCCAAACAAAAACAAGAGGAAAATGAGTAAGAAAAACCCTTGGAGAACAAATGGAATGAAAAATCTAAGCAAACCAAGCAAAGGAGCCAAAAGGGTTGCTCTCCGGCCATTTTAGGTGTTGTCCCATGCCTTAGCAAGCTGCTGGTCGGCCAATGGAGCTGCTGGTCGACCGTTTTAGCTGCTGGTCGGCCATTGTAGCTGCTGCCCCGGTGCTATAATTGTTGTCCAAGTGCCCCTTTTGCTCCCTTTTTGGTGTTTTCCTTGCTATTTCTCTCTAGATCTAAGTTTCTCTCTCTAGATCTTCATGAAACCAAAACCCTAGCCTCCATTACATTTTCTCTCTCTAAAAATCAGCACATAAGGAAGAAGATGAAGTGTAGAGACCAAGTTAGGGCATTAATTATATTTCCTACCCCAAAAGACCACTTTGCCCTTCTTTAGTAGTTATAGTCACTCCTTTGTCTAGCTTGACTTCTTCAAGTTATTTTGGCTCATTCAATGACTCCATTTCATTTTAACTTGAATAATGGGCTCTCTAACTTGACCAAAGGGTGCAAATGATAATTTTGCCCTTGTCTCTTAACTTGCTCATTTCTTATGCTTTTCATCTTTAGTCATCACCAAAGTGATAATCATGTTCCAAAGACTTCATAGACTTTCTCAAATTATATTTTGACCCTCTTAAGTGCAAATGACCATAATACCCTTGGTGAGTCTATATCTCCTTCGTTGCTCCCTTTTGCTCCTAGACTTTAAGGACCTTTTCTGAGATTCTTTTAAGTTCTTTTGACTCTTCTAGGGTCTGCTTAGCTCATTTCCTTGCATAGTTCTTTTATGTTACCTTGTCATGAATGTAAACATATCTTATTAGAATTGAAGCATAAAATGGACTAATTCATCTAAGTTAAGTGACCTAAATGTGATGTTTTCACATCACATCACATGTCTAGGGACTTAGTGAATGTTTTATCCACTAAGCTTTAGTTTGACTTTTTGCCTTTGACTGACCTCCTCTCCTTCACTTATATGTCGACCATTTTGATGACTTTTTGGTCGTCGCCCCTAGCATTTATGCTAACTTAGTGGACCGGGCATCCACTAAGTTTGGGGATGGTTTTTTTTCGCTTTTCGTCTCACTTGCACGTTATAGCTTGTACATAGTTGTGAGACGATTACCATGTGTATATAGCTTTCTTTGGGTTGATCCCCAAATCTTCCGTCTTTTGCTATATGATCGTTAGCCGATTAAGATGGGTCTTGATGTTTGTGGGTAGCATCTCTGGAAACCCTCCGCGAGACATAACTCGTGCTCTTGTGTGAAAACAAGAGAATCATAGGCTAATTGCGTAGCTCAATGCACTCGTGTATACCCGCGTTAGTGGTAGACTTTATATGGTCATGTCTTTTATGTGCGGCATTCTCATTATGTTTTGAATATTTTAGGAGCATTTCTTATATGTTTTACTTCTAAGGTGTGGTTTGTTCCAAGTTTGGGGATGCCATGAGCTTGGCATCAACTTGGAACCTCTTTATACACGAGTCTTGGTAGTATCATCTTTTATCTCATTCGGTTATGGTTATATCTCTCCATTCTTATCTTTAAATTGATATGCCTCTTTATCTTTTGGTGAGTGTATGCTTAGAACATTGAGGACAATGTTAGTTTTAAGTTTGGGGATGCGGGGATTTGACCATAACCAATGCATGACCACGGGTTTCAAAGACAAAAGGGTTCAAATTAGCCAAAATTTGAAAAATTGTGAACATTTTGAGTAGATTTGCATGTGATTATAGTGATAGTTTTAAGAATGTTGATGCATATGTGTCGAGTTAATGAGTTTTGTAATTGCTAATGGTCTTTGCATGAAAGTCGAGTCTTTGAGTGTTCGTGTTATACTGTGGGAGTAACATCTTAGTGAAGAATAAACATCTCTAAGAAACCTAGAGTAGTCATTAGTGGAGACTTAACCCATGTGAGATCTCAAAGCCTAAATTGTCCTTCGAGTGCACTCTTCCGCGTTAATTCCGAGTAGAATGAAGAGCTACTCAACCTCGTAACTATTAAAAGAGCTCATTTGATCTCGTGCGCTCAACTTTCTTAGCCACTAGGAGTGACACTATGATAGCGAATTAACCTTACCCTTGTAGTCCATGAAACCCAATAAGCGTGTCAACTAGAGGGAGGCGGATACTGAATTACCATCATCATCTTATATCCCGAGAATGAAGACATGAGAAGAAAGAAAGAAGAATGTCAAAAGCAAGTATGAAATGCAAAGTTTATTGCAAGAATAGAGTTGTGTGTGTTGTATTTTGTTTTGGTTGATTGTAATTGTGTTATGAAAAAAACAAAAGAAAAAAAAAAGAAAAAGAAAAAAAGTGACAAGAAAAAAAAAAGAAAAAAAAGAAAAAAAAGAAAAGAAAGAAGTAATAAGAAAAAAGTTGTTTATGAGCATGTTAGCTCTTTTGTGTGAGTGATTGTATATATGTGTTGGTGTTTTTGTTCATTAATAAGTATTCGAAGCAAGAAACGGATGTGGAAATGCTTAAGAGGTTCTATCATGAAGAGTTCGACATTCTCGGGAATCCACCATCATTAATCCATCTCTAGTATCCGTTAAACTTTAGAAGACATTTTTAGAGGGCAGAATGGGTGAGAAGGGTGAGTGAGCTTCCCCACTCTATTTAGTGGCTAATTCCTTTTCGAAGATCATTCGTTCCAAAATGTTGTCCTCGCCCCTTTTTATGTGTTGAGTCCATGTTAGTGATCACACTCACACATACGAGCGAACCATTCTTGAGTGATTTCATTTTTGAAGTGTATGTTCGTGAGACCGAAGTCGAGGCGAAATGTACTAAACTAGGAATCAAGGCGTTGTGGCTTCGAAACATAGATGTTGCTCATTATGGCATGACACTTGCATTTTAGGATAAGATCATTAGTGAAGATGCCTTTAGCTTTCACATGAACTTATTTACTTGATCCATTATGTGTTGGCATGCTTAAACCCTTTACCATATGAACCATGCTTATATATGATTTGGATGTTGGACCCTTATGTATTTGATACTACGATGTTTGTGGGTATCATCTATGGAAACCCTCACGAGACAATACTCGTCCTATAGGGGTAACCTAGGAGTTTAAAGGCTTGTTGCATACGCTAAATGCAACCGGGATGCCTCCGAAAGTGAGTTAGGCTTTTATTTTGTTTTATTTGCTCGAGGACTAGCAAAGTTTAAGTTTGGGGATCTTGATGGGACACGAAAATGTCACATTTGGATAGCCTAACTTAGACTAATTAGTCTTTTTCGAGTGTTATCAATAATATTTTATGTGTTTTTCATGTTAGGTACTTATTTTGGAGTTAAGCGTGTGATTCGGAATAAAAGGAGCGAATTATCACTATCATTTCATGTGCCCAAAACAAGAGAAAATGACTTCAAGCAAATCAAATTACAAGTGGAGGCAATGACGAGTCCGACGGTGAGAACGAAAGTCAATTCCGAGTTCGGACGGGGAAGTTATGAAAGAAAGAAGTCTGAGGGTATTTTAGTCCTTTCTGACAATTTGAAGATGTAGAGACAAGGATGAAGGCACCTCTTGGTTTCTAAACCAATTCCAAAGCCCACACAAGCCCAAAGAAGAATGACAAGGAGGAATTATATGAGCACCCTCTCTTATGGATTAGAGTCAACAAAGTCTAAATGAATTGACTAAGTCAAGGGACTCTAGGGTTTTAGTAGTTTAGGCTACTATTCATCATCTTCTAGTTTGGAAAGGAGAGAGAGAGAAAAGGAAGTTAGGGTTTGGTTGTACATCATCAATTTTTAGGGGTTTCAAGGTAAGAGTTTGAAGAGAGGGAGCTTGAGAGAGAAGAGGTTGTCGGTTCTAGCTTGGCCGTCCAACATGGCTCGGCCGGCCAAAGCTAGGACCGGCTAGAAAACCAAGTGCTCGGGACGGACAGAGAAGGTAGCAGCGTCCACGGAAGCTGCTGAAAGCAAAGGGACGCGCCCACGGGAAGCACGCAGCAGCAGCCGGGAAGCACGAACAGCAGCGTCTCCAGCAGCTTCCACGGGATGCTCTAGCAGTAGCAGCACGGAGCAGCAAACAGCACGGCCATGGAAGCTTCTCAACTGCAAGGCACGGACAACGGCTACTCTCACGGGATGCCGCCGCAGCTCGGACCTGCAACCCTTGGCTCGAGACAACACTCTTTTGGCTGGATTTTATGCTTCTTTGGCCGGAACTTGTCTTTGCCGGATTTCTAAGATTTCGGCAACCTTCTGGATCCGAAACCATGGGGCTTTTACTTCTCATGTCCTCGGCTTGCTTCTCATGTGGTTTGATTTGATTTTTTGGCTACAAATTTCTAGAGAGAGAAAGCAAGGGTATTTTAGTCCTTTCTGATAATTTGAAGATGTAGAGACAAAGATGGAGGCACCTCTTGGTTTCTAAACCAAGCCCAAAGCCCACACAAGCCCAAAGAAGAATGACAAGGAGGAATTATATGAGCACCCTCTCTTATGGATTAGAGTCAACAAAGTCTAAATGAATTGACTAAGTCAAGGGACTCTAGGGTTTTAGTAGTTTAGGCTACTATTCATCATCTTCTAGTTTGGAAAGGAGAGAGAGAGAAAAAAAAGGAGGTTAGGGTTTGATTCTTCATCATCAAGTTCGAGGGGTTTCAAGGCAAGAGTTTGAAGAGAGGGACCTTGAGAAAGAAGAGGCTGTCGGTTCTAGCTTGGTCGTCCAACATGGCTCGGCCGGCCAAAGCTAGGGCCGGCTGGAAAACCAAGTGCTCGGGAAGGACAGAGAAGGTAGCAGCGTCCACGGGAGCTGCTGAGAGCAAAGGGACGCGCCCACGGGAAGCACGCAGCAGCAGCCGGGAAGCACGAACAACAGCGTCTCCAGCAGCTTCCACGGGATGCTCTAGCAGTAGCAGCACAGAGCAGCAAACAGCACGGCCATGGAAGCTTCTCAACTGCAAGACACGGACAGCGGCTACTCTCACGGGATGCCGCCGCAGCTCGGAACTGCAACCCTTGGCTCGAGACAACACTCTCTTGGCTGGATTTTACGCTTCTTTGGCCAGAACTTGTCTTTGCCGGATTTCTAAGATTCCGGCAACCTTCTGGATCCGAAACCATGGGGCTTTTACTTCTCATGTCCTCGGCTTGCTTCTCATGTGGTTTGATTTGATTTTTGACTACAAATTTCTAGAGAGAGAAAGCTAGGGTTAGCTTTAATGGAGGTTGTGTTCTAAATGGAGAAGATGATGGTGGTCGCTATGGGGAACCCAAAAAATTGCTAAGGGGAGATCGGCTGCAACTAAAAACTCATATTTTTCGACGATCTTAGCCTCGAACTACATCGAAAAAGGGGGACTCTCTCACCATTTCCTTTCCATTTCTTATTCAATCACCATGTTTAGCTAACTTTAGTGTGTCGATTATATGAGATGAAATGTTATGAATTCGTGATTATGTTTAATATGATTTGATGTTTTGATTATAAATTGATGTTCATTTATTTCGATTATCGTTTTGATCGTATTTTCATGTGTATTGTCAAGCACTTCGCATACTTAATAGACGAAACGAAGTATTCAATATCGATCGTAGTCTAAGTCATATTTTCATGTGTCTTGTCATGCACTTCACATAGTTAGGCGACTAGACAACACTTTCGTTGACTCGGGATTAACCGATTATGATGTTTGTTTGACTAAGTATGATCTCCGGATATACGTAGTGCTTATAGACATCACCTTAGGAGTCGAACATCGATTATGCTTAGGAATATTAGATCGAACCATACATAGTTGTAGATTTATCATTATGGATTCCCCGACTTCGACACATTACTCTTGTATCCGGATACTCTTGAAGCATGATTTGAATGTGATGAATGAGTTATTATTTATTTACATGTGAGTTTAATTGACTTCGTCTAGTTTTATAATCTATAAGCCTTGATCTTAATCGTCTATTGACACAAAGTTTGATAATGTGTACTTAGTTTGATAATCGATACTTACTAACCTTTGATCGATTGTACTTAGTTTGACGTATTATATTTATTAGTGTCATACTTGTTCATTTGCAATTCATTAGATAGTGTGTATAAGTTTGATAGTCGATGCTTAGTGACGTTTGATCGATTATGCTTAGTTAGACACATGATGCTTAGGATTGTCAATGTGGGTGAAGTTAATTACATTTTCATGCGAGTAGATACTTAGTGTTTGTTACTTTCAATCTTGTGGATCGAAGTATCCCTCTCGATCGATGTTTGCCCGAATCGAGTCTTACCGTCTCCCGACTCTTGTTCCTCCATCACTTCTCTCGAATCTCTCTCGCCCGTTTACTTTTATTGTTTAGTTTAGTTTTACTTGTTTTATTCTCTTATTGCTTATTCGATTAAAACCCCCATTTGTCTTTGTTCGTCTTCCTTTTAGTCCAAGATAGTGAGTGACTCGTAAGCCGTGGGCTAGACTCTCTCGATACCCGGACTACCAACCTATCCTTGGATCGACTCCGGTTTTATCGGTTACTACTTGATACCTCCGCTTGGGTGTGCAACCTTTTCGGGTGCATCAATGCCTAGCCAGAATGGAGAGTTTACTCTCAAAGAGACGTATGAAGCAATTCGACCCCGCGGACTTCCTCGACTGAGCTGGATTTCTTTAGTGTTGTCACCGGGTGGTATACCCGAACATTGCTTCATAACGTGGCTTGCTTTTCAACGACGTCTCAAAACCTGAGCTCTTTTAGCTAGTTGGGGTATCGTTATAGACACTTCTTGTGTATTCTGTGGGGGAGATGAAGAAACGAATTTCTACTTATTCTTTGGGTGTTCGGTAACAAAGAACATATGGGAATCGCTATTACTCAAGATGGTATTTCAGAGAATATGTGTTGTTGATTGGGAAGAGGAATTACAGTGGTGTATTAATCACTTTGGTGAACTCTCTATTGCTGCTCGACTGGGGTGTTTGCTTTTAAATGCCTATGTTTATCATATTTGGAAGGAGCGGAATAACAAGGTATTTAAAAGCGATGTCATGTCACCGGGGCTGATTATCCACATAATTTGTGATGAAGTGCGGATCAAGTTGAACGCAGTTACCAAACGAATTGAAGAAACAGAAGAGAACCGGAGGACCATCGATCGTTGGAACCTGACCATTTCTCTTCAAAAATCGGACTATACCTCATGCAAATGGATTAGGCCGATGACAGGGAAATACATAATTAATACTAATGGTGCCCTAAATGAGGTGGAGGCGGGGTATGGAGCTATTATTCGAGATTCGGAGGGGACTGTGGTTAGGGCAGCCACTGGCCAGGTTGATCGACATACTATCTTTATGCATGAGCTACAGGGAGTTGAGTTGGGATTGGAGTTAGCGATTAGTGCCGGTTTGCAGGAAGTTGAACTTGGTCTCGATTCGATAAATATCAAGTTACTTTTTGCAAAACCACATCAGAAATTGCCATGGAGAGCGAGGCGTTTGTGGAAGAGAGTTCAGAAGCTTCAGAGCCAATTTCGGAGTTTTCGGGTCTTTCATGTTTATAGAGAAACCAATCAAGCTGTTGATTTCTTGTCGAAGATGAAGCTCGGACCGGGGGTCACTCACTTGAATATTAGTCAACTACCAGCGGAATTAGTTAACATTGTTAATGCGGACTCCAGAGGGACAGTGCGAATGAGGAAAGGGTGGGGCTAATGTAATGAATTTATGTAATTTGCTTTCTTTGCTGTTTTTTGGTTTTTAGTTCCTTGTATTCGGTTCGAACTTCTCCCGCTTATCATTATCAAAAAAAACATGGGCAGACTTGGGAGAGGTCATTGGCAGGCTGTGAAATGGATATTGCGATATCTGGGAGGAACTGCGGAACTTGGGCTGGTTTACGACAGAAGGGCCGACACTTCTGGTTCAGTAGTTAGATTTTGTAGATTCGGATTTTTCAGGGGATCTTGATAGGAAGAGGCCGCTGACGGGCTATACGTTCACACTCTGCGGGAGTGCCATTAGCTGGAGAGCAGTGCTGCAGTCAGTGGTAGCTCTATCTACAATGAAAGCTGAGTACATGGCAGCAACAGAGGCGGTTAAGGAGGCAATATGGCTGAGTGGTTTAGTTGGGGATTTGGGCCTGAAGTAGGAGGTCACAGAGGTCTACTGCGACAACCAGAGTGCTATTCATTTGACCAAAAATCAAATGTATCACGAGAGAACTAAACACATTAACGTCAGGTATCACTTTATCAAGGACGTGATTGAAGAAGGGAAGATCACGATGAAGAAGGTTTCTACGGCAGATAATCCAGTGGATATGCTAACCAAGGCAGTTACAACTTTCAAGTTTAAGCATTGCTTAGACTTGATTGGGATCTCTAGATGTTAGCCCTACCAGGGCTGGAACGACGATGGCTCAGAGGCGTTGAGCTATGATGGTGGCAGATTTAAGTCAAGAGAAGCATATTCAAGTCAAGGTGGACAATTGTTAGAAGTGACTCGAATATGGATTGGTATCGAATCCAGTTTACGACCCGCCAACCCGCTTACAAGCGGATTTGGGACCCGTTAGCGGAGCTGATTATTGAGACAGGGCTGGTATGCAAAGTAGGGCTCCGAGGCAGCTCTGGACTTCAAGACAGAGCTGGAATGCGAAGCTAGGCTTATGTCGGTCATTAGCGTGTTAGCGTATCCATGTATAATGTCGGTTGTAGAGAGAGAGTAGGTGAGGCGGTGGGATTAGGGTTTAGTGGCTATATAAACTAAACCCTAAGGAGATATCAGTAGCACAATCTCATGAAATCTCTTGTGTAAACATGTTTGCTTATCATAGTGGAAATCATCGCGCCGTTGTCGTCGTGGAGTAGGTCTCACCAACCAAACCACGTAAATCTCTGTGTTCTATTCTTGATTGTTCTTTATTTCCTATTGCTTCTCTTGGATTACTCGTATTGATCACATTAAACCCTAATTGGCATAACAGTCATAATGACCGACTTCTCTGGAGCACACGTAAAAACCAGGTTGTTCAGGGCCGAAGTAAACACAAATGAGTTGTGTGATAGCTACTTGTCGGTATACAACTCACGGGACCAAGTTCAAGACGTAGTTCACTAAGGTCTTTGTAAAACTAGTTGTTATTCACTAATAAAGATTCAAAGTCGCAAGCTATACATTAGGATGTAGTGAAATTCCACGCCTAACCTCTGTAAGTGTAAGTGTGTTAGTCTAGTAGATCTACATTATAGGAATTCTTGAATATTCACTCATGCAGGGGATTGTTGGAATCAAAGCCAATTCGAATCGATTTGAATCTTCAAACACATAAACAGAGCACAAAATTGTGTTGGTCTTGTTGGTCTCTTATGTTTAGAGTCAATATTACTCAAATCTAATACCGAATGAATGAGATGCTTAAATTAAAGTTTGGACGAAGTTTGGTTAATTTAGGGACTAAACGACAAAAAGGAAAAGTTGGTTTACAGTCATTTGGCCAAAGCGCCTAGATTATAAGTCACACTTTCCTAACATATATGTCCTTAAAAACCCCAAGAGATGTGTCCCTCATTAATGTATATATTCGTTTTCTATAAATAGGACCCAAATGAATTCTAAATCGCATTCCGTTTTTTTCGGAGTATTTTTTTTTTTTTTTTTTTGGAAAACAAACTTCATATAACGGCCAAAAGGCTAATGAGAATTACAACATGAAGTTTAAAATAACAAAGACATAACCAAACGAGCCAACAAGCCAAGATATGCCCACTTGGGTTGCCTCTGGAACTACCTGGTCTAACTAGTGGGATACTTCTGGTACAACCACCACTCGCCATTTAAGGGTAGTAATATAGTCGATGCTTCGTTCACCTTCTTCTTCGATGATCAAAACACTCGATCTTGGAGAAAATGAAAGTAACAAAAGGTCCTAAAGACCAACATAACAGGCCCTAAAGACCAACATAACAGGCCCTAAAGACCAACAAAGAGACATAACCTTTATTATAGTAAATATGTAGAGAACTAGTAACTCTTTCTTCTTTCTTGCTCCCCAACACGCACTTAATCCATCTTTGATTCCATAATACCACCATATAAATGAACCAGTAATTACCTTGTAATCAAGAACAAATCTTTCCAGTATTTAATTCATTTTCAAATCTGGTATAAACCCTAATGGAACAAGTTCATCTCTTCATTTCTTCCATTCGACAAACATTATTGATGTATTTTCTACATCCATTGATCTTGCTATCAAGAACCTCATCATTGTTTCATCACTATAATCCTGAGTTGAAATTTCTTGATTTTCTGCCCAAATAATGGTGAAGAACACATCAACACATCTATAATTGAAATAAAGAAAACAAAAGAGAGAAGAAAGATGGGAGAGAAATAGAAAAGAGAGGATCCTAGAGACTACACATGGAGGAAATACTAAATAAAACAAAAGAGAAAGGGGATCCGGCGAAGGGAGAACCCTTCGCCGGAGGAGCAAACACAGATCTGGGTTTTTGAGAGAGAGAGAGAGAGAGTTTTTTTTCGGAGTATTAAGTATTGTTAGAAGTTCATTTTAGAGAGTCTAAGAACATTTGAGAGAGTTTCCAGGACTTTCATAAGAAGTAAGTACAGTCTATTTGCATCAAGACATAGGTTATACTATCAAGTTCGACTGTTTTTTTATTCGAATACCATTGAATCGAAAGGTTAGTCGTTATATCTTAAGAGACAAATACCGGTAATTGTGTGACATCAATTGTCTCAAGGAAAGAGGAATGGCTCCTCTCGATTAAAATATTCTTTTTCTAATCCTTCAATTTTTCTTTATCGTGTATCTGATTTCTAAATCAAACATTCTGATTTACCGGATCAAGAAGTGTATTGATTTTTAATTAATAAATTAGAAAACTCAAAAGGAATACAATTTCTCTTTCCCATCTTAAATCGTAGTGAGGTTCGACTAAGAATCATTTGTTCTAGATAATGGTAACTATTAGTTAGAAATACAAAATATATTAAACGGTTTACTTCTTTAGTCTTTTTCTATTAATTGGAACGAAAGTTTTTTTGATTGATTTAAAAATAAATCAAAGAAAGGACCAATTTAACTAGTGACTCAGTTAAGAGACTCGTCGAATCAACTTGTTGAATCGGTACACCGACTACAAGATTACTTTATTCTTGCTAAAAGCTGTGTATTAACTCTTTGTGGTGGGTTTAAAATGTTTAAGGTAGGGTACATAGTTTGCGGCTAGACAGTCTCTCTTTGACAGATTCAAGTACAAAAGGAAAAACAAGTCAAATGGAGATGTAAGGTATCACAATAGCATGGAAGTCTTCACTGGGTAGGAGATTTTTCGAATAGCAAACAAGAAATGAAGTTCTTGCATGTTGTTTTTGTCAAATACGTTTAGTCTTGAAGTAGGTGACCAATATATGGACGACTAATTTTCTTATATGGACAACTATTTTATATGGACAATTAAAAAAATTATTAATTTTATATGGACAATCATTTTAAGGGGACAACACTCTATTATTTTTCACTCTTGTCCTCTAAGAATTAGAGATTTTAATTGAAGTCTTCTCTCTTTTGTTCCATAAACCCTAGACTTTGTTCTTCTTCATCACCTACAAATTTGCAGAGAGAAACTATGGAGAGACATTATTTTCTTGGATCAAAATTTACTTGTCTTTTATTCCAAATAAAAAAAACCCTAAAAATCATATTTTTGGATCAAACAACAAGCAAATCCATGAAAGACGAACAGAAATTGCCTCTGTTTGTTTCGAATTCACCCACAAAGAGTAGCAATCACTGCTACTGTTTCGTGGCTTTTCTCTGAAACAGTAGCAGTGATATGCAGTTGTTTCGGGGGATTTGCTTCATGTTGAATCTCACATGACCTTCCGGCTTCCACTTCAAATTTACATGGAACTCCCTTACCAACATAACATCTTCACTCCACGACATCTTCTTCATCAAACTAGTCATATTGTTATTGAATTGATGGTAGTCTAGAGAGAGAAAAAGAGATGAGTGATGGTTGTTTGTGGAAGAGTAGAAATTAAGCTAGGTTTCATATAATAACATGAACTGAATGTATATCTCCTTTAGAATTGGTGGTAGTTTATTAGAGAGAGATAGATGGATAATGGTTGTTTATGGAAGAATAAGAAATCAAGCTAGGGTTCATAACTTCATATAATAACATGAACTGAATATATCCTTTAGATTTGCTGGTAGTCGAGAGAGAGAGAGAGAGAGAGAGAGAGAGATGGGTAATGGTTGTTTATGGAAGAATAAGAAATTAAGTTAGGGTGAATTCCTCAAAAAAAAACACGAACTGAATATATCCTAGGTTGAAGAAATTAGGTTTTTTAATTTTAATTATTGTGTGTTGTTAATGGTCCACAAATTAGTAAGTGTTAATATTTAATGTCTGGTGGAGTTGTCCCCTTATTAAATCAACGTCAACTAAGTCAAACATAATTGACTCGCATCGGACCCAAAAATTGTTGTCCATATACAAAAACTGGTTGTCCACATATTGGCCACCTTGAAGTATTAGGTGCCGAGCCAATAGACGTAGCCTGCCTCAATAGACAAACCAACTAGCCCAAAAAATCATTTACCAAACGTGTTGGAAGAACCCTATGAAGTGCCTTCTATCACTATGCCACTTGAACTGAACTTCACTTAAGTAACTCTAAGTCTCTCTCTCTCTCTCCTCCTCCTCCTCCTCCTCCTACTCACATGAGTTGTAATTTGACTGAGATGTTCGGTTGAAAACTAGACTGAGCAAAGATAGGGTTTAGGGTTCACAAACCAAAACCTTGGAAAATGAGGTCACTCTTCTCAAGCTTTGGTTTTATAATAACCTCTTTGGTTTTAGTATTTCTTCTTCAAACCAAGCTCTCAGATTTAAAATCCTGTACTCTTTTTAATTACTAATGAGTTATTTTCTTTTTAGTCCCTGGTTAGTGACTAACTTTTTTTGTTGTCCTTTATTTTTCGTAAATTCAAAATTGGTCTCTTTTTGTTAACACTGTCAGTTAACTTCAATGATTAATTTTTTGTTTCCATAACTATATTTTTGCATAAAATTAATTTTGTAAATTCAAAATTAGTCTCCTTTTAAATATGGGTTGATTTTAAAAATTCTAAATTTTTTAGAACAAAATAGGGTATCAAAATGGAATTCATTTAAAAAAAATTAAAAACATTAAAGAAACCTTATCTTTCTCCCTCTCTCCTCCATTTCATCACTTTTCTCCTCCACATCGTCTTTCGTCATATGATCATCTTCTTCAGTGAAGGTCGCCGGCCGTGCAAATTTTATGGCGACCTTCAGACTTAAAAAAAAATATTAATATCTTCTTTTTTCTCTACTTTCTTTACTTTCTCTTTCTTTTTATTCTCTACTCTCTTTCTCTCTATAGGAGGAGCCCCTTCGTTAGAGCAACCAGACCATAAAGGTTTTGTTTGAAAATGAGACTGGTCTGAAACAAATTCCCGGTCTGGTTTGAACCAAACCAAGATGTGGTTGCTGAAACCAGATTATAGTCTGGTTTCATGTTGAAAATCAGATCTCGGTCTGGTTGCTCCCGCAAAGGGGATCCTCCCCTTCGTTGGAGATATAGAGAGAGAGACTTGAGAGAGAAGAAAAAGAGGTTACAAATTTTTTTTTTTAAGTTTCAAGGTCGTAGAAAAATTTGGTCAGTCAGCGACCTTCGTCGGAGAAGATGATGAGGTGGGGAGAGATGACGTGTCTTTAATATTTGTAAAAATGAATTCTCATCAAAAAACAGTTTTAACAAAAAAAATCAATTTTAAATTTCCGAAAATTAAGAGACTAAAAAGAACTGGTCACAAACTAGAGGTCAAAGAAAATAACTAATTACTAATTCATTTCCTCTTGTAAAAGGTGGGAGAGTTTGAGACCATAAAAAAGAAGTTTGTCACATAGTAGGAGTAAAACAAGATTATCTTCCATACTCATGAGAAAAGAGGAGGTAACACACCCTCTGCTCAACAAATTAGACTTCTTACATCCCCTGTCCTAGAGAAGGGTTTTCTAGAGATTCCTTACATTGGTTCACCATTCACTTGGACCAATAATCAGAGGAATGACACATTAGTGGAGCAATTACTTGACAGAGCTCTAGCAAATCAAAATTGGCTCAACCTCTTCCCTCATACAATAGTTTCACATCTGCACAGGATAGGTTCAGACCATCACCCCATTCTACTCCACACTACAACAGAACCAACTAGAAGAAGCAAGCCTTTCAGATACAACCCTATTTGGTTCAATGATCCTGAATTGGAGTCCCTCATAAGCTCCCATTGGTCCCAGGAGGACATCTCCCAACCAGAGGTTAAAGTCCACAACAAACTGCTAGGACTTCAACCAATTCTTCAAGAATGGAATAAGCATCATTACAATGCCCTGCTAAATCAAATTAATGATACCTCTACCAAATTACAATCCGGCAGAGACAAAAAAAGATACACTACTCTGCTAAATAGCTTGAATTCTTTACTAGATGAACAGGAGAGGTTCTGGAAGCTTAAATCCAGAGATAAAATTATCACCTTGGGAGATAAAAATACAAAGTTTTTCCATGCTTTAGCCTCATCTAGAGCTAGGAACAACAGAATCAGAGGGCTTAGAAATGAGACAGGGAATTGGGTGGTAAACAACCAAGATATAGAATCAATTCTCAAAACTCATTTTAACTCCATCTTATCTTCAAAACTCACCTCACCCCTCATGAACCTAGAAAGCCTTTTCCATCAAAGCATCACTGAGGAGAACAACATCATGTTAACCACCATTCCATCCTCTGAGGAAATTGAGCAGACAGTCCACAATCTTAAGGCTGATAAATCCCCTGGGCCAGATGGTTTCTCTGCCTCCTTCTATCATCAAAATTGGGATGCTATTGCTTTTGATGTTATTAGCATGGTGCAGACATTTTTCATATCTGGAATTATTGCAGAGGACATTAATCAAACCCATATAGCCCTCATCCCAAAGACTACTAATCCATCCCAACCATCTGACTTCAGACCAATAAGCCTTTGCAACACCACTTATAAAATCATCTCAAAGATCTTAGCAAACAGGCTTAAACCTCTGCTGGATTCCTTCATTAGTCCTAATCAATCAGCCTTTGTCCCTGGTAGACATGGGACAGATAACATAATCCTAGCAACAGAGATTGCTCAGTCTATGAGGTATCAAAAAGGCAAGCAAAGGTATCTGGGTTTGAAACTTGATATGAGTAAGGCATTTGATAGAGTTGAGTGGAAATTTCTACTTGACATTCTCAGCAAGCTGGGGTTTTCATCCAAGTTCTGCAACTTGATTCATCAATGCATCAGTACCAGCAAATCCTCTGTTCTTCTAAATGGTATTCCAGGACCTCTGTTCAAACCTTCTAGGGGATTGAGACAAGGAGATCCCCTTTCTCCATATCTTTTCATCATCTGTATGGAAGCCCTTAGTAGAATGCTACACAATGCCCAATCCTTGGGACATATTCAAGGGTTCAAACATTCATCTACATCTCCTGTTGTTTCCCACCTGCTATTTGCTGATGATTGTCTTTTGTTTTTAAAAATGGACATCCCTTCTGTCCATAACCTACTAGATCTTCTTCAAACTTTTGGAAGCTCCTCAGGACAAATGATAAACTTCAACAAAAGTGGCCTGTTTTTCAGTTCAAATGCACACAAGAAGCACTGTAGAATTGTGGCCAGAATTCTAAAAGTAAAGCATATCAATCAGCAAGATCCTTATCTTGGGACTAATATCTTTATCTCTAGATCAAAAACCACACCCTTTCTCCCAATTCTTGAAAAACTTCAAAAGAAGCTTAGTATTTGGAAAAAGAACCTTCTTTCTCAGGCAGGAAGAGGATAGATGATTAAGTCCTCCTTATCTGCTGCCCCTAGATACCAGATGGCTTTGTTCAATCTCCCTAAAAAGATTACAAAAGCTATTTCATCTCTGCAGAGAGATTTCTGGTGGGGAACTAAGAACAACAACAAAACTCTCTACCTCAAAAACTGGAATTCTATTTGCAAACCAAAAGTGTTAGGGGGACTGGGGTTTAGAGATACAAGTATTGATAATAAAGCACTAAGGAGCAGACTGAACTGGGACATTAGAGCTAACCCAAATTCTCTTTGGGTCAAATTTTTGGCTGACAAATACAAGTTTGACTCTAAAGCTGCACTTCCTATTCCCTCAACAGCTTCTTGGTTATGGAAGAATATAGCAAAAAACCAAAATATGGTTGACCAACACATCTTTTGGGAAGTTGGAAATGGGCAAAGTATCAGAATATGGGACAGTTACTGGATCCCAGGTATACCTCCCTTGGGCCACTCAGACTCCAACAGAAATTATACTTGGGTCTCCCAACTAATCACCTCCTCTTCAACTTGGAATCTTACACTCCTTCAATCACTGTTCCAAGCTCATATAATTGACAGAATTCTTTCCATACCTTTATCTTCCAACCAGGACACTATTAGATGGAACATCACTCAAGATGGCAAATTCTCAGTTTCATCTATGTATAAGCATCTGACTTTCAATAGTCCAAC
>BEHA01002692.1:0-47833 GCA_002897215.1 Eschscholzia californica subsp. californica | reverse complement strand
TTCTTCTCTTCTTATGGAAAATGGCAAATAGCATTCTTCCTGTCAACCTACTACTCAACAGATATATGGATAGTATTCTCACTATATGTCCTCTTTGCAAAGAAGATGAAGAATCAATAATACACCTTCTCCAAAATTGCAAAGTCACACAGGAAGTGGTTAATCATTGTTTACCTTCTCATCACCACCAGCCTGAGGTAACAACTTTTGAGCAATGGTTCAATGTGCACTATGATAAGGGTTTAAACATCAATTACAACAATTCCCTAACCCCCTTAGAAACCATAGCAACCATTATTTGGCATTTATGGAAACATAGATGTGATATAGTCTTTAAGAGTGGAGGTCTGGATCTTCAAACACTCTACCTCTCTGTTGAAAGTTTCATCTCAGTCCAAACTATGAACCTGAGAACATTCCAACCAAACCAAGCACCTACTATCACTAATTGGTCTCCAGCACCTCGGGGTCTCTTCAAAATAAACTATGATGCAGCATGGGACAGATCATCACTAACCACTTTCATTGCTATTTCTGTTACGGACTGTACAGGTACCCAACTTGCCAAAGGATCAACAAAACTCCTGAGCAGATCGGTGGATGAAGGGGAGAGCAAAGCTTGTTATTTTGGCTTGGTATGGGCAAGAAGGCACAACATAAATCGACTTATTTTGGAGGGAGACTCAACAAACGTTTCCAACTTTTTGAATGGTCGACGGAATACCGTCCATTGGACTGCAAAGAAGGTCTTGAAAACAAGTGAAGAACATGGCTACTTCTCTTGGTCAAGTAGATTTTGTGTTTGTAAATAGGCAGTTCAATTTCTTAGCTCATAGCATAGCAACTAGCTCTAGGAAGACAAATACTTGTTTCTTCAATTGTCTTCATACTTGCTCCCTATCTCATTGTAATATCCTAACTTTTAATTAATAGATATTACTTTGTCTCAAAAAAAAAAAAAAGTTGGGGTACCATTACTTTTTTTCCCTTTCAAACTTTCCAAAAGTCATGGGACAGGAGACAGGCAATAATCAATCAAAGGGAAGTCTTTGGAGATGAGATAGTGAAGTTCACAATTTTGGATTTCAAGAATGGTTTCAGGCACACATATTTGTCATTGTTTGAAGAAAAAAAAGGTATTCCTATTTTCTAGGAAACAACTGAAATAATCTCTGTAGTTTAAAAGGAAATGTTGGTCTTTAGTGCTTTTCTTTGTCTTTTTACTTTGTACAACGGGATGACTCTGTATAACTTATTTAAAGCGGTGCACTGTTCAATGGGTGTCCAAACAAACAAATAGATACAAATCCCAAACTTTTTTTTGATGAAAGTACAAATCCCAAACTTGAATAGTGTTGTAGGATAATATTACAAATGCCAACGAGTCGGTTGTGATTCCACTCTCTTAGTACTTTTATAACCAAAACCTATTCCACTCTCTTAGTACTTTTATAACCAAAACCTATTAAAGGTCACCGTTCCGGGTGCTAACAAATCCGCATCTGATTCTCTAATATAAGATTTCAGAATCAAAATTTATAATATCTGTCAGCTATGGACTACTTATTAGTTATTTAATACTTTGTTTAATCATTTTTACCATTATCAAGGAATGTTATACTTCACTCAAAAATTTAGTTATTTTATAAAGTTATTTTCTAAATAGTCTCCAATTTTTTGACCAGCTTCTTGTCTAGCTCCTTATTTTATCAAAAATATCCAGATGATCCTTTTTTGGAGTTACCGTTATAACTCTGTTAACTAGTCATCACTCTCTCTCCTCCATCTCATCACCTCTCTGTGCCACCTCATCTTCTCGCCACCTTATCATCTTCACCGACGAAGGTCGCCGGCCAAATTTTCGGTCGGCGACCTTCAAACTTTTTTTTTCTTTTTCTAAAAAAAATTCTATTCTCTCTCTCTAAACACTCCGGCGAAGAGTTTCTTTTTAGAGAGAGAGAGAGATGAGAGAAATAAAAAACAATTCAGAGAGAGAGAGGAGAGAAAAAAATAATTGGAAGTCGCCGACTGGAAATTTTGCCGGCGACCTTCGCCGGTGAAGAAGATGAGGTGGCAGAGAGAGTGATGACTAGTTAACGGAGTTGTAATGGTAACTCCAAAAGGGAGTCATCTAGGTATTTTTAATAAAGTATGGGGCTAGGCATGAAGCTGGTCACAAACTTGGGGGCTATTTCAAAAATAACCCTATTTTATAACAACCTAGTTAAGAAAAAGTACTATATGATTCACTTGCTATGAAATTAACAGTTAAATACATTTGATTACCCATTAGGAATGTTATACTAGGTGAGTAACTCAAATACCTATGAAGAACATAATTAATGCGCATTATGTGTTTGAGACATTAAAAATTTGAAAAAGAATCAATTTGTTACCTACAAAAGTGGGGTGTGGCCCCTCCGGTACATGTTAGGTATAACCAAATAATATTGAAATCTTATTGGGTCTAATAGGGTAATATGGTAATAAATTCTTATCGGATATGAGAGTGAGTTTCCAGAACCGGCGTAAAAAGTTTTAATATAAATCCAAATAGCGGGTACCTGATACCACCCCTGCGTCATATTAAGAGCAAAGTCGCCCATTTAACAGATTTAGCAACAAAGTTGTCCGATGGAGACCATCAGCCGCATGGGCCTCGACTATGGCAATAATGGTTCCCACGGACAAGTCACCTTGGTCTAGAATTAAGATTTTCCAATTGTTTAGGTGTTTTATTTATTTAGGAGTTTTTCGAGTTTAGGTATTTTATTTGCTTCTAAATTAGGATAAGTAACAATCAAGGAAACTAGAGTTTAGTAGTTATTTCTTGTTATTTCTTTCTTTGTTTGTGTCAATCTAGAAGTGTCTAAAACTCTACAAAAGGAGTCCATTTGTCCTTGTTATTTACATCTTCGAATATTGAATAAAAATTATCTTGATTGCAATTTTTCTAGTTAATTTAGCTCAAATTCGTTTAGTTAATCGTAATTCTAATGATGGCTTCCATTACTTTATCGTTTCTCCAACAATCCACATCAGTTGATACCATGAGCCTAAAAATTAGGGTACAAAAACCACAAATTTTTCTTTTACCATCCCCACCAATTCGACTACACAAAATCTCTGTACTTTTCACATGCCTCCTAAAGCACCAGATCCTTCATAAAGGAATATAGTATTTCAGTCTAGATTAACTATCACTCTAATGCAAAATAATATTTATACATCTCATCTTGAATGTTGACAAAAAATTTCACATTTGTGTTTGAATCTTATTTGAGATGCACGTCAATTCTATGTTGATCGAAAAGATGAGGAAACAGCTAATAAAGTTTCGAAAATTCCACTCTTCATCAATTTCACATAGATTTCTGGATTCAACACATGCAAGATTTGTTCAAAAATCAAAACGTTCATGTCGGCTATAAGGTTTTTGTGTTTTTGTCGTTGAACAACACATGTCTGAGAGAGTCTAAGAAAAATTCAATCATATGCAATTGAGACTCGTTGATCAAGGAAACAAATTCATAGATGATTAGACTTAATTGAAAAGTATTTTCAGGTATGTTTTTCTTCCTTTGGATGAATATTTATCTTCCGTCGAAGCAAAAATTGAATCGAGAAGACTAATATCGAAGTTTCCATCGACCCCGTGATCGATACTATTAAAGGTAAAGTTCTTGAAAAGAACAAAATTATTCTAATGCCGGTGAAGAAAGAAAGTAACTTAAACCTTACCATGATTTTGAATGACATAAGCCCATAACACTTATTTGATTCATATGCAATCCCAGCAGAAGAAATCTTTATTTCGAAACATAGTATCCTTTAGCATCAACATCTTTCGATGTATATATTTTTAACGAAATGGCAAGATGGTCCATTTAATCGGTTTGAAAAAGTAAATTCTGTATCATATTTCATGAAGTCCCATCTTCCAAAACAAAGAATTGATCTGTTCCAATTCAAAGTTCGAGATCTTGTTCGACTATAAATTAAATATAGTTCTACAGGTTGAAATTAGTGATTACTATAAAATTCTTGTAAGTTTTTATTTTGGGAACACTTGTGGACCAATTCAATACTCCTGAGTTTATTCTTGGAACTTATTCAATGATGCGTATCACCTGTTCCTAAGAGGTTTTTCACCTACTCGATTATTTCGAGTCAAGGAAGAAGTAAATAAGACAATGGTTATTGCTACACGATATAGTTCAGTTGCAATGCTGATTTTATGTGATGATATAACTGTGGTATTCTCTAAGTTGATAATTTATGATAAGAGTTATAATTTACAAGCTTCACGAAGATGAACGTGGGAAGGTATTTTTTGAGTGTCACAACAAAACTACATATTTTTATATCGATATCTTAATTGGAGATGGTCTCGTTGATACTTCGGCTCTTGGTGAAGAATTTTTGGGAATTGCTACAATCAAATCTTTCTTCACACTTGTTCATGTTACTTCACACCTTCTTAGACATTGTTAAGTGGCAGAGTCTACCATGCGAAGATGGCAAGATCAATATTGTTTATTTATTCACATAATGTTGCGAGGATCATCGCAATATGAGTTTCCAATTGCAGCTAGTGATTTGGTCCATAATTGTCTTCAGATTTTTGGCACTTTCGTACAAAATGGGAATTAAGGATCCAAGAACCCAAATTCCATCAGGAACACCTAAGTTTGTTAAAGCCCATGGGCATCTGAACCCCGAAGGCAGGTCCAACCTAACCATCCCGACAGAATAAACGCGTCAACTTCGCCTTTACAATTGCTACCCAACATCCACCCACCCCCTCCCTCCACCTTATTGGCGAAGTAGTCTTGTTTGTATAAGCAAACAATAAACGATAAACTCATATTTTCCGATGCATCTTCCACAAAAAATATGATTATACATATCTTATTCAAAATACTAATAAATCAAAAACAAAGAGGCGTGTTATGATAGTTGCAACTTTACAAAACATTTATATCTAAAGATATGGCCATTAGAAATAAAATTTGAATTCAAATAATTCTTTTGAAAAATAATAAGGGTTAATTCCATTTTGGCCCCCAATTTGTGACCAACTTGCCGTTTTTGGCCCCCAATTGTGTCAGACAGTTTGTTTTGACCTCCAATTGTGTCCGGCAGTTTGTTTTGGCCCCCAACATTTGCCAAACATTTTGATTTTGCCCTTGTGGAATTTCTGTAAATATCTTTTTCTTTTATTTTTCTTTTTTTCTTATTTTATGTTTTTGTATCTCTTTTTTCACCTGCCATTAATTTTTTTATCTCTCCTCTTTCTCATCACCATCTTCATCCGTCGTCAACATCTTCATCTACCACCGTTGTCACCTCCACCATCACCTCCTCCAGGGAAAAGAAAATTAGGTTATGGTTATTAGATGTTGAAAATGAATCTAAGACGGATCTAGAAGAAAAGTATTTTGCATTCCTATGTTCAAATCTGTGCTAATTTTCAAATTCAGATTAATGAGTAGAGTTTCTGAAGATGTTAGATGAATCTGGATCGTTTTTTGTTTTAGGAAAAATTGTTTTCCTTAAAGTGGTACGGAGTAAGTATCTTCATCTTCTTGTGTTTTCCCCCTAATTTCTATGGTTTATGTTTTGGCACCATTACAGAAGCCAAACTTCAAGAAATTTATGATCTTCAACCTTCAATCATGTAAAAATTAACTAAATAAAACAAAAAGAATCAATTTATGTTTGTCTTGAGATAAGTTGGAAATTAGTTATAGCCGACATCAACTGCCTACTCATCCATTGATCTTTTACCCACTTCAATCTTTGATTCAATTTCTTTCTCCACAAACCTCATCTTCTCTCTCTAACTTCCAATACAACCCACACCAAGTTGAAGTCAAAACATTATTTCTCCTTTCCGAGGAGCCTATGTTCCTGGTAGACAAATCACTGATAATATTATCATCAGCGAAGAACTCATTCATTCATTCAAAAAAGTTAAGGGAGCCAAAAGCTACTTTGGTCTTAAGCTTGACATGCCTAAAGCTTTTGATAGAATTGAATGGAGTTATCTGGAGAATGTTATGAACTTGATGGGGTTTTCGAGTACTTGGATCAATCTCATCAACACATGCATCTCTACCAGTTCCATGGCTGTTCTTGTCAACGGGCGTCCGGGCAGTATTTTTAATGTCAGTCGGGGCATTAGGCAAGGCGATCCTCTTTCTCCTTTTCTGTTTGCCATTGCCATTGAAGGGCTTAGTCGCCTATTAGATTAGAATCTTAATGATTCCTCTTTTATAGGCTTTCCTATTCCTCACTCGAACTTCTCAATCAAACATCTCCTTTTCGCTGACGATTGTATCATTTTCGGGCAAAATTCTCTTGAGAATATCTTTAACCTTAAACAAATTCTTAAGGAGTTCAGTGAGGCTTCTGGCCAAATGATCAATTACGCAAAATCGAACATTTTCTTCTCTAAAAACTCGCACCCTAATTTCAAACGCATGATTATTAGAGAACTTAAGGTCCATCAATCGTCTTCTGGTGATAAATATCTGGGCACTAACCTATTCATTGATCGTAATAAGAAGCAGGCCTTTAACTCCCTCCTTACTCAGATCAAAAACAAACTTGCCAAATGGCAAACTCATCTCCTCACGCAAGCTGGCCGCTCGGTAGTTCTCTCCACTATCGCAGCGGCTGTTCCCTGATACCAAATGCAGTGCTTTGCCATTCCCAAAGGCATTAATGACAGCATTGAGTCTATTCAAAGGACTTTCTGGTGGGGAAAATCCAAAACAATCCATACTATCAACTGGCAATCTATATGCAAACCTCGCAAACTTGGTGGACTCGGTCTTCGTCTGCCTCAGCTTGATAACCAAGCATTTCTTCACAAACTTAACTGGTGCCTCATCAATAACCCGGATGCTATCTGGGTTCGAGTGCTTAAAGGGAAATACTTTCATAGCTCCCATAAACCCAAACCTCTCAAAAACCATCATTCTTGGCCTTGGAAATCAATGTCTAACCACTACCATCAGATTGAGAGTCTTATCTTCTGAAATATTAACAAAGGCGAGCATATCAATATTTGGACTGACTATTGGATACCGAATCATCCACCCCCTATTATGAACAATAACGGCTGTACGTTGGAAAAGGTATCTCAACTCATTATGAATGGAATGTGGAATTTAAATGTCATTAATACGTGTTTTAATAATGATATATGCAGTACCATTCTCAGCATCAACATTAATCCTAATCAAGAGGATAAAGCCATCTGGACTCTGACTAAATCTGGTAATTTTTCACTCAAATCTATGTATAACTATTTAAGAACTAATATAGTTTACACTATACAAGACCAGATGGACTGGTTCTTTATATGGAATATGAATACACTTTCTCGCATTAAACTATTTCTATGGAAATGTTCCACTAATAGCTTACCGGTGAAAGAAAAAATTGGTAAATTTATTGGCAATAATTACTCTTGTGTTAACTGTAATGAGGATGATACTCTAGACCATGTTATGCTTCATTGCACTTTCGCGAAAGCCATTTGGTTTCACTATCAAGTTAGAACGGATCATATCTCTAGTACAATTCAGTGGATTCAACAATGGAAACCTCTTGAGGAAGAAACAATAAACCTATATGCTAAAATACTATAGTTTATTTGGAAAGCAAGATGTGAGAATTGTTTTTCTACGAATAAACAAAATCCTTTACAAATGATAGAGAGAATTAACAATACCACGACCACACCACTCAAGAATGAGTCCAATATTACCAATAAATGCAGGGAAAAAACAAAAATTCAAACATGGAGACCTCCATAGACACCATATTTAAAAATCAACGTCGACTCCTCCTTTGTTAGTCTAAATGAACCAGCTGGAATTGGATACATTATCCGAGATGCAGAGGCAAACTATATAATAGTGGCAGCGGATACTGTACGAGGGCAACACGCGGAAGAATGTGAAAGCTTAGCTATATTATCTAGTCTTTTATGGGCTATTCAAGTACAAATCTCTCATGTGCACTTAGAAAGCGATAATCAAGCATTAATCCTATCTCTCAATGGCAATGGAGGAGGTATTCACTGGCAATCACAAAGAATCATCCAACGGATTAAAGACATCAAGGACAAATTCACAGGAATAATCTTCTCCCATGTGTCTAGAAATTGCAATACTCGTGCAGATGCTTTAGCTAAATGGGGTCGTACATACTGTCAAAAGAAAATTTGGAATGATGTTCCCTCTTTTATTTCTGATGTTTAGTTGGTCTGTAATTGACGCTCTTTTTTAATGTTATTTCTCTTCATAAAAAAAAAAAAGTTGAAGTCAAAAGGTTCCACCTTAACGAGGCAGATTAAATCCCACTCGTAACTTCTTCGTCAAATGGGTACAAGCTTATCCTCTCATTCATTTAGAAATAAAATGACTGAGGTGCTGTTTGTTTTTTTATTTGTGTCTGAATCTGAATTTGCTGAATTTGAATTTGTTGAACTGAATTTGCTGAATCTGAATTTGCTGAATTATATTACAAATTAGATGTTTGTTTTTTAGATCTGAATTATTAGGTCTAACTTAAACTTTTGACCATTGTACCTCTACTTTATATTTTGGACAAAACAGACTCTTTCTCATTTTTCAACAAAAAAACAAAAAAACCCTAAAACCAATATTAGGGTTTCTATTTCACTTTCTCTCCCCTCCAACCAAAAGCCAGAAACCATCCGCCTCCCTCTCTCTCTAACCTCTCTGCGAATCTCTTTCCCCTCTCTCTCTCTGAATGAACAATGAACATGAGTTCTTCTACAAAATCTCTCTCTCTCTATCTGATTACTGAGTATTGATTACTAATATTTGGTCTTTAATCAAAGTAGGGTTGATCTAATCTGATACAAGCAACCAATTTCCCACCCCCAAATGGTAACTGAAATAAGAAGTGTAAATTTAATGATCAGAGGGAAAAAGATTACCAGTGAAGACAATGAAATCAGGATTTTCTGCAAGGATCATAAGATTCATGAAAGCGGTGGTATTATGATCATAACACCCTTTGAACTGATTCGGTAATAGTGCATATCTGCAAGTTGTAAGATCTTCAATTCTCCATTTTTACCAAAACGAAGTGGAGATTTTGCATTGACAGTATCAATGAAGTGGAGATTTTGCAAATAAGGGTCTCTTTCTCTGATATTTGGGCTATGGTGGTGCTGGTGGTTTGTTTTGTTGTTTGAAGTGGTTGTGGTGTTGTGATGTGAGACGATGGTTTTTTGTTCTGGTGGTTATGGTGGTGGTGGTCTTTTTTATGGTTTGTTTTATGGTCTGTTTTGTGGTCTGAGGTGGTGGTGGTTGGTTTTGTGTTCTGGTGGTGGTTGGTTTAGGGACGGTGGTGGATGGTGGTGATGCTCTTGTTTGGGGTGATGGGTGAAATATTAAATGAGAGATTTTTCTACATTTAGGGGGTATAAAAGTCATTTGACACTTTTCAGCATTTGAACCCTTATTTCAGACTTGTTTTGAAGTCTGAAATTTGTGGGCTATTTTTCAGCCGAATTCAGACCTTGACCAAATTCAGATTGGTTTTCAGATTTTCTTAAATTGTAAAACAAACATCTGAAATCTGAATTGGGATCCAATTCAGATTTCAGACCTGAAAAACTAAAAAAAACCGACACCACCTAAGTATCTTCTTCTGCTGGCATAAATTTCCCTTTTTGTTAAAGAAAATGGTTGAGTTGATGAATTATTTTTTTTTCTTATTTGGTTATATTTAATTTTATAATAGAAATTGTGTAAGTGCTTTTTATCTGAGATTTTAAACAAATGAATTCAAGAGATAGGAAAGAGAACTTAGATATAGGCTCCATCTATGGTGCTGGATATTGATGATAGTGGATGAAGATGGTAATGGGGGATGAAGATGGTGATTAGAAATAAGAGAGATGAGAAAAATAAAAAGAAAATAAATGACTGATGGAGGAGGAGAAAGAGAATTAAAGTAAAATAAAAGAAATAGATATTTACTAAAATGCCAAATGCCAAAAATGTCATGGGGTCAAAACGAACTGTCGGACACAATTGGGAGCCAAAACGAATTACCAGACACAATTAAGACCCAAAACAGCCAGTTGGTCACAAATTGGGAGCCAAAATAGAATTAACCCAAATTATTACCTCAGTTCAATTCAAATAGGCCATGGGCTTTCAGTCAAAAAAAAATCCAAAAACATTGGTCCAACCCTAAAATTAAATCCATTTTCTATCCTTTAGATGTTTTCCCCAAACTAACCTCATTTTTTTCCATAAACCTTACTATAATCGTCTGTAAATATTCCACAATCTTTTCTAAATCGTTAGGTTTCTTTTTATTGATTCTAACTCATATCAAATAGTTTCTTCTGTCTTTTATCTTCTGTAGTAGGTTCATACCGATTGTTCCCTCTTTTCTTCATTCATTTTATTTGTTCATCTTCTTCATTTAGTTTTCAAGTTTCAGTTTAGATTTTGGTTTTGGTTTTGGTTTTGGTTTTGGTTTTGGTTGTGATTTTGATTTTGGTTTTCGGTTTAGTTTTCAAGTTTCCGTTCCAATACCTTAAAGTTATCTCCGTTCAGCTTCTCCTTCTCTAGGAACCAACGGATGTTGAGAGTTTCCGTGTTTGTCATAGTTAAACTACATGTAAAGAATGCAAAGTGACTTAAACTTGTTATCCTAGCAAAATCCTAATTCTGCCATATTATTCAAGAATCTATTCCCTATTTGAGTAATACGATTCCAAGATCCCAATTTTTCGAAGTTAAGCGTACTAAGGCACTGCCCTTAACTCCGTCGTCCTGGGTGAGTAACATCTTTACTGATCATACTCCAATGACTCTTGGTTGACTAGTTTCACGCTTAAGTGTCAAACGAATCCTTTGTCTCGAAGTCCAAAACTTTTTTGCTGACTCGTTGAGAATAACCAGTTTAGACGAGTAGACCTCTTCATAGATCTACCCGTATTGTCCCGAGGTAAAAGATGGCACTCTGCGGAGGCAGACCCACCATCGATTAACAAGGGATCAACATATGTCTTATTCTGGGTAGGCTTATACTCAAAATTCTTTTTGGGATTATTACGTAAGTTTTTATGTGAATTTTATGTGAATTCTCGTAAGCTTTTTATCTAAAACCCTAGTATAGCCTCCTAAAAGATCTAATCTTTTAGTTTACTTCTTGTTCGCCTAATGGTTCGTTTGGATTTCATCATTGAACCACCATTGATTACTCCCACTCGAATCATGATCTCATCATTCGATTCATCAATGGTTTCTCTAAACCCTATATTCTAACAATTATTCGGGCACATACTCGTTTGTGCTTACAAACAAGAATCGATAACTTACTGAAGGCAATACTGAAGGATATAGTCCTTCGGTCTGAAGGAGATGTCCTTCCGAAGGAGTGTCCTTCGACCAAGATGGCAGTGCATTCAATTTGTCAGTTAGGATAACGATGACTGTATCTAGAAGATCATCTAGTCCGGTCCAATTATGGGTCGTAATGCTTAGCTAGAAGCTGCTTACGATCGTCGGATTACTTCGGTAATCCGCGACTAACCTATGCTTGATCGGAGAGAGTTGACTAGTGGGACCTTGTCTATAGATGGATATGATTCAGTCTGATTGTGCCAAAAAAATAGAAAGAATCGAGCTCGAAATAGAACCCCGAAAAGTGGTAAAACCCACTTATAGGGTGTCCTGACCAAGCCCGGTAAGGGAATGGTCAGGACCGGCCATATAAGGTGGGTGGGCTGGCTAGGGTAAGCCCATAATGGGCTTAAGTGGCCGGCCACACCATATTAGGGTAAAAACCCTAATTCGGGTCAGAAGGAGTTCTGTCAGTTTACCTTTTCTAGGATTCTTATTGAAACCTTATTTGAGTGAGACTCCTATTAGAGTTTCTCTATATAAGGGTCATTAGAGGTCAGAAAAAGGGTTGGATTTTTCTCAAGAGAAAATAGCTTCTCTCTCACAATATACAGCTAACTGGAGAGAAAGGGTGACTCAAGTAGAGGAGCTACATATGAAGCTCTCATCTTCAGGATAAAGGAGTTGGAATCTAATTCGAGGATAGCGAATCCAGGTATTCTCTTTATGTTTCTAGTTCATTATTAGTTCTTGTACGCGATACTGGATAACTGGTGTTAATCATATGATGATTGAGATTCCGCTTACAACATTAGTTAGATGATTATGTGCATTAGATACATACAAAACTCTTCAGTGGCATCACGAGCCGTTTGCATGTAACTAGTTTTGACTAGAACGAATTAGATTCACACTTGATTTATTAGATAGATAAGTTTGAATAGAGGTTCGAACAAGTTTTGGTTAGTTTGAATGAGATTTATTCTTAATCAAAACATGGTTTTGAAAGGGTTTCAAAGCATAGAAACCTTGGATTTTGAGTTTTTTGAAAAGTGTTTTGAAAAACTATGATTTTAGTGTTTTAATTTTTGAAAAGAAGTTTTAAAAATCATTGTTTTTCATGATCGAATCATCAAAAACAGCAGCAATAACAGCAACTATATGAGAAAAGGAGGAAGAAACAAGAGTTTAGAAGTTTCTAAACTCTTAAGAGTCCCGGGCCAAGCTGGCAGGACGCGTCCTATGTCGTCTTGCGACATAACCCTAATCCAACTCGGACTAGGTGTTCCATCCTTCCTAGAGCATGAATCCTAGTCCGGCTAAGACTAGGATAGGTCTCGGTCTCCTCGGACTTAGAATATGAGAAGATGTGACCTTTACTTAGGCCGCGTCTTTGAGACGCGTCCTTGAGCTGCTGCCCAGACGCGTATGGATGTGTCTAAGGCATCTCAGACTTCACGTTCGAGACGGCCTAAGACACGGCCTTGGTCAAGACGCGTCTTGGACGCGTCTAGGACGTATGGACGCGTCTTGGACGCGTCTAGGACGTAAGGACGCGTCTTGCTTAGGGCTAGGACGCGTCTGGACCAAGAGGCTCGACACGTTTGGAACATGTCGTCCTTGGTCCAAGCCATGTCCGGCCCATGCCGAGACTAGTCTTGGGCTTACCCGAGACTCAGTCAATGGGCTTTGACCAAGAGGTTGACTTGGGTCTTTTGAGTTGAATTGGGCCTTTTGAGTTTGACTCAGGCCTGAATAGGCCTTGACCCGAGTGGGAATTTTTCGGTTTTTTTCCCGATTCTTCTCCCGGTTTCACCCAAATTTTTCGAAAATTCACCCCGGCTGATGATGCATAAAAATGTCCAGACGTTGACTAACGTCTGAAGAGTCAAGATCAGACCTAAAGTCTACTGGGTCAACCCGGCTTAAGGTAGCAGAATCGCTTAGCCTCGGATGGTCCACCAAACATTCCCCTAACTGGGAGGTCGACCAGAAGAAACCATCCCTGCAAACGCCCTTGGCATAGACAAATCAGCCCTAGGGTCTTCAGAGGAGTAAGGGGGATCCAAACAAATCCGGCCAATGTCTTACGCCCAGAATTGGGAAGGCAGCAGCGCTCGGCGATCTATCGACTTAATCCCGAATTTTCCAGAAGGATCTCAGTTGGGCACACATCTCGAAGTGTTTAAGCTCGCTTAGACTCCACGTAACTGAAGGAGGAAACTTCTCCTCTAGGATCTATCACATCGGCACGTATCTACGAAGAATCCTTGAACTTAGGAACTTCCAGTTATCAAAGATCCGAGATAGACTCTAAGAGAAACCCTAGATACTCGAGAGATGAAACTTTCTCTTTGGTCTGACGGCAACCGCCTCACCACCGCCACTAATCAAAGTCAGTCTAACATCGCCTATAAAAGGCCCCGCACATCGTCCTTCAAAGGTCACGATCTCTTTACCCTAAAAAGATCACCCGAAACTCAGAGTTCCCATAACTCGCCCCCCAAAAGGATCAATCAATATTCATTCTTTTATTGCAAAGAACACCCTTATTGGCTTGAGCGTCGAAGCGGTTTTCGAACCCTTTTGCAGGTTTTCCCCCCTTGGGAGCAGACGAACAGGAACATGAGCTAGGAACGAGGAGCAGGAGCAGGAGCAGGGAGCAAGGAGTAGGAGAAGGGAGCAAGGAGCAGAACAGGAAGCGGAACAGTAAACAGAGCAGGAAGCAAAGCAGGAAGTGGAGGCACTAAGCAGAACAACACTCAACTTAAGAGAACAATCACACATAACGAGGGTTGTCATGCATCAACTACCTATTTCATGCTGATCTAGCGGAAAGCCATTTTTTGACATCAGCATTTGGCGCTAGAAGAAGGGGATCTTCAGCAAAATCAACAATTCGGTAACCCGAACCCTGTTTAACCGTTTTTCGGATTATCTATTTTTCTTAAATCCATCATGAAGTTATGACGTCAGAACACGACCCCGTCACCAACCTCAAGGAAATATTACTTTCCTCAGAAAATCAAGAACGGAGGCCGAAGAACCGAGAAGGTGAATTCCAAAAGGGAGAAGAAAGGACAACGGACCTCACCGTACCAGTACAGATTGGGGGAAAAGGCCAGTGAGGTAACCTACATTGGAAACACCTTGAACGAAGTCGAGAAGGACAAATTGGAGTCTTTTCTAAAGGCACATCGTCATATTTTTGCTTTCGGTACCGATGAAGTACCTAGAATAGATCTCGGGATCATCACTCACAAACTCAACGTGAGCGAGGGGAGCCGGCCCATGAAACATAAAAAGAGGAACTTCGCACCCGCCAAACAGGCTGAGATAGCCAGGTAGGTGGAGAAACTCTTAGCATCAGGGGTCATAAGATAAGCACGATATCCAGAATGGCTGGCCAACGTGGTGCTGGTGAAAAAGAAGAATGACACATACCGAATGTGCATAGATTTCACCGACCTCAACAAAGCCTGCACGAAGGACAGTTTCCCGTTACCATCTATAGACCAGCTGGTGGATTCCACTATCGGCCACGAACTACTCAGCTTTATGGATGCTTTTGCAGGATACCATCAGATTGCTATGCACTGGACAGATCAGGAGCATACTTCCTTCCTAGCTGACCGAGGGCTATATTGCTAGCAGCAGATGCCCTTCCGTCTTAGAAACACCGGAGCTACATATCAATGTCTTGTCAACGGATTTTCGGAGACCAGCTTGGAAAAACGGTAGAATGCTACGTGGACGACATGATCGTGAAAAGCAAAGTTCGGAAAGACCTGATACCCAGTCTGAAAATCGCCTTTGACAGACTTCAGGCGTATAACATGATGCTAAACCCCGAGAAATGTGCATTCGGAGTAACTTCGGGAAAATTCTTAGGGTTCATGGTAAGCCACAGAGGGATAGAAGCTAACTTGGCTAAAATCACAACACTGAGAGACATGCCCAGCTCGAAAAGCCGAAAAGATGTCCAACGATTGACGGGAAGGCTGGCGTCTCTATCTAGGTTCCTCAGCAAAATGGGAGATAAGGCCCTACCTTTCTTCAAGACTCTCCGCAAGATACCAGATTTCACATGGACGAACGAAGCGGAAGAAGCATTCCAAGCACTGAAGACACATCTGATGGGGCTGTCATTGTTAGTTAGCCGCCGTCCTGAGGACGAGCTAACCGTCTACCTCACAACTTTGGGAGAGGCAGTTTCAGCGGTGGTAATCAAAATGATAGAAGGAATAATGCATCTGATATATTTCGTGAGCAAAGTATTGGGTGGAGCAGAGCTGAATTACCCGACTGTGGAAAAATTGGCATTCGCGCTTATCCTAACAGCCAGAAAGCTCCGCCCCTACTTCTAGGCTCACGCAATAATTGTACAAATGGATCAATAGCTCAGGAACATACTCCAGAAAATGGATCTTTCGAGAAGGTTAACCAAGTGGGCAGTAGAATTAAGCGAATTCGATATTAGATCGAGCCTCGGACCGCGATAAAAGGGCAAGCATTAGCCGATTTTGTAACAGAATGCTCTATTACAACAGCCAGCGTCGGACCAGAGCGGGTCTGGACTTTCTTCGTAGATGGAGACCCTAGCGAAGCAATTAAAGGAGTAGGAGCAGTGTTGATTTGTAACATCCTAAGTTTTTAAGGTTAGTTGAGGGATTATTTAACATTTGGGTCAAGTCAAATCAAGGACTAAATCAGCAAAGAGGACAATTTGGGGGGTATTTGCAGTCAAGCCAAAACTAAGGGCCTAACTACAATTTCGTGGAATTGGATAAGAGAAGAAAAATCAGATCTTTAATCCCTCTTTTGCTCGACAGAAATTGAGGGTTAGGGGTTGGTTCTGAACACTTGTTTGGTTGAGCTTGAGGATTCGTCAGATAAATTTGGAGAAACCATGAGTTTTGACTGGTCAAATTCAAGATTTGGACGTCATATGGACCTTGATAGATAGGTAGTAGCATTTACCGTTATCGATGAATGTGGACCATCGGGTTGGAACGCTTTTTAGTGAGTGAAAATCTTATTTGTTTTCTAAATCGTTGTTTAGAACTGAAAACGATTTTATAAATATTTGAAACTATTTTATTCATAAAACAATTTGATTTGTATTTAAAATCATTAGTTCTCAAAATAAAACTAAGTATTTAGTTTTTGGGTTTTACTATTAACATTGAATAAATTTTAATACTAATATGAAGTAAATAATTCATGATTTTGTATTACAATATTATTATACTAGGCATAACCCCCACCCTGCGGGGGGAATGCCCTTTATGCAATGCAGAATAGTAGACGGGATATTCAATTATTTAATTTTTCTTTATTTTTTTCACTTTATAGTTTGAGGGATAATTCATTGATCTGGAGCTCATACCGTCGAGATGTTGATGGTGGATATGAAAGAGCGGGAGAATTAGATTTGGTATGTGTAAATTAGATTGGGAAAGAATATACCTTGCATTCACACCCTTGTTAAGGTAATAATATAATCAATGAAATAAGTCTTCTTAACCCACTTATTTACCACTAGTGCCATTGACCCAACTCATGGACCGTGGCCACAATAATACACCACCGTATTCCGCTTTCCATGAAACTTAAACAGATTCTAATTCATGCACAACTTCCATCTTCGTAATAACTTTTTTTTTTCTTCTTATTTTTCCAGTTTTTGTCAAAATGTCAATTACTTTCCTTCAATTTTTTCTTTAGTTTAGATGGTAAAGAATTAGAAAATAAAAAGACCATAAAATAGATAAAAAAAAAAAATTAACAATGTTAAACATAATCACATAGTTCATAAATTAAAATTATAGTGTGTTTGGGTGACGGAATCATGAATCCGCGAATTCATGAGTCCTTCGGATTCATGAATCCAAGTAATATTTTTTGATTTGTTTGGCCACTAATAAGAATCCTATTATTTATTATTATTTGATTATTTTTAAACGTTTATTTAGAAAAAATATTGGATAAATCTTGTTCCCGGAACTCGTTTTCTCAAATATCGTTTCATTCGAGAACTCTCTGTTTTCTTCGTAATTTTTTTTCGAGAACCGTTTTTTAACTTTTTTCGTAAACAATTTTTTTTCAAAAATAGTTTTTATCGAAAGCAATTTTTTCATATAAAAATCCCCAAACTTTTTTCTTCAAAACCCATATTTTTCGGTAACCGACATTTCATGAAACTATTTTTTTTTCACAAAAATCATTTTTTTTTCCCGAAAATCGATTTTTTTCGAGTACTGTTTTTTCCTGAGAAAAAAACAATTCGGGAAAAAAGTCTTTATGAAGCAAAAAGGTTTTTATAAAATTTTTAGTTATCGAAAAAATAATTTTCGACAAAAAAAAACGGGTTTGGAGAAAAAACTGTTTGTTAAGGAAAAATCTGTTTTCTGGAAAAAAAAATCGAATTTCGAGAAAAAAATTATTTGGGGATGAATCGGTTTTCGGGGAAAAAAAACTGTTGTCGGAAAAATCGGATTTTGAAAAAAAAAAAATTCTCGTACAACTCCTTCTAAATCTTCATATTCTTCGTTGATGATATCCCCTAATTTACGTTCATCGTCTCTCGCACTGTAAATATCATCTTTTTTCTCACTATCAATAGTTATATGTTGAGATTCACGCTCGTTAATGTTGAGAAACGTACCATTTTGTGGAAGCATGTTGTGGAAGATGAAAAAAAATTGTTATCGAATACGTTAATTACTTTGAAATTACGTACGAAAGAGGATGAAGAAATATTTTATTGTATTGTTATAACTAAAAACTGTGTTACAATTATATATGTTATTACTTCTTTTACTAAAGAAAACTCTCTAAAATAATAGATGAGAAGAAAAAAAAAACTCTCCACGCTAAAGAAAAATTTGAAAGAAAGTAATTAATATTTTGACAAACACAAAAAAAAATAAGTAAAAGAAAAGTTATTACCAAGATGGGAAGTTGTGCTTTCAACAAAAAAAAAGAAATGGAAAGTTGTGCATGAATTAGAATTAGTTTAAGTTCATGGAAATTGGGATACGGTGGTGTATTATTGTGGCCGTGAGTTGGGTCGATCGCACCAGTGGTAAATAAGTGGATTAGGAAGACTTACTTCACTATTATTATCCTAAGAGTGTGAATGCAAGCTGTATTCTTTCCCAATCCAATTCACACATACCAAATATGACTCTCCCGCTCTTTCACATCCACCATCAACAGCTCGAGCTCGTACCTCACGTTATAAGCTCGAGCTCAATGAATCAATCTTCTTATAGTTTTAACTTGTGAGAATATTGGAATCCAAATGGTGGTCGTATTCATTATCTAGGTTTTAAGTAGTTGTTTTTAGGCATAAGGAAATCGGCATTTATTTCTCCTAGTCATATTGATGCTTAGAGTCACTAAGGCATAACGCGTGCCTCTGGGACAATGAGATCTAAATATGAAAAGAACTCTTACGAACGGAAATTTGAATTAGTTTGAAAGAGTATCTAAAAGTTGTATAATAAACTAACAATTATGAAAATAAAAAGGTCAAAGAAGAAAAAGAATAGAAAAATGAAAGAGATTTATAAGTCTACGGAAACCCCACTGAATATACTTATGTAGATGCTTATCAATTGATTCTAGATTCTTTTGATAGACTTGTGCTAAATCGACATATATGCTTAGTTGAATGTAAAACATATTCCAGGAAACTCATACCGACTTCAAGCCAATGTAATAAGACAACAATCTATTTCCGTCAAAGTAAGATCTGAACAAAATTGATCCATGTTAGTTTTTGTTTCTAAAAAGCCACTCGGCTATATTGCTCTTACAATAAATGTAGTTGATAAAAGAATTCAATGAATAATAAAGAATATTTTCATTGTTATGAAGATAGAATATTATAAATTTGAGAATTTAAGAACCACATTAAACTATTCAAAGCATCACAATACAAAAATTCGCATGTGATGTGGATCTGATGACTTCTGTGAAGTTACCAAATCAAGTCAGTATACATTCAACTATGTAATATAAGAACTAAGGTGGTGAAAACTTTCTAAGCTTCTAATTCGAGATTTCAGTTCCAACTAATTTCGAAAAAACACTCAAGATAAGTTCATCGAGTTATACTAATTAAGAAAAAAATGTGGAATAAATTAGGGAATGATTTGTACATTTTTATTATGAACACCAACTTACCTCTCTTTTAGCTCATACTCTTACCTGGTCTCTTTCTTTTCAGCTTCAACCAGTTCTGAGTCCTCAATGTTTAAAGTCGAGTATCAAATCAACACTCATATTCATCAATTACCAGTACTAAAATCTTCATACAAAATTACAACACGACCTATTAATCTAGCTAACAAACTTGCAAAATAAAATGAAAACAGTAGCACAAATTAGCAAAACCCTTCTAAAGAAAGTACATGTGATTAATGGAGCAAAGTAAAGGAGACCCCAACCTATTTTTCCAAGTGTGTTACTAAAACCTCCTAAGCTAGAGTTAGTGGGAGATAGATATAATTGCCGAAACAAAAAAAAAATGATTTCACCTAGCATCAAGAAGTGAATCTCTGAATAAATCATATAACCAACAGGAATAATACTCAAGAAGTGAACCTCTGAATATTCACTCGATCACTTCTATAGGATGTCTTTTCTAATAGGAAGCCACGCCGCAGAGCAAGGTTGAAGAACTCTGATCCTCTTTTGTGCCCAACTTTGAAGCATAAATTCTTGTTGCCTGGTATATTGCATTCGCGGACCATTTTTCTAATTTAGTCAAATTAAGCACATATCCTAAAGTTGCACTGACGATATGTGTTTTAACTTCACTTGAAAACAACAATACTATGATAAAGAAGTAGCTCAATGACAATTTTTATAACTCTATAATGTCAATATCCAATTTGGGTTCTGGTGTAGCTTCCACAAGGATGACCATTCAATAAAAGATGTTTTTGAAAATTTTCCAAAACAAAAATGAGTATCTAACAAAATATTAGCAAAACCACAAATTAAGAAGCAATAATTTTTTTTTGTTCAACAGTCGTAGACCCTAAAAAAACAGCAGAAGCTTACCTATAGAGATTTTTTTATCTTTTTCTCTTACATAATTGATAATTTCATATTGGCAATATGTGAGGACCAACATCCTTTGACATGAAACCTTCCAATATTCTTGATTCTTCTTCATCCACTTTTTCCGTCAATTTTTGAAAAAGTAAACTTAAGTCCTAATTCAAGAAAACACAAAACTATAACTAATGAAATCAAGAAAAAGGAAACAAGTTGCATTTAAATTATGTGAGATGGAGGTTTAGTTTCAGTTGGCGGTTGGTGAAGAGAGGCAGTTTTGGTTTCCAAAATTGTGGTCGGTGGATGCATACCAAATTGGTTTCCAGAAGTGAGGTCGGTGGATGCATACCAAATTGAGTTTCCAATTTTTAGCTCAATTCCCACCAGCTTATAATAATATAAAAAGGGGGTTAAGTGCTTTGTAACAACACACCACAACATCAACAACAAACACAACAACTCTTCTTTAGAGAGAGCTAGAGAGAAAGCAAGTGAGAGAAATTTTGTTCATAGTTTTGAACGGTGTTTAATTTCTCGGTCGTCAAAGATTTAGTATAGGAGGTTAGTTTCTATACGGTACCATCTTGGGACGAACTTGCGGGTTGTGTGACTCGTCTTCATCTATCCTTCAATAAAGATTTCTTGTTCGCCCGAGGACGTAGGCTTTAGGGCGAACCTCGTTAATTCTGTTCGCATATTTAATTTTGGCATAACTTTTCGATTAATCTTCATAATCAGATCAATTTCTAGGATAGGTTCGATAGCTTCCGCAACTTTTAGTATTAAAAATTGGTATCAGAGCTTCGCAAAGGTGACTATGATTGTTGTGTATACATCAAGAAGCTTTGCGATGGTGACTTTATTTATATCATTTTGTATGTAGATGACATGCTTATTGCTTCTCGAAGCATAGTGGCGATAGATAAGTTGAAATCTCAACTCAGTCAAGAGTTTGAGATGAAAGACATGGGAGCTACAAAGAAAATACTGGGAATGGAGATTAAGAGAGAGCGGTCAAGTAAGAAACTGTACTTGAATCATAGAGGTTACATCGAACAAGTAGTTTCTCGATTCGGGATGCAGAATGCGAAGGCGGTGTCACCACCTTTGGCACCACACTTCAGGCTCTCGGGAAGACAATCTCCCACTACTATGGTGGAGAAGGATCATATGGATCGTGTACGTATGCTAGTGCAGTTGGCAGTTTGATGTACGCTATGGTGTGTACTCGTCTGGATATTTCACAAGCGGTCAGTGTGGTTAGTAGGTTTATGGCAAACCCCGGGAAGACACATTGGGAAGCTGTAAAGTGGGTCTTGAGGTACTTGAAGGGTACTGTTGATACGGGTTTGTGCTTTGGTGGAGATACATGTCAAGTAATCGGTTATGTTGACTCAGATTATGTTGGCGATCTAGATAGAAGACGATCTACTACTGGTTATGTATTTAGGGTACATGGTGCTCCAGTTAGTTGGCGATCGATGTTATAATCTACAGTTGCGTTATCTACTACGGAGGCCGAGTATATGGCTATGGCCGAGGGTGTGAAAAAAGCATTATGGTTGTGGGGTCTTCTGGATGATCTAGGGATTAAGCAGTGCGTAGATGTATGGTGTGATAGTCAAAGTGCAATCCACTTGGCGAAGAATCAGGTCTATCATGCTCGTACTAAGCATAGCGATGTCAAGTATCACTTTATACGAGGTGTCATAGAGGAAGGTGATGTTTCTCTCACGAAGGTTCACACAGATGAGAATCCCGCGGACATGTTAAAGTGGTGACGTGTAGCAAGTTTCAGCAATGCCTGGAGTTGCTACAAATCGGCTCGTGTTAAGTTGCCCGAAAGGGCGTAATGGCGACAAGGTAAACTTTATGTGAAGGGTTGGTAGAACTACGGTAGGCTTGATCCTATAAAAGGGTACGTAGGCAGCCATGGTCATATGGTGCAGTCGGATTAAGTTACAAGAAGCAGATATATTTTACAAGGAGTATCATGGTGTTTGTCCAAAATTTGAATTATATCAAATTGTGTACGAAGTGGAGAATTGTGAGATGGCGGTTTAGTTTCAATTGGCGGTTGGTGAAGAGAGGCGATTTTGGCTTCCAAAATTGAGGTTGGTGGATGCATACCAAATTGGTTTCCAGAAGTGAGGTCGGTGGATGCATACCAAATTGTGTTTCCAATTTTTGGTTCAATTCCCACCGGCTTATAATAATATAAAAAGTGGGTTAAGTGCTTTGTAACAACACACCACAACATCAACAACAAACACAACAACTCTTCTTTAGAGAGAGCTAGAGAGAAAGCAAGTGAGATAAATTTTGTTCATAGTTTTGAACGGTGTTTATTTTCTCGGTCGTCAAAGATTTAGTATAGGAGGTTATTTTCTATACGGTACCATCTTGGGACGAACTTGCGGGTTGTGTGAGTCGTCTTCATCTATCCTTCAATAAAGATTTCTTGTTCGCCCGAGGACGTAGGCTTTAGGCCGAACCTCGTTAATTTTGTTCGCATATTTAGTTTTGGCATAGCTTTTTGATTAATTTTCATAATCGGATCAATTTCTAGGATAGGTTCGATAGCTTCCGCAACTTTTAGTATTAACAAATTACCATAAACAAATTATTGTTATACTATAGATTTAGCAGTGAAATGACCAGAATTGCAAACCTAAACAATAACAGCAACAACATCGTAACTAAAAGGATTCAAATGAAACTGAAATAGATAAAGTAAAGGTATACATACATAGAGAGAGATAATAGTGTAAGAAATTTGTAGCAAAAATTAGATGCTAATTTAAACTGTGTTATGAAAATCACCTTCGTGGAAAGCCAAATCGGTTCAAAGACCATAATATCGGCAAGATCAAGGTCAGATAGATTTTCCATGTCCAACAAGTTCGATTATCTTAACATCAACAAAAGCTTTAAGATATAGAAGCATACACCCAATTCATCTGACAAAATAATAGGCCAAAAAGAAGTTGTATTCCCAATTCATCAAACAAAACAACTATTCAAACTTCACAAAAAAATGCATAGAAAATGAAGGGGAATTAAAAGAAAATTAAGGTATATAAAAATACTCAGTAACAGAAATGCTCAATACCATGTCTTCTTTATTTCGACATTTCAATATCTTTATACTTACAGTAGGAAAAAGTGGTGTTGATGTTAATGGTGCATTTCATCATGTCTACTGTAATAACCTCAATTATTATAAGTTATAGGATATTGATCACTTCTATTTGGAAGTATAATATTATAAATTTAGTTTTCTCAACCATTTGAATCTGGTGGAAGTTATGGATCGGTAAGAAAACATATTGGAAAAATTCATTTGTCAACAAATTTTTTTTTTGAAATATAATAAAGGATTACCAAATTATTTGAATCATCTTTTGTGGAGCATTTTCTTACTCATTTTTTTATCTTATTAAATGAATAAACTTTTTCCTATAAATTCAGATACTCAGCCAAAATTTTTGTATCTCTAGTAATTTATCTTGAATCAACTATCTGAATTGAGATGAAGCTTTGGAAGACTTCCATGAGTCTTTCACCGCAGTTGAATAGACAAAAATTCTGATAAAAGTTGACTCAAACAGATATATTTTAACGTCAATTTGAAAACTAAATGAGGATCAAGAATAAGTCATGGAAATAGGAGAAGCTTAATTTTGAATTTTTCTGTAACAAACTTAAACCTCAAACGAGGAGTAGTAAAGTATAGAGATAGACTGTATGCTCTTATTATTATTTTGTTGAGAACTATCCCTGATTAGAATTTGAAAATTAAGTAGAAAACTACATCAAGAGCAAAATATAGAGACCTATATGATATGAGCTGTTGAAAGAAAAAATATGATATGAGCTAATGTAGTGGCCAAATTCCATTCAACCCAAATTAAGAACATCAGAGTAGAAAAATAAATCAAGCGCTGAGTTAGGATTTTTACTACAAAAATCAAGAGTTGAGTTAGGGTTTCAGACAATCTCTGTGACGCCCCGTGTTCCGAATCACGGTTTGCCAGGCAGTTTATAAAGGAAACTCGGTCTAATACTAACTCAAACCAGTTTCAAATATAAACCCAAGACAAAACTCTCATCACGGGTTACTAATCAAGAACAAACACAACGGAAAATCAAATATAGTTTAAACCTTTGAAAATACGTTCGGAAAATGTGTAACCCAAAATAGTTTTCATAAAGAGAAAAACAACTTAAATTCATGTTTATGAATAGTTCACAGAAGAGACTGAATTTGGACAGAGTCTCCTCTATAAATTGAACATATCAAACCTGAAAAACCTGTCAAACATTTATACATTTTTCATAAACTTCAACATATCAATAACATCAAATTCAAAGTGATACTGTGCATACTATTTACATGTGTACAATCACAGACAAGTGAGAGAACGATCCTAACTATTCTAGATGATACATATATAATATTAACGTGTGGTAAAATCGTAAGTTGAAAATATAATAGAAATTATATTCTTACATAATGTGAACCAGCGAAGTAAACTATGTCACTCCGGGCCACCAGTACTTACAACTGAACAAAAACAAATAGGAATGAGATAACCCGAAGGTCAGCTCAGTAGGATACCTAGACATCCTACCCGCACCACACACATCAACAGTTTTAATATATCAATAGTTATAAGTGTTACATATATACAGACATATATACAGAGATATCAATATGCACACGAAGCAAAGCAATATAGCAAGATAGTTCTTCTAGTTTACCAAGATCACGACTGAATACGCCCTCAGTCAGGGTCACCTACTATTCGGCTAGGAAGAACCGGTAGGCCTTTGTTAGTGCGTAGGCAGGCGGCGCCTTATCGAACGTTTGACTACTGCAGTGTACACATGGATCCACGTAATACCCCGGTAAGAGCTTCCGTAACTCTCCCTTTGTCATCATCGCCCATCGGGCTGGCTTGTGATCTCAATACGCATCGAATAGTAAATCTCACCCAAACAATAATACGCTTAGAATATGTCATGACTTACCCAGACGACTATAAGAGTATCGTCGCTTAGTAGAGCCATATACCCACGGCGATACAATTACTACTCCACATTAAACAATCACCAACCATAATTTTCACTACAAACATTTACTCTACATTAAATTTAGCTGGACAAGTGGGTTTTGGGATTCTAAGGGTCATGAGCTTTAATTATGATATGAGCTAATGTAGTGGCTAAATTCCATTCAACCCAAATTAAGAACATCAAAGTAGAAAAATAAATTAGGAGCTGAGTTAGAATTTTTACTACAAAAATCAAGAGCTGAGTTAGGGTTTCGGACAACCTCTTCCACCATTACCATCTTTTCTAGTACAAATTTTTTAGAGAGGTGAAGAGAAATAAATCAAGAGTTGAGTTAGGATTTCAGACAACTTCTTCCATTAGACAATCACCAACCATAATTTTCACTACAAAGGTGAAGCTTAATTTTGAATTTCTGCAACAAACTTAAACCTCAAACGAGTAGTAGTAAAACATAGAGATAGACTGTATGCTCTTATTATTATTTTGTTGAGAACTATCCCTGATTAGAATTTGAAAATTAAGTAGAAAAGTACATCAAGAGCAAAACATAGAGACCTATATGATATGAGTTGTTGAAAGAAAAAATATGATATGAGCTAATGTAGTGCCCAAATTTCATTCAACCCAAATTAAGAACATCAGAGTAGAAAAATAAATCGGACGCTGAGTTAGGATTTTTACTACAAAAATCAAGAGTTGAGTTAGGGTTTCGGACAATCTCTTCCACCATTACCATCTTTTCTACTACAAATTTTTTAGAGAGGTGGAAATAAATAAATCAAGAGTTGAATTAGGGTTTCGGACAACCTCTTCCATTAGACAATCACCAACCATAATTTTCACTACAAACATTTACTTTACATTGAATTTAGCTGGAAAAGTGGGTTTTGGGATTGTAAGGGTCATGAGATTTAATTATGATATGAGCTAATGTAGTGGCTAAATTCCACTCAACCCAAATTAAGAACATCAAAGTAAAAAAATAAATGAGGAGCTGAGTTAGGATTTTTTACTACAAAAATGAAGAGCTGAGTTAGGGTTTTGGACAACCTCTTCCACCATTACCATCTTTTCGAGTACAAATTTTTTAGAGGGGTGAAGAGAAATAAATCAATAGTTGAGTTAGGATTTCAGACAATCTCTTCCATTAGACAATCACCAACCATAATTTTCAGTACAAACATTTTTTCTACATTGAATTTAGGTGGAAAGTGGGTTTTGGGATTCTAAAGGTCATGAGATTTAATGATATTAGTTCAACAAAAAAAAATGAGATGTAATGATATTGTTTGTCCTAGTCACCTTTAGATGTCTATGTGGTTGCTCTAGTGATCTTATATAAACATTAATTATGTCCTAGTCACATTGATGTGACTTGTATAATGACAATGTGGTTGTCCTAGTCATCTTGTAAGAAATAGAGAAATTGTATTGATTGTATTGATTTTCATAGCTATTACATAAGATCATTATAAGGAGTAGTACAAGAGAAAAGTTTAAGCAATTGAACAATGTGGGACTATATTGGACTATATTTCTAACATTCCTTCTCAAACGAATGACTTTTGCTAGTGAAAAATTCATGAGTTTCCTAAACAAATTTGTAGATTTTAACTTGATTTTGATATGGAGGCATCATTGTGAGGTTGCTATGTTATTGTTTGTTGTTGATTTTCTTTTCTCCATGTGAAGAAAAGTTGGCACCATTGCCAAGTTTTGTTGATAATTACTAACCATTGTCCGGTTGACAATAACTAACCATTGCCCGGTTGACAATTACTAACCATTGTCCGGTTTTGGAGATCTTCCTACCTTGGTTTTTAATAGCCCTCACACGTGATTATTACTCCAACGCCATCAAAGCAATTTAAGCCTTTGATCTACTTGGTTTTATGTGTTGTTGAACATAAACACTAACAATCATCGATCTTGACCTTCCCACTTCTATTCTTCATTTATATTCTCTCTTATCTCCTCTTTGTTTGATATTATAGAAAAATATAATGGAACCAAGTAGCATACTAAAGGAACAAACATTTGAGAGTTTTCGTCTTGGATATAAGAAGTATGAGCAAATCAAGTAAGAGAATTAACTCTTTTTCCATAAAGGAACCCACGTACATGTTTTCAAACATCAAATGAAAACCATCTTTGAAAATAAGCATGATTTCTTTAATACATTCTATCAAACACTTCATATGCATCATATTGGAAATCAAGATTTTGGACAACTATAAGTATAGTTTCAAGATAAACATGGGGTATATAACTATTCTAACAAGAAATCAATGAATTCTTTTCGCCCTCTTTAATAGCTTTCCAATTTCTCTCAAATTAAACTTCATGGACCATTGATACACATAGATTTGATGTTGTGCAGAACTTGACATTTGAAATGTTTGAGATCATTGAAGAGTATATCATTTGATTTCTTCAACAAATCACTCTTGTTTTAATCTTTTTTCTTCTTGTTAATCTTCACCATTTTCAAATACTATTGAGAAAAATATTGAATAATGACTGAAGAAGAGAACTACTCTTATCTGAAAAAAAAATACTAAACTTGAAACATAAAAGCTAAAAACTGATAAAAATCCGGCGGACGGTAGCCATTAATGGGACTACCGCCGCCGGCAAGCGGAAGAGTCTATTGACTAACCCAGGAAAGAAACCTAGAAGCTCTTATACCATGTAAGAAATAGAGAAATTGTATTGATTTTCATAGCTATTACATAAGATCATTATAAGGAGTAGTACAAGAGAAAAGTTTAAGCAATTGAACAATAGATTAAATGGATTATAATATTGGACTATATTTCTAACACATCTTATATAAACATTAATTATGTCCTAGTCACATTGATGTCATTTGGATAATAGATTAAATGGATTATAATATGATATGAATATTGTTGTTTTATGATGATGTGAAGAGTCAACTAGTCAAATCGGATTTTGAAAGAATCTATATAATAAAACAGGTGGATGGTTGCTGACTGGGACAAACACCTAGATAAATCCAGCCGTCCGTCCCACTTCAGTGCTCCTATCCACCGTTGGATTGAGTGACTCATACCACCCCGGCACCTTTATCAATGCATCTTTTCAGCTTCTCCCTTCTCACAAACACATCTCTCCGACAGTCGGTCGTGCCTCTTCTCATTCATCTCCATAAAAACCATCGGTAGAAGGAATTTATCCATAAAAACAATCGGACAAGAATTTGGTATGCCTCTTCTCATTCATCTCCATAAAAACCATCGGTAGAAGGAATTTATCCATAAAAACGATCGGACCAGAATTTGATATTAGATGAAGGCAAGGTCAGTGTTTGTGCTTTGAATTTCATTTGATTTGATTTTTGTGTCACTCTTTGTTATGTTGTTTGAATTTGATTTTTGGTTTTCTGATTTTTTTTCAATTCAGTCGATCACTTCTCCTAATCTGTTTCTGCTTCTTCGATTCAGTCGACGCCTGCAAGGTTAGTTTTTTCTTTTCTTATCATTAGATTTTTGGTTGTCTAATTTATTATTCTAATCTTGAGTTTCGATTGATTTAGTAGCTATAAAAAGAATATGAAGCATGGTTGAAGAGAGTCTTAGGGATTGATTTAGTAATGATGCCATGTTTCTGCACACTACATGTTTGGTTAAATGTCTGTGTGAAATTCTCAAAGTAACTATTCAAAGCATATGAAGCATGGTTGAAGAGAGTCTTAGGGAGATAACAAGGTTGGTTGACCTGTATCTTCTATTGGTGTTTGCTCATCTACTATACGATACAATCAAATTACCTGATTTTTGGGGAATGACCATAGCCAGTAGGAGAACAATAAGAATTAACCTTGGCATCATAGATAGAAATGAGTCTTTAATGTTCACTCAATTGGATTAGGAAGAGAGATTGCTTTAAATGTGAAGTAAGGAATATTTAGATAAGTGCATCAAGGACAATATGACTGGTACTGAGACGGGTTTCAGAAACCCAAATTCATAAACTGGCAAATTCTGTGCCTACAAGGGAATTAAGACCATTACATGGTTCCGAAATTTATATATGAACAGGTTCAATTATGTGCCTACAAGGGATATCAAGTTCTACTTCACACAATGTTTTGAACTTTGCTTCAGTATCAACCAAAGCAAAACAACCACAGCTTACACACCAACAAAGTTTTAAATTTCGGTCGATGCATTAATTAAATTTATTTATGCAACATTTATTTATATTATATTATCTTTTCACATAAATGTGGTATCATTCGTTAAAAGTGTGCGCCTTTTAGTGTTTGGTTAAATGTCTTCAGTTTTGGTTTGTGTTTTCTTCTCAAGGTTAGTCTGAATTTGTTTAAGGTTAGTTTCGATTGTGTTTAATATTGCATTAGATAGAAATTCTTTTTAGCAGGCTTTCAATGACGTATGTATAGAGAAATAGCTTGTAGACTTGAAACTCATAAAGGTTTCCTTTCAATTCCTTTAGTGTTTACATTTGTGATGATTATAGAACTCTTATACTGCCAAATGACAATTCGGGAACTTGAAACCCTGACTCGTGTTGTCTGTTAGTTAGTAAATGCGTAAATTCTTTCACATAAGTATGTAGAAGATCGCACATTTTATTAGTTAGTAGTTTAGCAATGGGGGCCTGTCTTTGGTGAAAGTGCAGATTGTAGTTTCCTTCTTGGTCGTGCTCCACAGATCTACTACTTAGCGGTTCCGACCAATCATTACTTGCTTCATATTTTGGTGAGTGTGAAACAGGATAATCACAATTGTGAAAATTAGTTTTTTCCCCTTATCATTAGATTTCACACTTCATGTGCAGTTTCGTGGAGCATTTACTTGGACAAAAATAATCATTGTTAAGAGTGTTTCTTTGTCTTTTCTTTTTCATGCATCTAAAATGAAGTTTATACTGGATTTTTCTTTCGCGCGACTGCGATGTGATTGTGTTTTGCAAATAACATTTCAGGACGTTTTCTTGTTAATTTAAAAGTAAAATAAAGAAATAAAAAAAATGGTGTTGTGGTGGCTTTGCATCCAAACGGGGAGAATGGGGATTAATTTGGTTTCTTTTATTATTTTGAGTGGACCCCACTGAGCATGCAAGACCCATTTCCCTTTGTATTAAAACACACATTCCATACAACAGAACCGTGAGAAGCTAGTGGTAAGCAAATTGGGTTTTTTGATCGTGAAGTGGTGGAGAGTTTCTTTGGTCGATTTCTCCGCGTCTCGTGGTCGGAATTCAATGAAACTTGTTCCAGGTAAATCTATTCGATTCGTTCTACACATTTAGCGGTTCAGAATTTTCAATGTCGTCGAAATTTGATGGTTTCATTAATGATTATATCGATAACAGTATAGTTATACTAATTTCATTTGGGTTCAAAATTGGAGCTATTTAGAGGATGATTATTCAATTTCTTCGTATGATTTGTGTTCAGGATCATGTTTAAGATATTATGAGCTAATTCGGGGTGTCTAAATATAAACGAGGTGCTGCCGAATTTTATTAATACTCCAATATAATATTTGGACTAATTTTGGGAATAAATTGGAATAGAGATCGTTACCCTTAATTTTGTCATATTTCATATGCATGGACAGTTTCAGTTATAGATTTATACGATGGGTTCATTATATGATTTTTTTCAGCTTATGATGGATATAAAATGTAAAATAGGGTTTATGGGAAGTTGGTCGGTTGGTTTATATATATTTCGGGTATTCAGTATACAGAGGTATGAAGTTAGAAATCGATAAATTTGGTTATACTCGAAGTCTTCTGAAGTTGGCGCATTTTCTCTTATATTCTGAGTTTTCGTCGTTTTCTTTTATTTGTTGTTTTTGTCGTGCGAAGGTTCTTCGTTTAGAACCTAATGTTTTTATCGGTTCTTTATGGTTTTGATAAAGGGTGAGCTGGAACTTATCGTTGACGATTTTGCTACGGTTTCTGCGGAGCAGAAGTACCGCCAGATAGGGGTTCTGAATCCTTTATCCAGCATGATTTTATAGATAATGAATATGCTAGATTCTATAGTTATATATGCGCCATTATAACTAGAGTTCAGGTAGCATGAAACTCGATTTATGTCATGAACTGAAATATGCTTGAAATGTTTTGATGCGATGTGAGAAATGTTTTCGAACTGTTTTACTGTGATTGCGAACTATTGAGATTTTCTTGTATGTATTCGACTGCGGATTATGTCAACCTACGGGCATGTAGCCATTGAGGTTAGGATGACATGTGGACATGGGTGTAACCCGTGTGAGACCGGTGAGGTGGTGCGCCACTAGTCATGAGACCCGTGGGAGTAGAGTGCTTCACTTGCTGGTCATTGGTGTTCGTGCCTCCAGCTCGAGGCTCAGGGCCGTACACCCTGGCCGCTCGCTTGGGAGGTGACATTGATTGGGATCCCTCTGCTTTGTGGCGATTTGACTCTTGGTTGTTCCACTTCCGTGTTTGATAAGATAATGGATCGAATGAGAATATTGGTTTTGACATACGAATGAAACTGATTTGAATCGAATATGAGAATGTGGTTTTGATATACGAATGAAACTGATTTTGAAAGATCGCATTGGATGCATGATAGCGTACCGAAGAGAATGAGGTTCAGGTCCTTCCATGGTAATTGGTGGACGGCTCTCTTATTCGAACTCGGTGATCAAAAACGTATTTAGATACTTAAGGTATATATGTATCATAAGGTAAACTCTTTAATGATTGAGGAGCCCCTTAGTGGGAGAGGGGCTTATCGGCTAGGGGTAAGTCTCTTTCTCGAGGAGACGTTAGCGCATTAGCTAGTGCCTAAATGGGCTGGTACAATCTAACGCACTCTAGGATCTCCTGAGGAACTCTCCTCTTATTAGGAGCACACCATGGGTGGGCAGCTAATCAATGTTATTGCTTGCTAGATTAAGGAAAATGGTTTTGTATGTAGTATATATGGTAACTGGTTTGATAACTCGTTTTGTCATGATGTTTACAACTTATTAAATGAAGTTTTGAAAACGAGATGGGTTTTGGATTGGTCTTCTACCAGAATAACTCGTGTCGGTGAGTATTCTGACCCCCCTACCAGTTGTCAGTGTGCAGGTGCTTTGTTGTAGCCTCGAGGCGGAGTGTGTATTCCGGTCGGTGATCTTGTCTGACGAGGCTAGTGGAGTTATGACATTTTATATGGTTTTTTGTTATTTTCAAGTTATGTATTTATTGCAGAAACCAAACTCTAATATGTATATATATTACACTTAGAGTTGTTTATAAGTTGTATCGATGTGTAAGAGGCTTTTGTAGTTATTTCTGTGATTCGGGTTTCGATCCGAAACTGAGTTGAGTTTGTTTAGCTTCCCCTCTATAGTATTTTTTGCGTATGCGAATGTATGGTTTGCATGACAGGTTTTACAGGTGCGACCGGTTCGATTTACAGAGGAGACTCTACCGGATTTTTGTCTCTTCTGTGAATTGCCGGGGCGTGAGCGTGTCTATTTTGGGACACGGGGCGTCACATGATTAGCCCAGATGAGGAGAAGACCTTCCAAACCACCACGTTCAGGTTCGCTGTAACCAATAATGAAGCCGAATACGAAGCCCTAATAGCAGGTTTAAAGTTAGCTTTGAAAGCCAGAGCCGCGAATGTCAGAGTATACAGTGACTCCCAGTTAGTCGTAAATCACGTCAACGGAGACTATGAAGCGAAAGGAACCAACATGATAAAATATCTAGAAAAAGTCAAGGAATTGGCAGGGCACTTCGAGAAGGTCACCTTCACCAGGATACCTCGCGAAGAAAACACATTGGCCGACGCTTTGTCTAAATGAATCAGCGGACCAGCCACTATTCCCGGAGTAGTATTCCACACGTTAGAAGAAAGGGGCATTGACAAGGCGCAAGAGATAATGGCCATCAGAGTAGCACAAGGGGATACATGGATGAAATCATACGTAGAATACCTAACGAACCAAAAACTGCCAGAAGACATCAACGAAGCCAGGAGAATACGTAGGAATGCTTCGAGATACACCATGCTTGAGGGGCTATTGTATCGGAAATCTCTCATTCGCCCGTTGCGACGTTGTTTAGCAAAAGACAAACAAGAATATATGATGGAAGAAGTACATGGAGGGACTGCAGGAAATCATGCCGGCCAGAGAATGTTGTCCAGGCAGCTAACTTTAGCTGGGTATTACTGGCCATGAATGCTAGAATATTGCATCAAGTACACCAAATACTGCGAATCATGGCAGGTGTACGCTAACGACTATCGGTTACATACTGCTGAGTTAACACTGATTACAAGCCCCTGCCCTTTCGTGCAGTGGGGAATAGACTTAGTAGGTCCCTTCCCAGCAGGAACAGAGGGGAAAAGATGCTACCAGTCATGGTAGATTACTTCACCAAATGGGCGGAGGCAGTAGTATTGACCAGGACTCAGACGGAGGATATTACCAGCGTATTATGGACCAACATAATAACTCGGTTTGGGGTTCCCAGGATCTTAATCATGGATAACGGGCCACAATTCAACAATGAGGCCATGAAGGAGTTCCTTACGGAGTACGGAATCAAACCAGCGTACGTCAGCCCAGCACATCCCGCCTGAAAAGGAAAGGTCGAGGTAACTAACAAAACTATGGTTAAGTACATTAAAACCAAATGCTATAAAAACAAAAACTGGGTGGACGAACTTTCGAATGTGTTGTGGACCTACCGCATCACACCGCGAAGAGCCACAGGAGAAACGCCATTTCGAATGGTATATGGCATGGACGCCGTACTGCCTGTAGAAATAGGTAAACCGAGTCTAAGGGTATAGCACTTTGACCCCGTGACCAATGAGCAGCTAGCATTAGAACATCTGGACCTAATCGACGAAGTTCGAGATCGGGCAGAGCTAAGAAACCTCGCCTTCAAAGACACAATGACTAAGCAGCACCAATCTCACATGAGGATAAGAAAGTTTGATGTCGGAGACATTGTATGGAGAAATTCCAGATTCACCCAGAAACCATCAGCAGCCAAACTCTTCCCCACATGGGAGGGGCCTCACTCTGGCAATAGCAGGTAGCTCTGGTAGCTAAGGCAACGACCAGAAACCTTAAGAGCAGTCCAAGTTAAACTGAAACTTCATTCGAGTAAAACAGACCCCCTCACCAAGGTCCCGAGGAGGAGTCCTAGTTAAAACTGACCGTGCTCAAGCCGGCAAAATTAGGTAGCTCTGGTAGCTAAGGTAACGACCAGAGGACCTTGCAAGGAGTAGTCCTAGTTAAAACAGAAGACTTTACTCGAGTGAAACGCGATCCCCATTGAGGGTTGTAAGGAGAAGTCCTAGTTAACCTACAACCCTAGCAAAGGTGACCGGGGGTATAAGGAGAAGTCCTTACGAAGCTAGTCATGTAGAAGCAGACAAAAACAGCCCTGGTAGCCCAAGCTACGACCAGGGGTACAGGAGGAGTCCCGGCGAAAACTAGTTGTGCTCAAGTCAACGAAACTAACTCTGGTAGCCAAAGCTACGACCAGAGGTTTAAAGAGAAGTCCAACCGAAACTAATCAAGCTCAAGCCGACGAAACCAGCTCTGGTAGCCCATGCTACGACCAGAGGTTTAAGGAGAAGTCCTAGCGAAACTAGTCGAGCTCAAGCCGATGAAACCAGCTCTGGTATCCCCTGCTACGATCAGGGGTCTAAGGAGAAGTCCTAGCCAAACTAGTTGTGCTCGAGCCAACGAAATCAGCCCTGGTAGCGAAAGCAACTACCAGGGGTCCAAGGAGAAATCTTAGCTAAATTGATTGAGACCAGACTAATAGAAGACAGTCCTGAGAGCGATAGCCATGATCAGGGGCAAAACCAGACTCGAAAATCACTATGATTCTCGGAGTTATGGTAATTTGGGTTTTATTTTGCAGAAGGAAATAGATTAAAGCATGATAGATTAAGTATAACTTTCTTTGGTTTTTGTAGGGGCGATCGTTCGGAGCATGGGTAGTCAGTTTAGGAAAGCATTAGTAAGCTAGGGTCTACAGTAACCATAATGGCAATTGATTTTGCAGGACGATCGAAAACAAGGAAAACAAACAAGAGAACAACTCAACATTCAAAAACAGAAAAGGCACGACAGTTCAGAGAAATGGCAATATTCATAAGAAAGGTCTATTACAGAAGAAATTGCAATCAAGATACATCAAGAGGAGTACAATCATTTGAGTCTATTATAGAAGAAATTGTTAAAAATTAAAAGGAGTTGAAGGTAAGGAAGTGCCAAGAGGATCAAGGCAACCCCTATCTTGTAGATCCTCCATTAACAGGAATGCCGTGACTGGCACCTGGGCAAACAACCATTTTTTGGGTTGGACCCCAATTGGTATCTCGGGTAACTATCTCCATTGTTAGAAAAGTTACCCTTAACTCTCTCCATCATCAGAAAAACATCACCAAAGAGAACGCCGAGCGTGAATTCAAACAAGGGCCTCATCTAGGATTCTTGACGAAAACAGAAGGTAAAAGAGCAAGGAAAGGACTTTCTTCTCTCTGGCTCTTGATAACAGGAAACTGAAGAACAAAGGCAGGCGATTTATAATGGAAAAGGACAGTTAGAGGACTCCTCGAAATGGACGAGGGGCATTAAAAGCGAAGACCAAAACATATCTCGGGAACACACGAGGGAATGATAACCGAGGAATACACACGGCTCTAGATCGGTTGACAGATGGGATATCAACGGATTTCAAGGAGACGTGATAGTCTCACCACTAACAAAGCACCGCGTGTCCATGTATGCCGAAAGGGTTACCGTGTACAGCAACCCAAAAGATCAGCGCCGAAGATGGGCAGTCAGAAGATCAAATATGTGACGTCGCGGAATCACGCATGAAAAGGAAATTAATTACTCGGACAGAAGTGGAAACGTGTCTCGAAAAGATGAACAACACGTCCAACAGTCTAAGGCAGACCAAACTCAAGTCAGTTCTGGCAAAAAGCAGATGTAGAGGAAGAAAGTTTTACTACCAGCAGCCCCCACCAGCTCAGCACAAGCCAGTTCAGGAATGCGCAGCTCTGGAAAATCAGAAGAAAAAAACCAAGCTTCACGAAACAGCTCTGTTCCAGGTAAAAACCTCGCCTTCAGGATCTTCAATGATTAAAACAGACGAGTTACTTCTACTCCTCAGTCTCATTACTTTCGACTAAGGAGTGGCGGGACTCATGATGATGCATAAAAATGTCCAGACATTGACTAACGTCTGAAGAGTCAAGATCATACCTGAAGTCTACTGGGTCAACCCGGCTTAAGGTAGCAGAATCGGTGAGCCTCTGATGGTCCACCAAACATTCCCCTAACTGGGAGGTCGGTCAGAAGAAACCAGCCTTGCAAACGCCCTTGGCATGGACAGATCAGCCCTAGGGTCTTCAGAGGAGTAAGGGGGGTCTAAACAGATCCGGCCAATGTCTTACGCCCAGAACTGGAAAGGCAGCAGCGCTCGGCGATCTATCGACTTAATCCCGAATCTTCCAGAAGGATCTCAGTCGGGCACACATCTCGAAGGGTTTAAGCCCGCTTGGACTCCACGTAACTGAAGGAGGAAACTTCTCCTCTAAGATCTATTACATCGGCAAGATATCTACGAAGAATCCTAGAACTTAGGAACTTCCACTTATCAAAGATCCAAGATAGACTCTAAGAGAAACCCTAGATACTCGAGAGAGGAAATTTTCTCTTTGGTCTGACGGCAACCGTCTCACCACCGCCACTAATCAAAGAAGGCCTAACATCGCCTATAAAAGCCCCCCCACATCGTCCTTCAAAGGACACGATCTCTTTACCCTAAAAAGATCACCCAAAACTCAGAGTTCCCATAACTCGCCTCCCAAAAGGATCAATCAATATTCATTCTTTTACTGCAAAGAGTACCCTGACTGGCTTGAGCGTCGGAGCGGTTTTCGAACCCTTTGCAAGTTTTCCCCCCTTGGGAGCAGACGAACAGGAACAGGAGCTAGGAACGAGGAGCAGGAGCAGGGAGCAAGGAGTAGGAGCAGGGAGCAAGGAGCAGAACAAGAACCGGAGCAGGAAGCAGAGCAGTAAGCAGAGCATGAAGCAAAGCAGGAAGTGGAGGCATTAAGCAGAACAACACTCAATTTAACAGAACAAACATAACGGAGGCCGTCATGCATCAACTCCCTATTTCATGCTGATCTAACGGAAAGCCATTTTTTTACATCAGCACGGGTCATCCGAGGGTCCAAACGGAGATTTTCCAAAAATGTAGTTTAGAAATCATTAAGGGTAAAACCACAACTCGCCATTAGTCCAAATTTTACGAAAGTAGATTTAGGGCCCGATGTCGATAGTTTCTCCCGAAGAGGTTTTTTGACTATAGCGAAGCTAGATTCTATTTAAAATCAAATAACATACATGCTTTAGAATAATATGAACATCATATTATTGTATATATAAACGTGAATGCGGATAGTAGTATGGCAATAGAAGTGTCCATTGAAGAACCGAAGGATGAGATCATGGTTCGAGTGGGAGAAATTAATAGAGGTTCGAGGATGGAGATCCATGCGAGCTAAGGCGAAACAAGAAGCTACCTACGAAGATTAGATCTTTTAGGATAGGTTCCATAGTAGGATCAGTTCAGCTTGATTTGACTCAAGCGCGCATTCACTAATTTAAGTTTTACATCGTGGTTGATTACGTCAGATTTCACAGTTATCCATCCAAGATAAAAACATAAAAGCCGCCCCCAAAAAGAATTTTGAGAAAAGTCTACCCAGAATAAGACACCTGCTGAGCCCTTGTTCATCGATGGTTCTGCATGTCTAAATGGTTATTCTCAACGAGTCAGCAAAAGGGTTTTTGACTTCGAGGCAAAGGATGAATTAAACACATAAACGTGTTATTCATCAACCAAGAGTCATAGGAGTATGATCAGTAAAGAGTTACTCACCCAGGACGATGGGGTTAAGGGTAGTGTCCTAGTACGCTTAACCTCAAAGAAATGGGGTCTTGGAATCGCATTGTTCAACCGTGAACGGTTCATTGAATAATGTGGCAAAAACTGTGTTTTTGCTATGATAATAAGTTTTAAGATTTTTGCTTTTTCTTTTAATGTAGAGTATATATGACTATTAGAAAATAGTTTTCCAACCTTCGTTCATTCCATCAGAAGGAATGAAACGAAACTTATTTCCTTGATTGGATTAGAATCCGAGAAATGCTCTCGAATTCGAAACAAAGAAAACGTCCGAGAATATCTCATTCCTAATGTTCGTTGTTACCTCCATTTGTGGAGACAACTGAAAAGAACATTTAGGAACGTCTGAATCTAAGAAATTAGTTCTTCAGATTCAGCAACTAAAGGAATATAAGAAGAGTTCTTATGATTCATAAGGACAAATGATGAGACATGAAAATGTCCCATCTGAGTCTCTTAATTTGGACAAGTTAGTCTATCTAGGGCAGTTACTCTCATGAATTACTCTTTTTTCTACTCAGGTATCTTTTTCAGAGTTATGTGTGCAAAACGGATAAAAGTCGGAGAAAATGCAGACTAGGGGTATTTTGGTCATTTGTTGATTCTGATTTCATGGTTAAGATTAATGTTTGGATGGAAAGTAGAGTCCAAGACAAACCTGTAGGCAAAAACGGAAGTCAAATCGGAGTTCGGATGAGTAAAATATAGCGAGTCAAAGTTCGGGTCAATTTCAATGGACCAAGAGTCAAGAGGGACACGTGGCGCGCACCCAAGAAATAATCGGATGAACCGGGAAGAGAGCGGGTTGCATTCGGTTATTGCAAGAGGTACACCAAGCTATTATTAGTACACGGGAGAATCTAACGGACGCGATTAAATCAAGAAGCGTGTCAACGGATGAAGACATGAGCCGAACTTTCCCTCGTCCAGCCGCGAAGCACCGAAACCGAAACTTTTAAATCTCTAACAGCAACCGACCATCGTCTTCTTCCTTCCTCTTTTCTTGACTGAGTGTAAACAAAAATAGAAAGAAAGATCAAAACCGAGATCGATGGAAACCGACTCGAAGATGAAGAAGAAAAAAAAGGAAAGAGATACACACAGAAGCCGACTCAACCAACCTTATAAAAGGAGAAGAACCCGAGAGAAGGAGAATCATCTCTCCATTAAAGAGCTAAAACCGAGAGCTAGATGGTAGAGAGAGAAAGTGAGTGAAAGAGTTTTTCTGTTTTCTTTTTCTTCTTCTATCATCCTTCTCTTTGTGAGAGAGAGGAATAGATTGAGAGAGTTAAAGAGAGAGAGAAGCTACTATTCTGTAGAGAGACAAAGAGATTGAATTTGAATTTATAAACTCCATTAAAATTATCTTCTTCTTCTCCTTCCTTTACTGTTTCTGTTAGAGAGAGAAAGAGAGTGTTACTGGTTTATTATAGAGAGAGAAAGAGAAAGGTTTATTATAGAGAAAGAAAGAGAAAACAGTAGAGAGAGAAAAACCAGTTAAGGAAAATAATTTTACCACAGAGAAGTATTTTTCGAGAAGACGAGAAAACTATTTTCCCTAAGGGTCTGTTTGGCTGCACAGAGTAGAATTTCGCGAAAAAAGGTGTTTTCTTCTCCAATTCTTTTCCTTTCTTTAATGTTATTATTTTTCTTCTCTTTAATCATCATTATGCTCTCATCTATCATGAGTAACTAACTTTCCCGATCTACGGTTAAGGTTAAGCTTTAGTTTTGTGTGATTTTCTGACTTAATCTCTTTTAAGTACTTAAATACTTGGATTTCTTCGCGTATCTTTCACGATAACCCCTTTCATTAGTTATACTTATGTTTTATGGATCATATTTAGACATTAGGTCTTTAATGTTTCATGCTTACGTTTGATATCTAATAGTTAGAGTACCCGTGATTTTACGTATCGAAATTGAAAGTTTTAAAGTAAGTGTTCTGAAAAGTCAGATTCATCCGAGGTTGGATATTCTTCCTTGAGTTATATAATAAGAAGATTTGAATTGCTTAAGTTAGAAGTCATACTTGCTAAAGTGGATCCTGAAACCCTAGATTCCCTCTTCTCATAAGTTTCCCGATTATCAACTTTTTTTTGTTTCTGTTTTAGTTACTTTACTTTTAAGACAATCTTTAAAAGAGGAAATTGCCACAGATACAAGTTTTAGAATAGATTATACTTAATCCCTGAGGATTCGATTCTGGTTTTACCGAGTTTTTACTACTTGACGACCGTATACTTGCGGGTGTACCTTTTTGGACTCATCAAGTTTTTTGCGCCGCTGTCGGGGATCTGAAGAACTTCTTATATTCCTTTAGTTGCCAAACTTAGATTTTGCTAGTCCTCGAGCAAAATAGAAAAATAAAACTAAACCTAATTCACCACTTTCGTAGGGAATCACGAATGCACTTAGCACGTGCAACAAGCCGTTAAACCCCTAAGTTACCCCTAAAGGACGAGTGTGGTCTCGTGAGGGTTTGCAGTGAATCTACCCACAAAATTCAACATTTCAAAAATCAAGAAGGGTGTAAAAATACATGATCCGGACTTGTTTATCCAAGAGATTTTTGAAGGCTAATAGAAATGCAATCTAAGTCAATCAAACCATCTGAAAGCTAAAATCCATTCACTAGTAATCAAGACTCTAAGTGCACGTGACCATCCATTGTGAATATCATTTCGGTTCTGAACAGACAAGACCTCGATTACCGTCTTAATACATTTCGCCTCGACTGCTGCCTCACGGTCATACACTCAAAAATTTAAATCACTTAGAATTGGTTCACTCAATGTGTGAGTATGAGTATGAAAGAAAACTCAACACATTACAAAAGCTGGACTAGAACTTTTGATGGACGACTGATCTCATAGAAAGGAAACAACCACTAATACGGGATGGGGAAGCTAACCTACTCTTCTCACCTGATCTACTTTTTAACCGTGTTTCCTAGAGGTCAACAGACGATAAAGATGAACTAGAACTCCTGAGAACTCGACTTCTTCAAATCTTCAAGAACTTTTTCAAGGGATATTACTGAAATCAAATAAACACTTTTCTCTTCTTTTTCTTTCTTCAAGGGATAGTTTTTTTTTTTTTTTTTTTTGACTTTGACTTTACCTTTGACCTTGATTTTGATTTTGATTTTGATTTTGACTTGACTACTTCCTCCTTGAGTTCAATTTTCTTTATTTTCAATTTCATGCCTTATTCTCAGAATTCTAACTGATGGATGAGTTCCTATTTTCCTCTAGTTGACACGGTTATCAAGTTTCTCAGACTACAAGAGAAAGGTTTGCATTCCTGATGACACCCCTAGTGGTTGTGAAATTTAAACTCAGGAGATCATCTGAGTTCTTTTTAGTATTACGAGGTTGAGTAGCTCTTCATTCTACTCAGAATTAATGTAGAAGAGATCACTCAAAGCTAAAAAAAAGGCTCAGATTCTCACATGGGTTAAGTCTCCACTAATGATTAATCAGGTTTTCTCAGAAGTGTCTACTCTTCACCTATCTAACACTCACATGGCTGGTGCACAGACAATTTCAAGACTCAACTTTTATGAACAAACCCTTAGCAAGTAGGCAGTCTAACCAACTAGACTTTATAACTATTAACAAGCAAAAATAACTAGACTCCCAAATCTAGAAAATTAAAAATTTGACCCTTTTTAATTTTTGAAATGAAAGGACAAAAAATTCAATCCCCATCCTCAATGTTCTGAAGACTATGCAAAAATAATAAAATGAGGGAAAGATATTACTAGATTCTAATGTCCTATATTTGGGTTGCTTCCCGAAAAGCGCTAAGTTTAACGTCTTCAGCCAGACGATGAGGATTTTAAAGAAAAGCTAATGAAAACCTACTGGATAAGGGGTTACTGACTCTCCATAAAATAATAATCGAAAAACTTGAGGATCAACCCAGAATACAAAACCACCAGTGAGGCCTAAATTCTCCTCTATGAAATAGTATGACAAAACAAGAGAGCTTTCAGGGTGAAGATACCATCCCCAAACTTAGATGATTGTAAAATCACTAAGTTTGCAAAACAACCTATAGGACTCTCCATAAGACTTGGATCTATACTCAAATTGGGAGTTTCTAAAATGGGATCATTGGGCTTTTCCATCGAACTAGCCACTACGGGTCCATGCTCCTTAGGTTTTAACTCAGGTAAAGATTCGGACAGACCTTCTAAAATTTCTCTCATTGTTGGGTCATCAGTGTCCTTAAAGAACTCTAAGGCTTCACCTACATCGAGTGAGTCGTCACTCATTTCCCTTAGCCATAGTTCATCTTCCCATTCATTTTGTTCCAACATAATATCATGGGTAAGTTGAGCAGAAGATTTAGGCACAGGAGATACTATAGACTCAACTCTTGGTTCCTCTAGAAGTGGCTCGAGTGTCATCTCAGAATCAGCAATAGACTTAAGTGGTGTCTCTATGGCTGGCCAAACAGTTGGCTCTGACTCTAGTGCAGTATCTATCTCATTACTACTACCCTCATCATCAATATCTAAACCCAACAACTCTAACAGAGTCTCTAATGGGTCCCTTACCAGAGTGGTCGGTAGTGCATCCTGAACTACTAAGTCTATCAAGTTCAACTCATTAAACTCGTTTTCATCATTAGGGTGAAGTCCAGCATTAAAAATGTTCATCTCTACAGTCATATTTCCAAATGACAACCTTAGAAGACCACTTCTACAATATATGACAGCATTTGATGTAGCTAAAAATGGCCGACCTAGTATCACTGGGATTTGATTATTAGAATTATGGACAGGTTCTGTGTCTAGGATAATGAAGTCAACAGGGAATATGAATTCCCCAACCTTAATCAGAACATCCTCAACAACGCCACGTGGGTGTCTAATAGAGCGATCTGCTAACTGAAGAACCATAGAGGTTGGTTTGATTTCTCCTAATCCCAACTGTAAATACACGGAGTAAGGAAGAATGCTGACGCTGGCACCTAGATCTAGTAAAGCACGTTCTACTTTAAAATTTCCTAAGGTGCAAGGTAGTGTGGGGCTTCCTGGGTCCTTGTACTTTGGCGGGATATTATCTTGAATGATTGAACTAACCTTCTCAGTGAGGAAAACTTTCTTATGCACATTCATCTTACGCTTCCTAGTACATAAGTCTTTTAGAAACTTAGCGTAAGCTGGGACTTGTTTAATTGCATCTAGTAATGGAATGTTAATGCTAACCTGTTTGAATAATTCCATTATTTCCTCAAACTGAGACTTCTTCTTTGACTCTACCAGTCGTTGAGGATACGGGGTTTTAGGGACATAGGGCTCAGGTACCACAGGTGGGTTCTCAGGCTCAGGGGCCTTCTCAGGTTCTCCCCTAGGGATGTTGGTTGGTAAGGAGGAGGTTTCAGGATCTGATTCACTATTTTCAGGCACTCCTACCTTATTGTCAACTACCCTACCACTTCTAAGGGTGGTTACTGCATTAGCTTGTCCCATTGATTGTTTTCCTAGAGTACCTTTTGGATTTTGCTCAGGCTGACTAGGAAACATACCTTTTTCCCTCTGGCTGAGAGCTTCTGCAAGTTGACCTACCTGGGTTTCTAAACTAGCTATAGACTGGGTGGTCTTTTGCATAAATTCTGTTTGGGTCTTAACTAGTTTATTCACGGTCTCCTCTAGAGATTCTTTATTCTGAGAAGTGTATTGGGTACTCGGTTGGCCCTGATTTTGTGTAGGGATTTACACCCTTCTACTAGTGTTTATAGCGGAAATATGACATCTAATGTCTACACTAGTATTCCCAGGATCACATGCAAAACTAGTAATTAATCTAATGGAGATAGTAGATTACCTTAATCGCTTTTCCCTCGAACTAGTTGAATTGATTGAAGAAGACCAAGAGCTTCAAGTGTAGCTCCTCTACTTGGGACACGAGCAATAAATTTGATCTCCCACCTTGTTGTATAGCTAGCACACCAATGGTGGTTGGAAAAGAAGAACACCTTCTTCTTTGACTAGATTGATAGTTAATGGGAATTAGCTCACTTTCTCCTCTCTACTTGATGTGGTAGAGTAAGAAAGCTTAGAGAGAAATTCCACACCTTATTCTCTGCCCTAAGAGTGTTTATATAGAACCCTAATAAGAATCCACCTCCTTTTAGGTTTCCTAAAACACCCTTTAGAATAAGATTTAGGGAAATAGTCGAAAATAGCAACTATTGGTATTTTCTCAATTCCCTAAGGAGGAGGTGTCAAAACACCACGAAAATTGGCATATATAATGTTTATTATATCAGCAACTAACCCTCCAAAATTCAGCCCAATCCGAGTCCTAGAAGTACCCGAACCGGTCTAGGCCCAAAAACCCTGTTATTGGCCTTTTTGTACTATCTTTGCCTAATTCCTTTTTAGGCCTATGAGATATGTTTATGGGACACTCCCATGATTATATCTCACTCCCACTAGCCATATCCTAGATCAATTTGTCACTCTTATGTGTAACCCGTTGTAGGATCCGATCGAAGTTAGCCGCGAATTACTTCGTAATTCGACGATCGTAGTTGGTCTCTAGCTACAACTCTACGATCCCTAAATCAATCGGACTTGATGATCTTCCACATCAATTATCCTATCCGACATATTGCTCGCATTGCCATCTTGGTCGAAGGACATCTCCTTCAACTCCTTCATTTTGATCATAAGGATTCCTAGGAGCATTGAAACTAGGTGGGTTCATAGAATTGCTAGGATGACTCTGGTTTTGACCTTGATATTGATTTTTGGACCATGAGAAATTAGGGTGATTTCTCCATTCCGGATTGTAAGTGTTTGAATAAGGGTCAAACTTCTGATGATTTTCTTGCCTAAAGTTTTGATAAAGGGCATTAGCTTGTTTTCTTTCAACTGAAACACAGAAGAGGGGACACTTGTCCCCTGTATGAGATGGGTCTCCACAGAAGGAGCACAGACGTGAAATGGGTTCATTTCCAACACTCATGGCTTGAGTGGGATCTTCCCTGAATGCTTTAGGCTGACCAAGCTCTAGGGCTTCTATCCTCTTGGTTAGGGTGGACAGTTTTAGTTCTGAATCATCTACTCTATAGACGCCACCTCGATTTGGAGTAGGATTTGTCATAGTGGGGGGTCCTCTAGAAGTTTCCCATTGCTGGGATTTCTCAACTAGATCTTCTAGAAACACCATCACTCATGAGCAGGCTTATGGGTAAAGCTACCACCACAGAATGACTCGACCATGGATGTAGTGGGATAGTTTAATCCGTCATAAAGAATCTGCCTCATTTGATCGAACCCATGGTGAGGACATTAAAGTACAAGTTCTTTAAATCTCTCAAGATATTTATAGAGAGATTCTCCTTCTTGTTGCATTAAACTATTAAGACTTTGCCTTAAAAAGGTAGTTTTATGCTTAGGGAAGAATTTTAGAAGGAACGAACTGCTTAATTCTTCCCATGTAATAATGGAGTGAGGTTGTAAGGCGTACAACCATGATTTTGCTTTCTCTTTCAAAGAGAAAGGGAACAACCTAAGTCTCAGGACTTCAGAAGACATATTTTGGAAGTTCATGGTCCTACAGATTTCTTCGAAATCCCTAATATGGTAGTAGGGATTCTCGTTTTCAACCCCACGGAAGATAGGAAGCATTTGGATTATGCTCGGCTTTAACTCGAAGTGAGTTGTAGCCTGAGGCAACCGTATACATGATGGCTGACACGTTCTAGTGGGGTTCATGTAATCCTTGAGTGTCATAGGTTGGGTTCCTTCCCGTTCTTGGTTCAGATTCTCACCCATAATGTCACTCACAGAGGGTATTTCTAGAAGAATTAAATGGGTTTCTCTACTAATGAAACGACCTCTCTGATCACGATATCTATCGGGCATAAACTAGAGACCAATGACCACGGAAACAAATAGACTATTTCTTTTTTTTCTTTTTTTTCTTTCTAGAAAACCACAGAATCACTACGAAGATCCTAAGGAAACAAACACAATCAAGCTGACTCCACCAAGCAACCTAAACAGAATCTAGCAACAAGTTATTAGATATAGATTTAATGAATGGCTTGTCAGATTTGCCTAATAATCTAGACAGGTCCTATTTCGCCACAACACTTGAACTCTGACTGTTATAAAGGTTACTCGATCAGAGTAGTCGGTAAACAATTCTCCAGGAAGACATCCAACGATGAACGTTGTGATAGCCGTCTTCCTTAAAGATAGTCCAAAAAAAAAAACAGTCTATTTGTTTCCGTTAATAATGATACTAAGAAATAAGTTGATGAGTCCAAAAAGCTACACCCGCAAGTATACGGGCGTCAAGTAGTAAAAACTCGGTAAAACCGGAATCGAATCCTCAGGGACTAAGTATAATTTATTCTAAAACTCGGGTGTACCTTTGTCCAAAAAAAAAAAACATTGAGGAACGTCTGAATCTAAGAAATAAGTTCTTCAGATTCAGCAACTAAAGGAATATAAGAAGAGTTCTTATGATTCATAGGGACAAAGGATCAGAGTTTTAAAAGAAATGGCTAGGCCATTAGAGGAAACTACCCTAAGTACCTGGAAGACAAAGAAACGGGATTGAGATTTCTGATTCTTGTATCTTTGTCAACAAAGTTAGTTTGGCAAGTATAGTAGACTCCCTTCATCAGGTGTTTGAAACTGGATGTGCAGCTCAGTAGGAGCTTAAGGGAATTACATACTTGACTAAAAGGAGAAAAGGTCCAAGAGGGAGCAGAAGCAAGTGATTACTAAGGATGCTGATTGGATCGAAGTCTTCCTTTAAACATTGATCTAGCTTAAAACTTAATAAGTGTTACTATGTTCTTCTAGAAACATCTAATGTTTTAAATTAGTGCTAAATTAACAAAGTCGGTTCTAGGAGAACTGAAACGTTAACAATGATACTATAGGCTACAATCGACACATGTGAATTTTATTCAAAAGGACTATTTGACAAAGTCACCTTTTCGAAAGGATGATATGACTAGTGAACTAATAGATTCATACATATGGATGTATGTAAAACTATTAATACACTAACTAAAGTTAACCAGAATCCACATGAGCGAAAATATAAATCATTCGATTGGATCGAGATGGTGAATATTTAAGTCAAGAATTTGAGGACCATCAAAGAAGTTGAAAAATAGTTTTTCATCTTTCTCCAACAAACACATCATATGGGTGATGAATCTAGTGGGAGTAATTGAGCATGTTAGATGATGCACCCGAAAAGGTTGCACACCCAAGCGGAGGTATCAAGTAGTAATCCGGCAAAGCCGGG
>BEHA01002685.1:0-16804 GCA_002897215.1 Eschscholzia californica subsp. californica | reverse complement strand
TTTTATCTTTTATGATTTCTAAAATCAACTTTAAGAAAAACTCCGTTTTGGGCTCGAGAAAGCCCGGGTCAATTTCGGAAAAATATTGGTTCGATTCTTAATGATTTCATAAATCAATTTAAAGAGAAATTCGTTTTGGCCTTTTGGATGGCCCGGATTGATTTTGGAATTATTTGGTTGGAATCGGAAGAAATTTTGGCAAAAACTCCCACTCGAATGATGGTCCCTTTTTGTGGTCCGAAAAGACTTGAAAAAGCCCGGGACAAGTCCTAGACAAGTCCCGACCCAAGCCCACAAAAGGGCTCGGACAAGGTCCGGACATAGCACGGCCCATAGGGCCGGCATGTCCTGGCCGAGGCCTATTAAGGCCTGGTCTCGTCCTGGCCGGAGCCAGGACGCTAGTCCATGTACCAGACGCGTCCTAGACGTGTCTGGTGCTGGACCGGACCAGCACTAGGTGTCTCGGACTAGTCCGAGACACCCAGAACCTCCCAGACGCGTCTCCAAGACTCGTCTGGTCGAGAGCTCTGGACGCGTCTCAGACGCGTCCAGGAAGCTACCAGTGCAGCTTCTGGTCGCGTCCTAGACGCGTCCGAGCTGCTCTGGACGCGTCTCCAAGACGCGTCCAGATGCTTCCATTACAGCTGGTGGTCGAGTCCTAGACTCGACCTAGACGCGTCTCCAAGACGCGTCCCAGCTGCTCTGGACGCGTCCTAGACGCGACCAGTGGCAATCTGGTTGCAGCTGCTGGACGCGTCTCCTGGACGTGTCTCAGCAGCTGCTCTGGACGCGTCCAGTGGACGCGACCAGCAGCTTCTGTCCGGCCAGGAAGCTTCCTGGCCGGACACTAGGGTTTCCAAAACCCTAGTTTCCAAAAATTTTTTTTTTTTTTTTTTTTGTTGTGCAAATCTTATTTGCTAATTTCCAATTTTAAAACTCTTTCTAAATTTTTAAATCTTTTAGAACACTTCTAAAATTTTACAAAACTTGTAGAAACTTTTTAAAATTTTCCAAATTTTGTTTTGAGAGTTTCCTAAAACTCAAAACACTTCTAAAATTCCAAATTTTTTGTTTTTCAAAAGTTTCCAAAACTTAAAAACAACTCTTAATCAAACCAATTTTGGATCAAAATCTAGGTTTTTGAAACTTTTCAAATAACAATTTTGAAATCAATTTGAAAAATCTTTGAATCCAATTCAAAATTAATCAAATTTTATGTTTAAAACCTTTTAAAAACTATCAACTTAATCAAGCATGGATTAGTTTGAAATTCAATCAAATTGAGTTTTTAAAACACTTTTAATCATCAATTTGATTCTCAATTTGAAATTCATTGAGTCCCATTCAATAATATCAAATTGTGAGTTTAAATAATTTTAAAACACTTTTAAAATACTTTTATAAACTCAATTTATCAAACTATTAATCATATCTAATATGAACTAGTTCGATTCTTAGCAAAAACTAGTTCAATGCAAGAGGCTCTGACGCCACTGTAGGGATTTAAACCCTTATACTAGTGTTTATAGCGGAAATAAGACATCTAATGTCTACACTAGTATTCCCAAGATCACATGCAAAACTAGTAATTAATCTAATGGAGATAGTAGATTACCTTAATCGCTTTTCCCTCGAACTAGTTGAATTGATTGAAGAAGACCAAGAGCTTCAAGTGTAGCTCCTCTACTTGGGACACGAGCAATCACTTTGATCTTCCACCTTGTTGTATAGCTAGCACACCAATGGTGGTTGGATAATAAGAAGACCTTCTTCTTGCTTGACTAGAAGATAGCTTGGGAATTAGCTCACTTTCTCCTCTCTACTTGATGTGGTAGAGTAAGAAAGCTTAGAGAGAAATTCCACACCTTATTCTCTGCCCTAAGAGTGTTTATATAGAACCCTAATAAGAATCCACCTCCTTTTAGGTTTCCTAAAACACCCTTTAGAATAAGATTAAGGGAAATAGTCGAAAATAGCAACTATTGATATTTTCTCAATTCCCTAAGGAGATGACGTCCAAACCAAGACAAAATTGGCAGATTTAATGTTCATAACATAAGGAAACGTCCCTCCAACAATCAGCCCAATCCGAGCCCTAGAAGTGCCCGAATCGGCTAAGGCCCAAAAACCCTGTTTTTGGCCTTTTTGTACTATCTTTGCCTAATTCCTTTTTAGGCCTATGAGATATGTTTATGGGAAACTCCCATGATTATATCTCACTCCCACTAGTCATATCCTAGATCAATTTGACACTCTTATGTGTAACCCGTTGTAGGATCCGATCGAAGTTAGCCGCGAATTACTTCGTAATTCGACGATCGTAGTTGGTCTCTAGCTACAACTCTACGATCCCTAAATCAATCGGACTTGATGATCTTCCACATCAATTATCCTATCCGACAAATTGTTCGCATTGTCACCTTGGTCGAAGGACATCTCCTTCAACTCCTTCAATTGGTATCTCATACCATTTTGGGAAAATTTCAGTATATGATAAATTAATTGCCAATATCTGAAGTAAAAGCTATTGTTTCATTCTTCGTGTCCTTCAAGAACTTAGGCAGTTTCTTTTCCAATGGCCCTTGCCATTTCAGTAGAAACGTCTGCATCAGAAAGGGAAACTTTGTTCTTGGATTTAGCATTCTTGCCTTTTCCTTTTGAACGCAGGTTTCTTCTTCTGCTTTTTGTTCTCTTGAACCACGAGAATCTCATTCTTCGGTTCCACCTTTGCTATAAATTCCTCGGCTGCGTGAAGCATTGCATGAAGCTCCTTTAAGGGCTTGATCCATCCATTCATGTCATAGTTCATTCGGAATAGATTGAACCCTTTATGAAGTGAATGAAGGATGATATCGTTAGCCGCATCTAGGCTAATTTGAGAACCAAGCCCTTCTAGTTTTGCAAAGAGTTCAATCATTTACAGAACATGAGGACCTACTGGTTTTCCTTCCTCGAGGTGCAGATTCAATAACTTCTGGGTGGTTTCAAACCTCTCCATCCTCGACATGCTTCGGGATGACATCCCAGGTTGTCAGCTAATGGTGCGGGCTTCCATGTCAGAGGGTTTCTCAAGAAGAGTTGCCTCCATGGTTTCCTGCATCCCAGAAGTTATCGATTCCAGTTATGCCCTCTTTCGATCATCCTTTTGGCGCTCTACCTCTTCAGTTGTCGAAATAGCATCCAATTCCGAAATTAGATAGTCTGAGACATCTAGCTCGTTTTCAAACCCGTTATCCAATATTTGAAGTATCTCTCGATTCCTTCGTTCATGCATAGAGTTGTTCAGCACTTCCCTTATGTGCGATTCAAGGTTGAACTCGTTGTCTTGCGACATCTTAAAACTACATGAAATAATTGGAAAGTTTTAATCTCGTTCTCGTTTTTCTGAAAAATTTCGTTTTCCCACATTATTCTTTAAAATCGACCCTAATAGAATAACGTGATTCCAAGATCCCAGTAATCCGAAGTTAAGCGGACTAGGACTCTGCCCTCAACTTTGTCGTCCTAGGTGAGCGAACTACTTCACTGACCATACTCTTATGATTCTTGGTTGATAGATTGCATTAATGAATGCCCAATCTATCCTTTTGCCTAGAGTATCCAAAACTCTTTTGTTGATCTCGTTGAGAAAAAACCATTTAGACGTGTAGACCCCTGCCATAAGTCTACCTGCATTGTCCCAAGATAAAGGAGGCGCTCTGTGAAGGCCGACCCGTCATCCATGATCAAGGGCACAAAGGGTGTCTTAGTCTGGGTAGGCATCTTTCTCAAAATTAATTATAGGGACTTTTACGCTTAGTCTGGTATGTGTTATAGTGAACTATTTAGCCTAACTAATATCCACAACAAAAAGCGTAAATAAATAAGTAAATGCGCGCGAGAAAGTAAATCAAGCACATATGGATCCTAGTATGACCCCTAGTCCTAAAAGATCTAATCTTCTTAGGATTTCTTCTTGTTTCGCCTTTTGGTTCGCCAAGATCGCCATCTCTGAACCTCCATTGATTTTTCCCACTCGAATTAGGATCTCCAGCCTTGAGTTTCTTCAATGGACTCATAGACCCTAAACTCTAATTACAAGACTCAAACGATACGCAGATCGTATAAACGTGAAATTAAAATTATTACAAATTGCACCCATCCGTGCTTAAAACAAGAATAGAATAAAACAAATTTTATGGCCATACTAGTTTCTGCATTCACATCACACGCATTCATATAATATTCAAGGCTAACAATTATATATGCATGATCATCCGGGAGATACTTTTGTCGACAACTCTATGTCACATTACGGACCTTAAGTCTAAATTCGAAGAATTCGACTACTGGTGCGTTCCGGTTTTACCTTTTATGATTCTAGAATCAAGTTTAAGAAAAACTCCGTTTGGGCTTTTGAAGAGCCCGGGTCAATTTTGGAAAAATATGGTTTGACTCTTAATGATTTCCCAAATCAATGTTAAGAAAAACCCGTTTCGGGCCTTTGGGTGGCCCAAAACAATTTCGGTAATTTGGGTTAGACCGGGAGAAAAGTTAGACTTTCGTCAGAAAACCTCCCCCTCGGATCAAGACCAGTAAAACTTCGGCCCATGAACCTAAGTCAAATTCGGAATAGCCTGGGAAAATCATGGGTTAAGGCCCAAGACCCTAACGTCAAATCCCAACATGGTGGTCCGACCCAAAAGAGACTCGGGTGGTGCATGGGTCTGACCCATGCTCTATTCGGCTCAAGGCCAAGTGCATTGGGCCGTGCCCAGCACATTCTGACCGAGACCAGACGCGTCTCGGTCTCAGACCAGGCTAAGGACGCATCCTGACACTAGGTCAGGACGCTGGCCTATGGCCCAGACGCGTCTGGCCTAAGGCCGAGCCTTTGGGATGTCTCGTACTAAGTCCGAGACTCCCTATGTCGTCCCAGACGCATCCTACATGCGTCTGGCCTACGGCCGAAACTTCTAGGTCATCTCGGTCCTAGACCGAGATGCCTACAGCATCCCAGACGCGTCTAAAACGCGTCTAGTGGAGCTTCCAGACGTCTCAGACTAAGTACAAGACGTGCTCGGATTACCCGAGCATCCTAGACGCGTCTGGTGAAGTCCCATTGCGTCTCAGACTATTCCGAGACACACTCGGGTTTACCTGGGCCTCGTGCTAAACACGCTCTTAAACCCGAGACGCTACCGAGACGCGTCCAGGAAGTCCGACCATAACTTATGACAACTTCTATTTTTAAAGCTTCCATCCCTTTTTCGTTTTTCTTTTCTTTTGCTTCTCAAGCAGCTATCCCCATCTATTTGGAAACTTCTAAAAAACCAAAATTTGATTATTATCCAATTACACAAATCAATGAAAATCAAAACTTTTGAAATCCCTTTTCAATACCTAAATCAATCAAAATCGAATCTTTTGAAACTATTTTCAATCATGAACTTTGAAAATCAATTTGAAAACTTTTAAATCACATTCAAAATCATCAAATTGAATCCTAAAACACTTTTAGACATAACTATCTATCTAATCAATCATGGATTAATCCGAAACTTAGCAAAAATTAACTATTTGCAAGAGACTTTGACGCCACTGTTGGGTTGTGGTGTCTTCTAGTGTTCTAGGCGGAATCTCAGACATCTCATTTCTAACACTAGTATGGTCCCAAGATCATCATGCATAAGCTAATAATTAACTAAGAGTTTAGGATTACCTTAATCGCTAGTTTTCCCTCCAACCTTTCCAATCGAATGCGAAGACCAAGAGCCCCACGTGTTGCTCTTCTACTCAAGACACCTGAATGATCAATTTGATCTCCCACCTTGTAGCAAGCTAGAACTCCAATGGTGGTTTGATTAGAAGAACTCCTTCTTTATGACTAGTTAGATAGCTTGGGAATTAGCTTACTTTCTCTCTCTACTTGATGTTGTAGAGCAAGAAAGCTGCTTGAGAAACTCCACACCTTATTAAAGTCCCTGATGCACCCGAAAAGGTTGCAACCCAAGCGGAGGTATCAAGTAGTAACCTGTAAAACCGGAGTCGATCCAAGGATAAGTTGGTAGTTTGGATAACGAAGGGTCCTATCCCTCGGTTTAGATGTCAAATACTAACTTAGGCTAAAAAGGAAAGGAAATAAGATAAATAGGGGGGTTTAGATTGAATGAGTAACAAAACAAGAAAACAAGCAAAACTAACTAAACAGTATAAGTAAAACGGGGGAGAGAGATTCGAGAGAAGAGTTCGGAGGAACAAGAGTCGGGGAACAAGAGTCGGGAGACACATAAGTGAGAGAGACGTCGAAGTCCGGGAATCCATAATGATAATTCTACGACTATGTGTAGTCCGATCTAATGTTTCAAAGTATAATCGATGTTCGACTCCTAAGGTGATGTCTATAAGCACTACATATATCCGGAGATCATACTTAGTCAAACAAACGTCATAATCGGTTAATCCCGAGTCAACGAAAGTGTTGTCTAGTCGCCTAACTATGTGAAGTGCATGACAAGACACATGAAATTATGACTAGACTACGATCGATATCGAATACTTCGTTTCGTCTATTAACTATGTGAAGTGCTTGATAAGACACATGAAAATACGATCAAAACGATAATCGAAATAAATGAACATCAATTTATAATGAAAACATCAAATCATATTAAACACAATCACGAATTCATCACATTTCATCTCATATAATCGACACACTAAAGTTAGCTAAACATGGTGATTGAATAAGAAATGGAAAGAAAATGATGATAGAATCCCTCTTTTTCGATGTGGTTCGAGGCTAAGATCGTCGGAGAATATGAGTCTTTAGTTGCAGCAGATCTCCCCTTAGAAAATTTCTGGGTTCCCCATAGTGACCATCATCATCTTCTCCATTTTTACTCAAACTCCATTAAAGCTAACCCTAGCTTTCTCTCTCTAGCAATTTCTAACCCAAAACCAAAATCAAACATATGGGTAGCTAGCCAAGATGATGGGGAACAAAAGCCCTAAAGTTTCCGGCCAATAAAGTGGCCGGAAACCCTAGAAAATTCCGGCCGAGAGTTGAAGATTCCGGCCAAGATAGAGGTCCTGCCGGATCCCAAGCTACTGTCCCGAGCTGCTTCTTCTTGTTCCGAGCTGTTTCTGTCCCGTGCTGTCCGTCCCGAGCTGGTTGCATCCTATCTTGGGAGAAGAAATCCCGAGCTTCTCCAATGGAGCTCGGGCTGCTGCCTTGCGTCTGGAGCTGCTGTGAAGAACGGCCCGTGCTAGCCTGCTGCTTGCTGTTCCGGTCTTGTTGCTCCCGAGCAATGGGAGCTTACCCGAGCTGATATCTTGCTGCTCCTCTCGGTTTTCCTTTGGCTCCCGAGCTCTTCAACCCGAGCTGCTGTTCCGGCCAAGCTTAGGTCGGCCTTAGTGCTGGCCGGCCTAGCTTGGCCGGCCTCCTTCACCTTCCTCTCTCTTTTTCTCCCTTCCTCTACCAAAAACGGGTTAACCAGACCAGAAGAGGTTAATTACATTTACATGAGTTTCAAACTTGAATTTTTATTAATAATCAGTTTTCTCTTTTCTCTCACCTTCAGAAAAATGAAGCATAGGCATCCCCGCTATCGTTAGAATTTTCTGAAAGGTAACTATCTCGGTTTCATATAGAAATTCATATAGAATCTTTGAAAAAGACTTTCCTCCATAAGAAAGAAAGGACTTACTATCTTTGGGATCTGATGCTACACCGCTGCTCAATACTTTAGTGGATCGACTCTATTACATAAGTTGATTCCTAACTTTTATCTCATATCATGACATAAGTAAGCAGTTCTTATTGTATCGGCCCAAAACCTCGCTAATTGATCTTTACGGCGCTTCCCCTATCAATTAGATATTTTATCCATAGAATCTAGTATTATAGGCGTATCTATTTCTTCATATTTCGGATCCTAGTTTTCTCAAACTCCCAAAACTCAAAACCCTAGCTCCCCCTCTCTCCCTAACACCTTTCCAAGGTTGAAGATGATGAATAGTAAACTCTAACTTGTGTTTACTACTCAAACCCTAAGGTCCCTTGACTTAGTCAACTTCTTTAGACTATGTTAGCCTGGATCCATAAAGAGATGGTGCCCATATAATTCTTCTTTGTCATTCTTCCTTGGGCTCTTGGACTTTGATTTAGAAACCAAGAGAGTGCCTCCATCCTTGTCTCTACATCTTCAAATTCTCACAAAGGACTAGAATATCCTCGGAATTCTTTCTTTTATATCTTCCCCGTCCGAACTCTGAATTGAATACCGTTTTCACCGTCGGACTCGTCATTGACTATACTTGTCATTTGATTTGCTTGAAGTCTTTTTCTCTCATTTTCGGCACATGAAATGATAGTGATAATTCGCTCCTTTTATTCCGAATCACACACTTAACTCCAAAATAAGTACCTAACATGAAAAACACATAAAATATTATTGAAAACACTCGAAAAGGAATAATTAGTCTAAGTTAGGCTCTCCAAATGTGACATTTTCGTGGCACATCAGTCCCTAAGAAACATTACATAGAACCCTAGTTAGAGTCCCACCCTAATTAGGATACCCAAAAAGTCCCTTCTGAATAAGATTAAGGAAATAGTCGAAAATAGAAAATAGTTTCTATTTTTCCTTTTCCTTTAGTTTCGTTGCCCCATGCTGTGACCCCCCGTGTTCCGAATCACGGTTTGCCAGGCAGTTTATAAAAGAAACTCGGTCTAATACTGACTCAAACTAGTTTCAAATATAAACCCAAGCCAAAACTCTCATCACGGGTTACAAATCAAGAACAAACGCAGCGGAAAATCAATATAGTTTAAACCTTTTGAAAATATGCTCGGAAAATGTATGTAACCCAAAAATAGTTTTTTATAAAGATAAAATAACTTGAATTCATTTATATGAACAATTCACAGAAGGGACTGGATTAGGACAGAGTCTCCTTTATAAATTGAACATATCAAACCTGAAAACCTGTCAAACATTCATACATATCTCACAAATTTCTAAATATCAATAGCATCAAATAAAAAAAGTGATAATGTGCATACTATTTACATGTGTACAAGCGCAAACGAGTGAGTGAATGATCCTAACTATTCTAGACGATACATATATAATATTAACGTTGTGATTATGTTGAAAATATAATAAAAATTATAATCTTACATAATGTGAGCCGTCGAAGTAAACTATGTCACTTTGGGTCACCAATACCTGCAACTAAACAACAACCAATAGGAATGAGATAACCCGAAAGTCGCTCAGTAGGATACCTAGACATCCTACCCGCACCACGCACATCAACATTTTAATATATAAAAAGTTATAAGTGTTATATATATACAGAGATATCAAGATGCACACGAAGTAAAGCAATATAGCAAGATAATTCTTCTAGCTTACCAAGATCACGACTGAATACGCCCTCAGTCGGGCTCACCTACTATTCGGCTAGGAAGAACCTTTCAGCCTTTGTTAGTGTGTAGGCAGCTGGCTCCTTATCGAACGTTTGACTACTGCAGTGTACACATGGATCCACGTAATACCTCGGTAAGAGCTTCCATAACTCTCCCTTCGTCATCATCGCCCATCGGGCTGGCTTGTGATCTCAATACGAATCGAATAGTAAATCTCACCCAAACAATGATACGCTTAGAATATGTCATGACTTACCCAGACGACTATAAGAATATCGTCGCTTAGTAGAGCCATATACCCACGACAATACAATTATCTCGTCTTGAGGCGCGTCTTACCTCTGGCCAGATCTGACGCTCCCTCGCAAGGTAATTCATTAACCATTCGAAGAATACCCAAACATATGCATGAACCTATAATAATATTAAATGATCTGATAGGCTCCTAAAGCTACAAGAACAGAGCCCTCCTAACAAGTCCCAGCAACTGAAGGAGAAGAGCGTTTTTGTGTCTCAAGGTAGGGTAAACCCTGTTTAAAGTCAAGCTTTTACAAGTTTCCACTTTCAGAGATTAAGTATTTTCTTATTAAGAAAACTTGGGTAAACACCCTCTTTCAGTTCGGTGAAACATTGTAAGTATCAAACACAAGTCATTACAGAATTCCAATCACACTCACCAGTGGCTTAGTAGAATAAATAAACAAACATGACACTGGTCAGTCCCCTAATCACTCCAAGGGTCGGAATACCCCAACTCCTAATCTTTCTCGGACCCCATTCCGGGTAAACAAGAACGGTCGTTACCAAACGGATGGCCACACGCACCGAGTGTAACCCTTGACATGAATTCATGGCTAATATTGGATATCATAAATGTAAACAAAAATATAAACAAGGGGACCAACCAATGCCTGACATCAAACAATCAATACACGTAACACAGATCAAGCGATTCCACCTCCATGTTATATACACGCAGCTCAAGCGATTCCGCCACCACGTGTTTACAGTTCACACAAAACGATCACACAGGCCAAGCGATTCCGCCACCATGTGATTATTTTTCAAAAAAATTGTTTTGAAAAGATAAACATCCATAACATAGAGTACACCACATACATTCACGTCATGCCATATCATATCATAATTTGATTTAGATAAAGATAAAAAGAAGATAATAACTCAATATATATATATATATATAATGGTGAAACGGGGAATACCCGTGCTCCAAGTAAGATTCATAGGATCCTACCTCTTCTTGCGCTTCCAACGGTGCTCCTGACTAAGCTCCACTTCTCTCGAGCTCCCTATTGCAGTTCATTAGTCCTACTGAAATATGAAAGGGCAAAACGATCATTTGACAGTTACATAACTGTCAAGAGTCCTCTTGCCGAGCACGAATGCATAAAATGAATGAAACTATTCTACAAATGTCTTATCGGAACTAAAGAGATCACTGAGACGTCCCATCAAATAACTGAAATACAAACAAATCAACCAACCAACTTCCCACAAACTCTATTTTACATTTCCGATATCCCATAAGCTGACAAATTATATAACGAACCAAATACTATGAATCTTGTACTATCAAATCATAAAATTAACCTAATGTTACGAATCCATAATTCAACCTATCCATTTATGTTAAATACGACAAAGTTCGGGTAACCATCTATATTCCAATTCGTTTCCAAAACTATTCCAAATATGAAATTCGACCACTAAAATAATTCGGCACCACCCCGTCTATATTTGGACACCCCAAAATAGTCTACAATCTCTTAAACATGTTTCTGAACACAAACCATTCGAAGAAATTGAATAATAATTGTCTAAATAGCTCCAAATTTTGATCCCAAATGAAATTAGTATAACTATACAGTTATCGATTTAACCATCAATAAAACCATCAAATTTGGACGAAATTAAAATTCTGAACCGCTAAATATGGAAGAAATTTCATTAAATTATGACGGAAACTCGCGAAAAAATCGACGACTGAAATTTCGGAATCCTTCGCCGCCAAAAACTCATTCGATTTCTCGACTTTCCTGTTTTGCAAATAAGGCTAACAAGGAATGAAAATAGTTTCATATGAGATAGGTTTGATAGAAGCTACGTGGGGAGGTGAGGTGGGGGTTGGTTTATTTAAAAAGAACAAATACTGCCATATGTCTAGCTATGAAGTGGCCATGATATAGAATTAATTCTAAGTCCCTCTATTCATATACAACAAATAAGTAAGTCCTTTCATATTCATATCCTGATAATTCAACCCTAATTAATCACTTTATAACCCTCACTTTAAGTCTTTATTTTCTTTTCCTCCCACAACAAACCATGAACAAATTCTTAACCCTTAAAATTTGATTACGAATAAAATTGCCGAATACGGAATAATAGCTAAACAATATATGTTCTTCACACGTCACCAGTCAAAATGCGTGTTTTCTCGAGATCTAACCGATGAGCTGTCTGAATCAACTAAAATAAGTATCTAAAGTTAAATCCAAAATAAACCACTAGTTCTGCTCGACGCTTTAACTCGTCCGAATTTCTGACTTGAAGGTCGGGGCGCTACACATGCACATGAAACCAGATCTTCCTTGGACTGGGTTGGTTTTGTTCAACAACTTATATTTGGGGAAGATTCAAACAAAAATCTAACAAATTCGACGAAAAAACATCTCAAATCTAAGTGTTATGTTGGAACAAACCTTACCTTTCTCTGTGGGAAAATTCTTTAATAATTTTCGTTGATTTCTTGGTGCCGTGATCAACAATGTCTCTCCAAAGTTTCTTTATCTACAAATTTGTGGGTGATGAAGAAGAAGAAACATAATAAAGTATGGGGTTTATGGAAGAAAAGGGGGAGGACTTAAAATAAAACATCTAATTCTTATAGGACATGAGTGAAAAATAATATAGTGGTGTCCCCAGAAAAATTGTTGGCTATATAACATTTTTAATGTTTCTAGTTGTCCATATAAGAAAATTAGTTGTCCATATATTGGCCACAAGTTTTGGATACTGCAAGAATGTCTTTTTTGATAAAATTAATAGATAAAGATGGAATACTATATACTCTCTTAAAGCTTACAAGTGAAGGAACAAATTCAATTCTATAAATTATGATGAAAGAAAGATACAAGTCCCGGAATACAAATGGGAATGAGTATATATAGTCAAAGATTTAGTGGAGGTGCCATGAGTCGGCAAGTAACCTCAAAACCGACTAACAAAGCTTGCATCCAAAGGATTGGATGTTATTGGACCTTATCCTCAATATCCTATTGGTTGAGTGAAAGGCAATGCCAATTGGATATCAAGTTGGAAATTCTGAAGACATCCACTAAAATAAGATTAAGTTTATAGGCATCCGTCATGATGTAGTCTCTAGGCAACTATATATCAGTGGGCATCCATAAACTATAACACGTCCCTTTGGATGGCCACCACTATAAATAATGGTCTCATTAAAACCTTGTGAGAAAAACCCAAGGGGACCAAAACTGATGAAGGAAAAAGAGTACAATAGAAGATATTCTGAGTGGAACTGGATAAGCAAAATGCTGCCTCGTTAAAATCTTGTTAGAAAACCCTTTCGGACAAAACTGAACGAAGGAAAAAAAAAAGTACAGAGCGTAGATATCCATTATTAATGGTGCAGAAACCTCCATATTATAATTGGCTCCTCCTGATGAGTATTAGATAGATTGATGTAGTCTTACATCGTTAGACTATTCACACGTCGCATACCGATGCCTTCTACTAGTTTTCTGAACGTTGTAGTAGGCAAAGATTTGGTGAACAAGTCAGCATAATTCTCACATGATTGAATCTTCTTGATACCAATCTCATTATTCTTTCGATATGGTGTGAGTAAAACAACTTCGGGGGGATATGCTTAGTTCCATCGCCTTTTATATAGCCTTCTTGATCTGTGCGATGCATGCCGAATTATCTTCATGAATAACTGTGGGGGAATTTGTGATAAAGAGAAGACCACTTGAGCTTCTAATGTGCTCAATAATGGACCTATGCCATACATATTCTCTTGTGGCTTCATGGAGAACAATAATTTCTACATGGTTAGATGAGGTTGCAGGCATAGTTTGTTTACTAGATCGCCATGAGAAAGTTGTACCTCCGCTTGTGATAACATAACCTGTCTGTGAAATCCCTTTGTGTTGATCAGAAATATAACCAGCATCTGTGTCTCTCTTTACTTGAGAATCACCAGATAAATTCTTAGAATAAAATAATCCTAGGTCAGTAGTTCCTCTAAGATATCGAAGAATTTGCTTTACTCCGACCCAATGTCTCTTAGTTGGTGCAGAGCTATATCTGGCTAATAAATTTACTGTAAAAGCAATATTCGGTCTTGTACATTGAGCCAAATATGATAATACACCAACAGCACTCAGATATGGTACTTCTGGACCAAGGAGTGTTTCATCTTCTTCTTTAGGACGTAATGGATCTTTCAGAGCATCGAGGGACCTAACAACCATGGGAGCACTCATTTGATAAGAATTCTCCATGTTAAAGCTCTTCAGGACCTTTTCAGTGCATAAAGTCTGATGTACAAGTATGTCGCTGGTACTTCTTTCAATTTGTAAGCCAAGACCGAATTTTGTTTTTCCAAGATCTTTCATCTCAAATTCTTTATTCAAATATTCTGCTGCTTTAGAAAGTTCTTCCGGAGTTCCTGTAAGGTTGATCTCATCAACATAGATTGCGAGAATAGCAAATCCAGCATCCACTTTCTTGATAAATATACATGGACAAATGAGGTCATTTACATAACCTTCTTTGACCAGATATTCACTAAGCCGATTGTACCACATTCGTCCAGATTGTTTCAGTCCGTATAATGCTCGATTAAGCTTTAGGGAATACATGGTACATGGGTTGCCTTTAGGCAATTTAAATCCTTCAAGAACTTTCATATAAATGTCAGTATCTAATTTTCCATATAGATATGCAGTGACCACGTCCATTAAGTTCATCTCGAGTTCTTCCAGAACTACTAAACTGATCAAATATCGAAAAGTTATTCCATCCATAACTGAAGAGTATGTTTCTTCATAATCAATTTCTGGTCTCTGCAGGAAACCTTGTGCCACAAGTCTTGCTTTATAGCGAACAACTTTATTGTTCTCATTTCGTTTTCTAACGAATACCCATTTGAAACCTACAGGGTTTACATCTTTGGGTGTCAGGACTACAGGTCCAAAAACGTTACGTTTTGACAGTGAATTCAGTTCTGTCAGTATTGCTTCTTTCCATTTTACCCAATTGGTCCTTTTCCGACATTCCTTAATGGAATGTGGTTCATAATCATTATTTTTGGTGATAATATCAGTGGCTACCGAAAGCACAAATATATCATCGATGATTATGTTATCTCGATTCAACACTTTACCATTTCAAGCATAATTTATAGATATCTCTTCATTTTGAGATAGCTCATGCTCTTCTAGAGCTTCTGCCTCTTCTTAGGCTTCACCCACTTCTAGGGGTGTATTAGCTAAAGTTGTAGCTTGTTGATTTGTTGTCTCTTATGGGACATTATTTGCTTGTGATTGGTTTTTCCTCTTCCGGGAAACTATATCTTTAAAACCGATTGGTCGTCCAAGTTTCAGACGTGTTTTGGACGATTCATTTGCTGTAATATTTTTATCTTGTCCTTCAGGGACATCTATCCTTGGCGGAACATTAACAACAGGTATATAAGATTTTATCAATCTCACTGCGTCATTAAATGCGTCAAGTATTTTATTAGCAATCTCTTGTAGATGTATTATCTTTTCTACTTTAACTTCAGATTGATTAGTACGAGGATCAAAGTGAGACAAATTTGGAGTAAACCAAAGATAGTTCCTTTTTCATTATATTTGCTTCAGGAAAATTCACTCCCCCTAATGGTGGGAAAACTGTCTCATCAAAATGACAATCGACGAAGCGTGCAGGGAAAGTCTCTCTCATCTATGGTTCGATATATCGAATAATAGATGGTGCATCGAAACCAATATATATTCCTAGTCGGCGTTGAGGCCCAAACTTTGTACGCTGTGGAGCTGTAATAGGAACATATACAGCACAACCAAAAATACGCAAATGAGATATGTTGGGCTGCTGGCCTTGAACATATTGCAAAGGCGTGGTTATTTAAAGTAGGGTGTAACCTTATCAAGGCTACATCATGGAGGACCGCGGGTCCCCATGCAGTGGCAGGTAATTCGTCCACATCAACATAGGTCTCGCAATCAGTTGGATATGCTTAATGAATGATTCAGCTAGACCATTCTGAGTATGAACATGAGCTACAGGATGTTCAACATTAATTCTAACTGAGAGACAATAGAAATCTAAAGTACCTAATGTAGATTCTTCTGCTCCATCTAGACGAATCGACTTAATCGGATAATCAGGAAAGTGAGCTCGTAAACGAATTTTTGAGCTAGTAACTTTGCAAACGCCTGATTACGGGTAGAGAGCAAATTAACAGGAGACCATCTAGTTGATGCATCGATTAATACCATAAAATATTTAAATGGTCCACACTGCAGGTGTATAGGGCCACATATATCACCTTGAATTCTTTCCAAAAATTTGGGAGATTCGATTTTGTCAGGGATGGGCGAGTTATAAACTTTCCCAATGAACAACCTGTGCAAGTAAAATCCTTATCTATCAGAAACCTCTGGTTCTGAAGAGGGTGTCCTTAAGAGTTTTGTATTATTCTACTCATCATGGTAGAGCCTGGGTGTCCTAGTCGATCATGCCAAATCTTATAAGTATTTGGATCGCGCAACTTCGGGTTGACAACAACATAAGATTCAATTATTTTAATCTCTGTAAGATATAACCCTGAAGAAAGAGCTTCAAGTCTTTCTAGAACACGCTTCTGACATCATATACTCGAGGTGATATATAAATATTCATTATTATCCTCACACCCAATTTCGACGTGATACCCATTTCGGCATATGTCTTTGAAGCTCAACAGATTCTTCAGAAATCTGGTCGAGTACAAAACGTCGTCTATAATTAGTTTAGTACCACGAGGCAATATTATAGTAGCTCTTCCGGAGCCTTCTATAAGGCTTGATGAGCCAGCGATAGTAATCGCATTTGCCTCAAATAATTTTGAGGTCGAGAAATATTTTGTATTTCGAATTGTCGAATTTGTGGTCCCACTGTCTGCTAGACATGTATCTTCATCACTTTTAGATATGTTTCTTCCGAAATTCATACCTTTCATAAAATTAAAGAATATGATATAAGATTCAAACCACACTATTTATACTAATAGTATAAACAAAACTATTACAAGTATAGATAAGCTAATATCTAATATCTTACAAACAAAAGTTA
>BEHA01002654.1:36376-56368 GCA_002897215.1 Eschscholzia californica subsp. californica | reverse complement strand
GAAGTTTAAATGACTATTCTAATAATAAATTTATTACAGTTATTTTTGTTTTAACGATAATATTTTTCGGGTTTATTTAGACCGTTCATGGACTAAAAACCTGAGTTATACAAAGAACTATCAAATTAGACCAAAATAAATTTGTCCTTAGAATTGTTAGGAAAACGGATTCGAAAACCCTAGGTTCCCTTTCTCTGAATATCGAAATATTTATTTATTTATTTATTTTTCTTGAGTTTTATATTATAATTCTATTTTATCACCATCAAAACCAATTTTGAATCTCAATAGTTTTAAGGTTAGAATTAGTTTAACTTAGTCTCTGAGGAACGAACCGGTCTTACCGGAACTATTACTTGACGCCCGTATACTTGCGGGTGGAAACCTATCTAGGTAACTTTTTAGGCCCATCACACATCATTCAAGGTTACTTCTTTTCCAGAAGTAAACTTTAACACCACCTTCCCTTTCCCTTGAACTTTGGCGGTTGAGTCATTACCCATAAACAGGTTCTCTTCATTATCTGCTTCTTTGTAAGTAGAGAACATGCTTCGATCAGAACAAATATGACGAGTAGACCCTGTATCTACCCACCATTCTCTCATGTTACCAATGAGATTAACTTCAGAGACAACAGCACATAGGTTCATATTTTCAAATTTCTGAACCACATCAACGACCATATCTTCATTGTCAGTAACAAGAGCACATAAATTCTGAAGTTCTGAATCTTCAATAAGTGAAGTTTGATTCTTCACTTTATTTGGTTTACTGCCTGGTTTAGAAGACCAGCAGTCCTTTGCAAAGTGCCCTGGTTTTCCACAAGTAAAACAACCATTAGCATTTTTCTTCCTTTTGGCCTTACCATTTGATTTGGTTGACCTTTTTCTTTTATTAACCTTGCTTGGTTTTGTTTCAACCACATTAACATTGGAGATTTTTTCATTTCTCCTTTCGGCACTTCGACTATCTTCCTCAATCCTTAATTTGAGGATTAGGTCTTCGAGACCCATATCTTTGTTTTTGTGTCTAAGATAGTTTTTGAAATCCTTCCAACCTAGAGGGAGTTTTTCTATCATAGCACGAACTTGAAAGGCCTCATTAGTAATCATGTTTTCGGCCTTTAACTCCTGTAACAACATTTGGAGTTCTTGTACTTGTAACATAACTGGTTTGGAATCAGTCATTTTATAGTCCAAGAACCTTCCAACAATGAATTTTTTCATACCCGCTGTCTCTGTCTTATATTTGTTGATGAGGGTATTCCATAATTCTTTAGATGTTTCCATAATATAATAAATATTATAAAGACTATCATCAAGAGAATTCAAGATATAGTTCTTACAGAGAAAATCACTATGCTTCCATGCCTCCACGGCAGACACATTCTGAATATCACCATCCTCATTTAGGATAGGTTTTTCTTCAGAAAGATATTTAACCAACCCGAGAGTGGTTAAATAAAACAGCATCTTCTGCTGGCAACGTTTGAAATCAATCCCCTTGAACTTTTCTGGTTTCTCAGCATGGTTCGAGGATGAAGCATTGACACGAACTGTTTCAACGTTTGTTGCCATTCTCTCTCTTAACAAAGAAACAAAGTAAGTTAGTATTTTAAGAACTAGAAAACTAATTACAATAAATTGTCTTAAGATTGTTGTTTCCCTGGTTCTCTTTTCAGAGAATAGTTCTTAATCTTTCTGTTTTTTTTTTTTAACAAAACAGAGTACACCCACTTTTGTTTGTCTTTCTATTTCTTAAATCAGAGAAAGAGTTATCTTCTAACAATTAAGATAAAAAGAGTGATTATAAAAAAGAAAATCAAATGTAAAATATCCGAGTCGAGGATACCTCTGTCCTTAAGACAATTTACACCCTGTATATCAGTACCAACAGTAATGGTGTATGTCTCCCAGGATAAAACGGATTACCTATCAAAGTAAAGATGGTACCTCTTAGTTATGATAGTCTGACGAACTTGGTAAGTAATATGAACTTCTGAACAACGATCCTTAAACTCTAATGCTTGAAAATGAATGCTCAGAAATGCAAAAAAACTAATGATTTGTTTGCTGAATTCTCATGGTATTTATAGGGGTATTGACACCACTTCGTATGGGTGCCAATAGATGAGTGGATGCTTCCCAACAGTCATATTTGACTGTTGGTTTTCGGGTGCCATGTTGACCGTCAGATCTTAACGGATCTATTAAGATCTCGCGCATTTAACGCCCACCGTTAGATCATCAACGGATCTATCTTAAGAGCGCCAAATATCCTGACCGTCAGATCATATTTATGATCGTAAAATCCAAGGCTCCAATCGCTCCTCGCGACGATGCGAAGTGCAAAGTGCGTGCGGGCGCCTCTAAAACGCCCATTCGCCCACGCCGCGCGTGCGCGTGCGTGATGCGTGGTTTGCGTGGTGCAAACCATGCCAACCATCCCATCATCCCAACCAATCTATTATTAGTAACATAAGGAAAAGTCTATATAAGGATGTAGAACTTTCCTTATTTTTCCAATACGGTACTAATAATAAAACTACACGTTGTAGTTATCCCTATATTTTCCCAAAGTAAATCTATGATAACTCATTCATATGAAATCGGATTCTGACAAACTTTATGTCTAAATTCAAGAGCTCGACGAGACGAATCCAATGGTCCATCCTGATCTTGATTTGGACAACGTTTGGTTGCCCAAACTGACAGAAAACAGATCCGGTTTCTACAAAATGCACCTGGGTTTTGTTGTTTGAAATATTTTTTTACCTCAGTTTGTGGTTGGGTATGGCTTTGTAGTTGGAAATGACAAAAATGACAGTGATGGTCCTCATTTATGTTGTTTTTTCTCTGTTATATACGGTTTTGTAAATTCTCTGTGCAGATGAAATGGATGTTCCCAGTGATAATCAGGTATTTGGCTACTTGCCATATTTTCCCTGTTGCTAATCTAGGTTGCATGATTATGATGGAGAAATCATTTGTCAATTTTTTTTTTGATTCTTTGTGCAGAGTGTGGACTTGAAGGAGCCATTAGTGATGCAATTTCCAAAGGAGGCAAGTAGAAATCAATAAATATGAGTTCAAGTCTATCTAACCCTTTTTCTTGTTGAAATATTTGAAAGAATATGAAGACCATCTAAATATCCAACTGTATGTTTGAAATGTTGTTTGGGGCGAGAGTTGTAGACCTACACCAAAGCGACCCAATAAGCAAATGACGCGTGGCTAAACACATGAAAAAATTTCAAATTAGAGAAATTTCAAGTTTTGTGACAGGCGGTTTCAAACTTGTTGAAGAGGCGGTTTCAATCAATAGAGAGGCGGTTTAGGATGCTTCAATTTGTGGCGGTTTAGTTTTGGTTTCCAAATTGAGTTGAAATTGAAGTCGGTGGTGAGCATCCAATGGTTTCCAATTTTGGATTCAATTGAGGCGGCTTATAATATATATAAATAGGGGGTTTGAGTGCTTTGTAAATCATCAACAATCAACACAACAACAACTCAATAGAGAGTTAGAGAGTGTGAGCAAGTGAGAGAAATTTTGTTCATAGTTTTGAGCGGTGTTTAATTTCTCGGTTGTCGAAGATCTAGTATAAAAGGTTAAATTCTATATGGTACCATCTTGGGACGAACTTGCGGGTTGTGTGAGTCGTCTTCATCTATCCTTCAATAAAGATTTCTTGTTCGTCGGAGGACGTATGCTTTAAAGTCGAACCTCGTTAATTCTGCTTGCATATTTAGTTTTGGCTTAGCTTTTCGATTATTTTCGTAGTCGGATCAATTTCTAGGATAGGTTCGATAGCTTCCGCGACTTTTAGTTCTGACAATTGGTATCAGAGCCTTGTTGAGATTGAACGAAGAGAAGATGGGATCGAGAAGTGGTACGGTCAAAGCAGGGAAATATGAGATAGAGAAGTTCAATGAGAAAAACGACTTTTCTTATTGGCGGATGCAGATGAAGAATCTGTTAATCTCGCAGAAATTACACAAGACGTTGACGGGAAAGAAACCAGGAGATATGTCAGATGAGGATTGGGAAGAGTTAGATCTCGAAGCACGGGCAACCATTATGTTGTGTCTTGAGAGGGACGTGGCGTTCCTAGTAGACGGAGAAACAACGGCGGGGAGTATGTGGTTAAAGCTAGAAAGCAATTTCATGACGAAAACTTTAACAAATCGGGTCTACTTAAAATCCAAATTATTCACATGTAGAATGGAAGAGGGTTCTTCTATTCAGGAATATGTGAATAGGTTTGACAGGATTATCTCAGATTTGAAGGATATTGATGTTAAGGTTGAGGATGAGGACCAAACCCTCATATTGTTACTTTCATTACCTAAATCCTATGAGAACCTTGGTCAAACTTTGATGCTTGTTGGTGACAGTCTAAGCATGGAAGAGACGAGAAATTCGTTATTAGAGGATGACCTTCGTAAGGTTGCTACTAGCAGTATGACGTCAGGTGGAGTAGACAAGGATCAAGCACAAGGGTTGTTTGTAACGAGGGGGGAGTAATGAAAGGGGAAAGGGAAAGGGCGGGAAATTTAGATCCAAATCTAGAGGCTCTTTCAAGAAAACGTGTTTTAGTTGTGGTGAGCTTGGCCACTTTAAAGCGGCCTGTCCAAAGAGAAAGTTGAAGCAAAAGAACGAAGGCTACAAGGGGAAACAAGAGATGCAAGGAGCGGGATATGTGTCAGAAGACCCTGACGAATGTTTCTCGGTGACAGAGGTGTCTGAGAAGATCTCTGATAAGTAGATGCTTGATTCAGGGGCGTCACACCATATGTGTCCAAATAGGGAGTGGTGAGTATAGATGGTGGTACAGTTATACTGGGTGATGATAGTATATGTAAAACTTTGGGACTCGTAACAATACGTATCAAGATGCACGATGGAGTGGTGAGAACATTGACGGACGTAAGACGCATACCCGATTTGCGGAAAAATCTAATTTCCCTTGGTGTGTTGGAGCGGAACGGCTGTAAGATAATTATAGAGAATGGCTCCATAAAAGTCGTTAAGGGTTCTTTGGTGGTAATGAGAGGTACTCGTTACGGTAATTTATACAAACTTTTGGGGACAACAATTACTGGAGATGTAGTAGTAGGAATCAGTGGAAGGGATCCAACGGCTAGTACGAGGCTTTGGCATATGCGCCTTGGGCATATGTCAGAAAAGGGTCTATCTTTAATGTGCGGGAAAGGCTTGTTAAAGGACATGAAGAAGCCTTGCATGGAGTTTTGTGAGCATTGTGTGTTCGGGAAGGCTGATGTGTCCAAAAGGGTACACCCGCAAGTATACGGGCGTCAAGTAATAAAAACTCGGTAAAACCGGAATCGAATCCTCAGGGACTAAGTATAATCTATTCTAAAACTTGTATCTATGGAAATTTCTCTTTTTAAGATTGTTTTTAAAGTGAAATAACTAAAACAGAAATAATAAAAAGTTGATAATCGGGAAACTTATGAGAAGGGAGAATCTAGGGTTTCAAGATCCACTTTAGCAAATATGACATCTGACTTATGCAATTTAGATCTTCCTCTTTTATAACTTAAGGAAGAATAACCAACCTCGGATGATCTTTACTTTTCAGGACACTTACTTTAAAACTTTCAATTTCGGTACATAAAATCACGGGTACTCTAACTATTAGATATCAAACGTAAGCATGATACATTAAAGACCTAAAGCCTAAATATGAACCATCAAACATAAGTATAACTAATGAAAGGGGTTATCGTAAAAGATACGCGAAGAAATCCAAGTATTTAAGTACTTAAAAGTGATTAAGTCAGAAAAACACATAAAACTAAAGCTTAACCTTAACCCTAGATCGGGAAAGTTAGTTACTCATGATGGATGAGAGCATAATAATGATTAAAGAGAAGGAAAAGAATAACATTAAAGAAAGGAAAAGAATTGGAGAAGAAAACACCTTTTTTCTTGAAATTTCACTCTGTGCAGCCAAACAGACCCTAAGGGAAAATTGTTTTCTCGTCTTCTCGGAAAATACTTCTCTGTGGGAAAATTATTTTCCTTCTCTGGTTTTTCTCTCTCTCTATTGTTTTCTATTTCTTTCTCTCTCTAAACTTTCTCTTTCTCTCTCTATAGTAAAACAGTAACACTCTCTTTCTCTCTCTTAGCCGAAACAGTAAAGGATGAAGAAGATAAAGATAATTCAATGGAGTTTATTAATTCAATCTCTTTCTCTCTCTACAGAACAGGAGCTCCTCTCTCTCTTAATTCTTCTAATCTAAACTTCTCTCTCTCACTAAGAGAAGAAGAAAAAATGAATAAGAAACAGAAAACAGAAACTCTTTTTCTCTCTCTACCCTCGGATTTGATCGTTTAATGGAGGATGATCCTTCTTCTCTCGGGTTCTTCTCCTTTATAAGGTTGGTTGAGTCGGTTTCTTCCTTCTAATCTTTCCTTTTCTCTTTTGATTCGAGTCGGTTGAAGAGTTTTTAGAAAGAAGTCGGTTTTTGTAATGGCAGTCGGTCTCAGTTTTAGGAAGAAGAAGAAAACGATGATGATGACGTCAGCTCGGGGCGGTTGACAATTGACTTCAAGTTCCGGTGTGTTGCGGTGAGACGAAACCTCGTGCGGCTCAAACCTTAATCCCTTGACACGCGTCTCGGCTAATCGCACCCGTTGGATTATCCCGTGTTTTTGTAGTTGCTTCGTGTACCTCTGGCGTGCCCGAGTGTAGCCCGCACCTTCTCCGATTCATTCGATGAAATTCTGGATGTGCGCCGCGTGTCCTCCTTGACTTTTAATCCACCAATTTTGACCCGAACTTTGACTCGCTCTAATTTGCTCATTCGTACTCCGATTTGACTTCCGTTTTCGCCTACGGGTTCGTCTTAGACTCTACTTTCCATCCAAACACTAATCTTGACCATGAAATCAGAATCGACAAATGACCAAAATACCCCTAGTCTGCATTTTCTCCGACTTTTATCTGTTTTCCACACATAACTCTGAAAAAGATACCTGAGTAGAAAAATGAGTAATTCATGAGAGTAACCGCCCTAGATAGACTAACTTGTCCAAATTAAGAGACTCAAATGAGACATTTTCATGTCTCATCAAAGGCACACAGGGTGACGTTCTCTACAAGCAAGCACAAGAGCAAAAAGGTATTAGACCACGTACATACCAATGTCTGGGGACCGGCAAAGTCACATTCCAAGGGTGGTTCCATGTATTTTGTTACATTCGTTGATGATCATTCGAGATTTGTCTGGCTTTATTTTCTGAAGCATAAGAATGAGGTATTCAACACATTCCTGGTATGGAAAGCAATGGTTGAGAACAAAACTGGTCGAAAGCTGAAGATGTTAAGATCGGATAATGGGATCGAGTACACGGATGGGGCGTTCAAGGAGTTTTGTAATCAGGAAGGCATTGTGAGGCACTGGACAGTAGTAAACACACCTCAGCAGAATGGAGTCGCAAAGAGATTGAACTGTACACTACTTGAGAAGGCTAGATGTATGCGCTCCAATTCGGGATTAGGCGTTGAATGGTGGGCAGAATCTGTTGCTACAGCTTGTTATATTGTGAACAAGTCTCCACATTCTTCTTTAGATGGCGGCATACCTTACGAGGTGTGGTCAGGCGAACATGCAGATTACGGGAGACTTAAGGTTTTCGGTTGTACGGCCTATTACCTTGTTAAAGGTAACAAACTTGACAATAGAGCAAAGAAGGAAATTTTCTTAGGATATGCTACAGGAGTCAAGGGTTATCGGCTATGGTGTACGGAAGACAAGAAGTTTGTAATCAGCAGAGATGTGGTGTTTGATGAGTCATCTATTGTAGCTATGGCGAAAGCTACGGTGCCTAGTTGTGGTGATGTTGTGTCTACTAAAGCTCAAGTAGTGGAAGTAGAAACCGAAGACCAACGGGTTTCTAGGAATCATGATCAGGTGGAGCATTAGGATAATACTCAGGATGAGGAAATTGATGAACCCGATCATGAGGAGGTTCGAGGGGAAGGTACACAAGTTTTACAACAACAACAGCAGGATGTTTCGGTACACACTAGGCCGAAACAGTTATATAAGTCGGTACAGAGGTTAGGGTCAGACAAACTTCTTAGGCATTACGGGCAGGCAAATGTGGTTGAATATGCACTCTCAGTGGAAGATGACAAGTCGGTCACCTTCAAACAAGCTATCATCGCGGCGGAAAGAGAGAGTTGGTTGGTTGCTATGCAAGAAGAGATGGAGTCTCTTCACAAGAACAAGACATGGGAGGTTGTCCCATTGCCCGAAGGTAAGTCTGTTATTGGTTGTAAATGGGTGTACAAGAAGAAAGAGGATTCCGAGATCAAGGGTACAAGGTATAAGGCAAGACTAGTGGCCAAGGGTTATGCACAGAAAGAAGGGGTCGACTACAATGAGATTTTCTCACCAGTCGTGAAACATATTTCTATTCGGGTGCTATTGAGTATTGTTGCTCACAGTGATGTTGAGCTAGAACAACTCGATGTTAAAACCGCCTTCTTGCACGGAGATTTGGAAGAAGAAATTTATATGGCTCAACCTAAGGGATACAAGGTTGAGGGTAAAGAAAATCAAGTATGTCGTTTGAGGAAGTCTCTTTACGGATTGAAATGATCCCCTCGCCAATGGTACAAACGATTTTATTTTTTTCATGCTAAAGCATGGTTTTCGCAGAAGTGACTATGATTGTTGTGTATACATCAAGAAGCTTCGCGAAGGTGACTTTATTTATCTCCTTTTGTATGTGGATGACATGCTTATTGCTTCTAGAAGGATGGTGGAGATAGATAAGTTGAAATCTCAACTCAGTCAAGAGTTTGAGATGAAAGACATGGGTGCTGCAAAGAAGATACTGGGAATGGAGATTAAGAGAGAGCGGTCAAGTAAGAAACTGTACTTGAATCAGAAAGGTTACATCGAACGAGTAGTTTCTCGATTCGGGATGCAGAATGCGAAGGCGGTGTCAACACCTTTGGCACCACACTTCAGGCTCTCGGGAAGACAATCTCCCACTACTACGGTGGAGAAGGATCATATGGATCGTGTACCATATGCGAGTGCAGTTGGCAGTTTGATGTACGCTATGGTGTGTACTCGTTCGGATATTTCACAAGCGGTCAGTGTGGTTAGTAGGTTTATGGCAAACCCGGGGAAGACACATTGGGAAGCTGTGAAGTAGGTCTTGAGGTACTTGAAGGGTACTATTAATACGGGTTTGTGCTTTGGTGGAGACACATGTCAAGTAAGCGGTTATGTTGACTCGGATTATGCTGGCGATCTAGATAGAAGACGATCTACTACTGGTTATGTATTTAGGGTACATGGTGCTCCAGTTAGTTGGCGATCGATGTTACAATCTACAGTTGCATTATCTACTACGGAGGCCGAGTATATGGCTATGGCCGAGGGTGTAAAGGAAGCATTGTGGTTGTGGGGTCTTATGGCTAATCTAGGGATTAAGCAGGAGTGCGTAGATGTATGGTGTGATAGTCAAAGTGCAATCCACTTGGCGAAGAATCAGGTTCATCATGCTCGCACTAAGCATATCGATGTCAGGTATCACTTTGTACGAGATGTCATAGAGGAAGGTGATGTTTCTCTTATGAAGGTACACACAGATGAGAATCCCGCAAACATGTTGACTAAAGTGGTGACGTGTAGCAAGTTTCAGCATTGCTACAAACCGGCTTGTGTTAAGTTGCCCGAAAGGGTGTAATGGCGTCAAGGTAATCTTTATGTGAAGGGTTGGTAGAACTACGGTAGGCTTGATCCTATAAAAGGGTACGTAGGCAGCCATGGTCATATGGTGCAGTCGGATGAAGTTACAAGAAGCAGATATATCTTACAAGGAGTATCCTAGTGTTCGTCCAAAATTTGAAGAGTATCAAATTGTGTACTAGGTGGAGAACTGTGAGAGGCGGTTTCAATCAATAGAGAGGCGGTTTAGGATGCTTCAATTTGTGGCGGTTTAGTTTTGGTTTCCAAATTGAATTGAAATTGAAGTCGGTGGTGAGCATCCAATGGTTTCCAATTTTGGATTCAATTGAGGCGGCTTATAATATATATAAATAGGGGGTTTGAGTGCTTTGTAAATGATGAGACATGAAAATGTCCCATCTGAATCTCTTAATTCGGTTAGTTAGTCCAGTTCGAGCGGTTACTCTGATGATTTGTTTGATTTTCTTTCTCAGGTATCTTTACGGAGTTCAGTGTGATAAATGGATAAAAATCGGGGGAAGGACGCATTAAGGGCATTTTGGTCATTTGGTGGTATTGGTGCTCTGGAAATTTTGGCAAAATTTGATACTCAGATAAAAACTAGAGTTTAAGACGAACTTGTGGGTGAAAACGGAAATCGAATCGGAGTTCGGACGAGCAATTTAGGCAAAGTCAAAGTTGGAGTAAGTCAGTCGGTCAAAGTCAGCATAGAAGTCCTTGATGCACGTGGCACGCGGAAGGGAGACAGATCTGGCGGCTCAGATCTGTCGTGGGCTCTTGTCGGTGAAATTTGTTCGTGTTTCGGGAATTTTTTGAGTTCATGATTTGGTGTTTCGGGTTGCAAGATATTACCGTGTAGCTGTGTGGGTCTTTTCTGATCAAAAGGCCGCACGTATCTCTACGGACGAGGCTTCATTTCAGGCGCACGCTTTTCTCTTAAACTATTGCGAGATGCACCATATCAGTACCTATTAACAGCCAACAGCAACCCACGTGATTGGTCTCGATAATTGAGGAAAGATGTTGACTGACGCCCATACCTTATGAGATCTTCTTTACCTCTTATTACCATTTTTCTTTAAACCTTTTATAAGAAACTAATTGGTATGATTTTTGGGAAAGAAACAGAGGTGTTTAAACATTTAGAGGGAGAGAAGGACATGGCGTTTTCACGAGCAGAGGGTAGATTTTGGAAGGTCTTCGAACATGGAAATAATAGAGAAAGACATTAATGTAAGATATTTTTCTAACCTAAAGAGGATTCAGTTGAGGATATGACAGGCTGGTCGGTTCCATGAGAAAGAAAAAGAATCGTGTGGGTTGAAGATTTGTGGATCGGATTTTCTAGAGAGAGAAAGCTCTCGGGTTTTCTTTCCATATGAAGAGAAAAGAAATCGACAAGATATAGAAATATACAGTAACTATAGAAAGAGGGAATTCGACTGGTTATATGAAGGAAGGGAGAGCAACCATTAAGGGGCATCTCGGTTTGGGACAGCTCCCACGGCTAAACAAACAAGAAGAAAAAGGTTTAGAGAGAGAGAGAAGGAGCTCTTCATTAACAGTCACAACCGAGAGCTAGAGAGAGTTTGAATTTTTTCTGTTTTGTCTCTTTTTCTTCTTCTAATCCTTCTCTTTGTGAGAGAGAGAAGGTCAGATTGAAAGAGAGCTAGAGAGAGAAGGCTACTGATTTGTAGAGAGGAAGAGATTGAATCAATTATAAAATTTCATTATTTTTATCTTCTTCTCCTTTCTTTACTGTTCGGTTAGAGAGAGAAAGAGAGAGTTGTATTATTGTATTAGAGAGAGAAAGAGAAAGTTTAGAGAGAGAAAGAAGGAGAAAACAGTAGAGAGAGAGAAAAACCAGGTGAGGAAAATAATTTTCCCACAGAGAAGCATTTTTCGAGAAGACGAGAAAATCGTTTTCCCTGAGGGCGCGTTTGGCAGAATTCAGCACAACCAGAAGGAAAATACATTTCCCTAAGGGTCTGTTTGGCTGCACAGAGGGAAAATTGCGAGAAAAAAGGTTGTTTCTTTGCCGATTCTTTCTCCCTCTCTTATTTTATTAATTCTTATTTATCCCACCATGATTATGATCTCTTTAGTGATGAGTAGCTAATTTATCTAATCTAGGGTTAGGATGAAACCTTAGTATCGCGTAAATGTCTGACTTTTTCAACTCATACCTAAAATCTTCGAAATACTTTTAAATGATAAATTGATTTTTCTTCTTTAAATTCATGATATGTCTTTCATTAACTATACTTATATTTTGATGATTCATGTTTAGACTAAGTGTCTTTAATGTCTCATACTTTGGATTTGATAGTTAATAGTTAGATTATCACTTGAATATTTATTTTTGAAATCAAAACATTATATTTTTTTCTAAGAAAGTTGTCTTTTCCGAGGATGATAGATTTGTCTCTCCTTGAGTTATAGAAGATCGAGTTGTCACTAATTAGGCAATAATTTACGCATATTTAGGTGGATTCCGAAACCCTAGAATTTCTCCACATAAAACTTCTCTTTACACTTTATTTTCTCGTTATTTTGGAATTATTTATTATTTTTCCCACCACAATATCTTACACCGAAGTAAATCCAAATTAGTTATAGGAGTCAGAATAGATTGACTTAGTCTCTGAGGAACGAACCAGTCTTACCGAAATTATCACTTGACGCCCGTATACTTGCGGGTGGTAACCTATTTAGGAAACTTTCTAGGCCCACTAGTAAATCATCAACAATCAACACAACAACACAACAACAACTCAATAGAGAGTTAGAGAGTGTGAGCAAGTGAGAGAAATTTTGTTCATAGTTTTGAGCGGTGTTTAATTTCTCGGTTGTCGAAGATCTAGTATAGAAGGTTAAATTCTATACGGCACCATCTTGGGACGAACTTGCGGGTTGTGTGAGTCGTCTTCATCTATCCTTCAGTAAAGATTTCTTGTTCGTCGGAGGACGTAGGCTTTAAAGCCGAACCTCGTTAATTGTGCTTGCATATTTAGTTTTGGCTTAGATTTTCGATTATTTATGTAGTCGGATCAATTTCTAGGATAGGTTCGATAGCTTCCGCGACTTTTAGTACTAACAAGTTTAGTCCTTAGAACCTACATGTTTAGAGACCAGTCCCACTAAGATCTGGAGTGTTGATTCTCTCAAAGAATTCTGACAACAGTAATAACAAGGTAAGTATCATGTCCATGTAATCTTGCATTCAGAGTTGTGTTGATTGTTATGCATACATCCACATTCTACATTAAAGTTAGCTTGGACGCTAATCCTTGATTTGTGATCTCGGATATGCTTGAAAGTCAAAAGATGCAGGCCAATTGTCCTCTCCAATGAAGGAAAATGTTGCTAGAGCTGGTTAATTAGTCTTGGGAAATAATAAAGTTACAAAAGATTTTGACAAAAAAAGGTTCCCAGCTAATGTGGCAGGTGTGGTTTCAAACTTTGACCAAATCTAGGCCATTGAGAGATGAAAATCACAACCGCCACATAAGCTGGGAACTTTTTTTTGTCAAAATCTTCTGTGATTCTAGCATCTCTCGTTAGTCTTTCCATCATATAATTGATATGGAAGTTCCGTTGTACTGTGCGAACAACTTTAATATCCACTACTGAAAGTTAATAACGTGCTGTTACATTGCAGATGATCGTCCACCATTTGTTGATTCATCAGCTAAACAACTTCGACGGGTGAATAATATACCATCCTCCTTTTTCCACTACTAACTATTATTGAATTTTTATCCACCTCAAAAATAAAAGGAATGATTATTCCATAATAAAATATATTACTCAATGCCACCCAGATGTTTTCTATAAATCTAGCTTCATCAACTGAGTTTGTTTAATCATGCCTCATATAGCAATTAAGAGAGAAAAGGCGTGAAAGAAGGGGAGACCAGTTGGTCAAGCAAGACCATGAAGCGATTAAGAAATTAGAAAATGCAGCTATTGAACGCTCAAAAGCAGTTGATTCAGAAGTTTTAGGGAAGTATAGCTTATGGATGAGGGATAATTGTTAAAAAATGTAATTTGTAATTTCTAAGTGTGTTAGAAAAATCTAGAGGGGAGTAAATGAATTGTGGTGGTCTTCAAGATAGATGGGTCTAGAGAAGTTTGACTAGAGATAAGTTTAGACTAGAGATAAGCTTAGACTATGACTTGTAAGTTCCAATGTGGAAGTCTCTAGGCTTTGCTAGATGTGCTAAATCCTCTACTATAAATAGAGGTGTTTTGTAATGTTGTTGATCGAGCAAAAAACAAGTTAAAAAAATCAGAAAAAAATTAAGTTATCTAGCAATCAAATATCTTTCTCAAGTTATATAAATCCATCATCTTCCTTAGCACCCAACAAATTTGGTATCTAGAGCTAATTATCCCCTTTATCTATTTCAATCTCATAAAGAAATGTCAACACCATCTTCAAATTCCACCTTCAATTTTTCACCTAATTCCATACCAATTTTTGATGGAGAACACTATGATTATTGGAGCATTCAAATGAGGACAATTTATGTATCACAAGATTTATGGGAATTAATTGATGAAGGTTATGAAGAAGAAGGCAAAACAATAGCTCAATTGAAAGAGCTAATTAAAAAGGATGCAAAAGCATTGCAATACATCCAACAAGGGGTTAGTAAATCGATCTTTCATAGAATTATGGGTGCAACTAAAGCTAAAATTGCATGGGATATTTTGAAAAAGGAATTTCAAGGTTCCGAAAAAGTTATTGTTATTAAGCTTCAATCATTGTGGAAAGAGTTTGATAATTTGGGAATGAAGGAGAGTGAAAATATTCAACTTTTTTCATCTCGTGTTACTGAACTTATTAACAAAATTAGAAGTCTTGGAGATACTATCGAAGATAAAAAAATCGTGCAAAAAATTCTTCGAAGTTTGCCGCAAAAATTCGATCATGTTGTAGCCGCAATTGAAGAATCTAAAGATTTATCTTCTCTCTCTTTTTATGAACTAATTAGTTCTCTTGAAGCTCATGAAAGTAGAATCAATAGATATCAAAGTAGTCCGGTGGAGCAAGCATTTCAATCAAAGATTAATATTTCAAAACAACAAAAAAAAGGAAGTAAGTTTTTCCAAAAAAGAAATTATTTTGAAAAGCATCAAGAAGGACAAGGTTCTTTCCAATCTCAAGGAAAAGAACACAATCGAGGGAAGTTCGTCAACACAAAAAATTCTCAAGGAAATTCTACTCCTTATTGTTTCTGTTGCAAAAAAGTTGGTCATGAATCTAAGGAATGTCGGTTTAAATGCACCAAATGCAAAATTCCCAATCATTCTCAAAGAGATTGTTGGTTTCAAAAAGGAAAAAGTGAAGTTAATTTTACAGAAGAAAAACAAGAAGCACAGTTATTTTCTTGCATGAATGTTGAAACACCACCATCGGATATTTGGTATTTGGACAGCGGATGCAGCCATCATATGACTGGAAGTAGAGAATTATTTGTAGAACTTGAAAAAAATGTTTCTACTCAAGTAAAGCTTGGTGATGGAAAATTAAAACCTGCTGGAGGAAAAGGTGTGATTGCAGTAGCTACAAATAAAGGTGATAAATTTATTCATGATGTTCTTTATGTTCCCGGTATAACACAAAATCTCTTAAGTGTGGGGCAACTCATGAGGAAAAATTACTCTCTCCATTTTGAAAATGGAGAATGTGAGATTGTTGATAAAAGAACAAATCTTATTGTGGCCACTGTCCAAATGACCTCAAATAATGTTTTCTATCTTATTATGCCAAAATGTGAGAATGTTTCATTCAAAAGTGAAGTTGATATGGCTCATATTTGGCATTTGGGATATGGTCATTTGAATTATAGAGGGTTGAAATTATTAAAAGAGAAAAATATGGTGGTTGGTCTTCCTTACATCTCAAAAAATGATGAAATTTGTGAAGGGTGTATTTACGGAAAAATGCATAGGCTTCCTTTTCCAAAAGTCTCTTCAAGAGCCCTTGCACCACTTGAATTGGTACATGCCGATATTTTTGGACCGACTAAAACACCTTCACTTAGTAATAAGAGATATTTTCTCTTATTTGTTGATGATTATACAAGAAAGATGTGGATTTATTTTCTTCAGCAAAAATCAGAAGCATTTGGTTTTTTTCTAGAATTTTTGGCTCTTGTAGAAAGACAAAGTGGCCAAAAATTGAAGAATCTCAGAACTGACCGAGGTGGAGAATTCATTTATAAACCCTTCATGGATTATTGTAAAGAAAAAGGAATTAAAAGAGAGCTCACAGTTCGTTATAGTCCACAACAAAATGGTGTGGCGAAAGGAAGAATCGGACAATTGCAGAAATGGCTCGAAGCATGTTGAAGGGAAAAGGATTTCCAAATAATCTATGGGCTGAGGCAGTAAATACATCGATATTCTTATTAAATCGGTCTCCGACAAAAGCAGTTCAAAATATTACTCCATATGAAGCTTGGCATGGAAAAAAACCTCAAGTAGATTTTTTCAAAATTTTTGGTTGTCTGGCATATTCTCACATTCCTTTGAGAAAAGAAAAATTTGATGAGAAGGGTGAGAAATTCATCTTCATTGGTTATAATAATGAATCCAAAGGTTATCGTCTTCTTGATCCCATCTCTAATAAATTGGTAATTTCTCGAGATGTTATTTTTGATGAGATGAAATCTTGGGAATGGGGAGAAAGTTCTTCTCAAATTGAAAAGAAATCTGATTTTTTCCAAATTAATGATTGTCAAGAAGATCAAAGTTCTCCTTCATCAAATTTATCTGAGATGCCACAAATTTCTGAAAATGGAGGAGTTGAAAATTCTCCAAATTTTGATGAGGGTTCTTCGGATTCCGAATCACCTCCAAGAAAGACACGTTCTCTAAATGATATCTACGAATCATATGGGTTTTCTTTCTTCACTTATGAACCACAAAATTTCAAAGAAGCAGAAAAAGAAGAAGTATGGAGAAATGCCATGAATGAAGAATTGACAACTATAGAAAAAAATCAAACTTGGGAACTTGTAGATCCTCCAAAAGAAAAAGATGTTGTTGGATTAAAATGGATCTACAAGATCAAATTTGATGAAGATGGATCAATTAAAAAACATAAGGCTCGCTTAGTTGCAAAGGGTTATTCTCAACAACCCGGTATTGACTTTAATGAAACATTTGCTCCGGTAGTAAGAATGGAGACAATCAGAATTGTTCTTGCATTAGCCGCTCAAATGAAATTACAAGTTTTTCAACTTGATGTTAAATCGGCATTTTTAAATGGAGAATTGGAAGAAGAAGTTTATGTTGAGCAGCCGGAAGGATACAAAATAAAAGGAGAAGAAAATAAAGTATACAGACTAAAGAAAGCCTTATATGGTTTAAAACAAGCCCCCCGAGCATGGAATAGTAAAATTGACGGATATTTTCAGCAAAATAATTTTCACAAAAGCAAAAGTGAACCATCTTTATATGTGAAGAAAGAAGGAAATAATTTTCTAATTGTCTGTTTATATGTATATGATCTAATTTTTACAGGCACAAATCTAAGGATGGTTGAAGAATTCAAGAAATCCATGATGAAGGAATATGAGATGACAGATTTGGGTCTCATGAAATACTTTCTCGGAATTCAAGTTCGTCAATCAAAAGGAGAAATCTTTATTTCCCAAGAGAAATATGTTGAAGACCTATTAAAAAGATTTCAAATGTCAAATTGCAAGCCTGTTGCTACACCTATTGGTGTAAATGAAAAATTGCAATTAAATGACGGAGCACCTAAGGTCGATCCTAAAATTTATCGAAGTCTGGTTGGGTCTCTTATTTATCTAACAAATACAAGGCCAGATATTGTTTATCCCGTCAGTCTCATCTCTAGATTCATGAGTGAGCCTAGTAAAATTCACTTTGCCGCTGCCAAGCGTATTTTACGCTACATTCAAGGAACAAAAAACCATGGAATAATCTATGTGACTGAAGATGAAAACAAATTAGTGGGTTTTACTGACAGTGATTGGGCTGGTTCTCTTGATGATAGGAAAAGTACGTCCGGATATGTTTTTAAGTTGGGATCTAAAGTTATTGTTTGGGCATCGAAAAAGCAAAAGACTATTGCTTTATCATCCGCGGAGGCTGAGTATATTGCCGCTACCGATGCATCATGTGAAGTCGTTTGGATAAGGAGAATTCTAGAAGATTTATTTCAAAAGGAACAAGGTCCGACAACTATCTATTGTGATAATATGTCCGCAATAGCAATGACGAAAAATCCGGTATTTCACAACCGCACAAAGCATATTGAACTTCGTCATCATTTCATTCGCAATTTGGTACAGCAAGAAGAAATTCAACTTCAATTTGTCAACACCAATGAGCAATGGGCCGACATCTTCACAAAAGCTATTACAACGGAAAAATTTCTCAAGTTCAAGAACTACATGCAAATTACAAATTAAGAAGGGGTGTTAAAAAAAATGTAATTTGTAATTTCTAAGTGTGTTAGAAAAATCTAGAGGGGAGTAAATGAATTGTGGTGGTCTTCAAGATAGATGGGTCCAGAGAAGTTTGACTAGAGATAAGTTTAGACTAGAGATAAGCTTAGACTATGACTTGTAAGTTCCAATGTGGAAGTTTTTAGGCTTTGCTAGATGTGCTAAATCCTCTACTATAAATAGAGGTGTTTTGTAATGTTGTTGATCAAGCAAAAAAACAAGTTAAAAAAATCAGAAAAAAATTAAGTTATCTAGCAATCAAATATTTTTCTCAAGTTATATAAATCCATCATCTTCCTTAGCACCCAACAAATCCTAGTAGCAGAATGGTCGTGTGTGTTATACTAGAGTCAGATTTCAGAATGTTTGTTATTGTCTCCCATGTGATGTTGACTCATCTGGGTAGCTGATTTGGGTCCATTTTGGGTTCCATTTGAGTTTGAGTCAGACGAGTCAGATTCATACAATGAGAAAAAACAAATACAATCTTAATCTTTTCAGACAATTGATTAACTCAGATGGACTTGATCACAACTCAAAGTGAAAATGACATTATACACTCTTGAAGAAGTAAGAGTTAGTTTCTCTTGGTGCCTTCATTTTATTTTCATTTTTTGGTTAAAAATTGTATAAAGAACAAAATTCTATGAAAATAATCAAATAGATATAATAAAAAGTTCGTTTTCTGAATGGTATGTTAGAATCCTTGGGTTGTGTTGTTTACATTTTGACCTAAAATCTTATTTCTGTGGGGTTCATGTGACTTTGAAATGCTTACTCATTGCCTTTCACAGATGGAATTTCCGTCATCCAAATTGATCATTATTGGAGTTCTTGCCATTCTGTCAAGCCTACAATATGCTGTTGGGATTAGATTTGTGATTGATAGAGAAGAATGCATGTCTCATTCGGTTGAATACGAAGGGGATACTGTTCACGTCTCTTTTGTTGTGGTTAAGGCCGAAGGATGGCATTATGGTGGTGATGGCGTGGATCTTGTCGTAAGTTCAATGTATCTCTAATATTTGTTTATGGAGTTTGTCATTTTTCTTATTTCCTTGGTAGTTATTTGTTGTGTTGTGTGTTCTTTTCTACACTCCCTTGGGTTAATCTATAATTAATATTCGATCATGAAAGGAAAATAATTGATATTGTATTTATGTGAACTCAATGAAATGAGAATATTTATCGGGTATGATTTAGGGAGTTATGTGGTTGGCCACCCACTGGTGGAGTTGGGGAGTGCAAACACAAACAAATGGATTAAGTTTATGAACGCCTTGAAATTGTTTTTCTTGTACATAATGTTTCAATCTATTGGAGACAAACAAATGACTCAAGTTTATGAACGCCTTGAAATTTGTTAAGAGGACACGATCCCACCACCACTCGGTCACACCACATGGACCGAGTGGATCCGATGTATTTCAATATATTAGGAGATCTTATATTTATCAGATAAGCATTAGTTAGTTTTGTATTTATCAAACTCCATGTACTATTATAAATAGGCAACCCATGTAACAATTATCAATACAACTGAAAGTGTTAATTTATAAACTCTATATTGATCAAAGCTTTCGGTTTCTCCCTCTCTCTCTCGTTCATCTCTCTCGGTTACTCAACCATAAACAAAGAGGTTCAAGCCTTTTCACATGGTATAAGAGCCGTTTTTTTTTAAGAACAATGACTTCCGCTGAAACTTCTGAAACAGTTCAAACTTCTACTCATATCTCTGGTGGCCCGTTTGATGTTCATCACTCGGA
>BEHA01002654.1:4512-24006 GCA_002897215.1 Eschscholzia californica subsp. californica | reverse complement strand
GAGGTTGAACCCTCTGTCTTCAAGGTAATTTTCTTTTACCTTTTTGACAAACTTTGATATGTTCACTATCTTCTGCTACAATATTCACTGATTAAATAACTAGCGTGTACCCGATTCTCCGTACCTTTTGGGCGGGTTCACATTCTAGCACACTCAATTCGACACAGAATTTTCTGCCTCAATTAACCCAAAAATTCTATGTGAGTAGTTAAGTACAAGATTTTCTTCTTTAGACGGTTAAGATTTTAGTTTTATGGAGAAATAATTTTCGAAGTTGGTGGTGTATACATTATATATTTATCAAAGAGAGCATATGTTAGTTTGAAAAATAGTCCAAAACATATTGCAACAGAGAATAGCATATCAAAGAAGTATACCCCTAGTGTACCCAATACCCGCATGGTAGCGTACTGCATACCGGTACTGTACCGCATACCAGAGTGATCCTCATACCAGGTAATGTTAAAGTGGCTAGATTGTCCTCCACCGGAATGGACAATTTATCTCTTCGTCACTGGATACACAATTTGCTACCTTGGCAACATTAGATATACTGACGGCTTACCCCTTCGGCACGGTATTTCTAGTTATAGTATGTTTTGGACGGGTTAGTAGACAGTATTCACTCCCTATGATACATATAGAATGAGACATTCTATATTCCCATAAAACTTGGAAAGCAACCGAGTTTATTGAAAAATCGTGTAGTTAAATACTCACTTAAGCACTTCAACTTGTAGATTTTAATGAAAGAAGTAGTTCGGTGAACATGACGAAATTTACATGTTGTATTGTAGGCCATGCTCTTATATATGTACTCGGACGAGCTTTCTCTTTCTACTCCAACAAAAATGGCGCAAAATCTTTTAGTTGTTGCAGATCGGTATTGCTTGGATAGGTTGAAACTCTTATGTGAGTCAAGATTATGTGAAGAAGTTACGACAAGCACAGTGGCAACGACACTAATATTAGCAGAAAAATACCATTGTTCTCAACTTAAAACTTTCTGTCTAAAATTTGTTGCTGAACCAGGTCATTTTGGAGGTGGGTTTCGTCTAGTGGAATCTAAGTAATGTTGATAAATGAAAAGATTAGCCTTCACATATCAAGTTTTGTTCAAATTAAGTATTTTAGTTTCTGTTTGTTAATTGCCGTATGTTTTATGTGCAGAGGTGATGAAATCGGAAGGATATGAATATTTGAAAGAGAGTTGGCCCTCATTGATGTCAGAGATTTTGCAGACAATTGAAGTGAGGTGTGTGGAATCAAACCAATTATTGAGGAAGTCTACAAACAAATTCTTTTGGGGGTGTTGGGTCCCACAATGATGGTCCATGGGTAATGTCAAAAGAAAAATAATAGGCTCGCTCGCTGAAAGAGTCAGTCTATATAAAACTTTTTTTTTTTGAGACAGTCTATATAAAACTTTGATGTTTTGAACTATCTCTAGAAATAGAATGTAGATTAACATATAAACATCTCGCTTAAAATGTTAGAGTTCATGAGTTTGATTTTCTTTTGTCCTAATTTCTGTTTCTTTTTCCCCAAGCTATTATTGTTACGAACTACCTGTAAAAGTAGCAAGTTTATGATTAATGAATAAGAAGTTTGGTTGGTATTCTTTGGAGTAGTGATTATGAGATTTTGAAGTTCAATACTTATTAAATTTTGTGATTTTTTCATCAACTATCCTTTTTTCATCATTTGGGAATAACTAGTCTTGCCAAGTAAAGAGGACATAGTTGGAGTAACGTTATATAATCTTTTTGAAAGAAATAAAATAGTTTCATAGATAAAAATGTTAACAGAGGTTAGATGAGAAGACTAACTTCACAAAACATATAAAAAATTAGAATAGGAAAGATTACAAATGGCTTAAAGCACACTGAAAGCATACTTAAAGCATCCCAATTTGTAATTAGGTTCGAGAAAATCAAGGGTTTTCTCCATCGCGGGCTGTTTTATCATAATTTTTTTAACACATGGTTGGTTGTTGTGTCCATTAGAAAATGGAAGCGTTCGCTTGGACAACTGTTTCTTCTACTGTAGCTTCTTTGTCATACAAAACATCCATCATCCACTTATTCCTTTCAATCCATATACTGCATATGCTTGCAGCTAAAATGCACAACCTGAAGAAACTTTTACCATCGAGTCCTTTCTTTGTGTTTCCCTTCTTTGATTAGTTGGGTAATATCCAAATGACTTAAATCAATCCTTTCCAAACTTCAGAGACAAAAGCAACGCAAAAGCAAGTGGTTTGAGGATTCTTCGTGTCTTTTACACATAGAGCATCTATTGGGTTTGAAGGAGTCCTGTTTGGTGAGTCTATCATTAATGGGCTGAGATTTGCGCAAGATCGACCAAAGGAGGATGGATATTTTAGATGGTATTGTCTTGTTCAATAAATATGCCAGGAAGATATCGCCATTAACATTTGATTGTTCCTCTAAAATTTTATACAGACAATTAACAGAGAAAAATGTATTGGAGGGAGACCAATTTCTTGAATCATGAGGAGTTGCAATATTGCTTGTAGCCATAGTTGTAGTAGGAATTTCGTTAGCTCCTGCATTTTAGAGTTTCTTATCGGTCTAGAAAGGGGGACGTTCCATCTATCTTCTCTGAATTCACCTTCCATACATTCCTGCGCAGAGGTTTTTTTTCCTTCGAAGTTTTCAAATCAAATGAAATTTGGAGAAGAAAATACTTGATTTAGTCCACTTGTCCCAGAAACCAGAGCGGTTGCCATGTTTGATAGTTAATGTGGTAAGCTCTTGAATAGCACAAGTGAGAGAAGATATTTTTCTCCAAGGGCCTTTACTTTTACTATGAATTTGATTACGAGGAAACCACTTGTTTTAACGTGTTCATAATTTTTGAGATTACCCTTTTCCAGTTTCAGTTTCCTCTCTGAATCTCCAAACCTATTTCCCAATTAGAGTTTTGTCCATCAGTTCTAAAATCTTTATGCCCAAGCCACCAATCTTCTTAGTTTTACAATTTTTTGTCCATGCAACCCAGTGTTTCTTTTTCTTCTTCTTCTCTCCCATAGGAAGTCTCTAATAATCTTCTCGATCTTCTTTGAGTAGCCGGGTTGTGACTCAAAACACTAATACTACTCCCATTTAACTTACACTCGCTTTTAAATACAAGACTCATTCCCACTGTAAAGGCTAATTCTTTATTTCCCGAAGACCATATAGACCTTGAGCCTGACCCACAATATTAGAATTCGAGTCGGGCTCTTCTGTTAATGGGTCATCTATCATGTAAACTACACTAATTTTTTTACTATAAATATTGTATTATTTATAGAACAAAGTTTACAGAATGTGAAGTAAAGTTACAGCATCAGACTAAAAACTCTGAAAAATATAGCTCCAACCAAGCAAACCCTCCAATTTGTAACTTTCACGGCTATGAAGAAAGCCGCCACGCAGATTTTGTCAAAACTAGCAGTCTCTCAGTCAACCTGGGATCATATCCACGATCGCTCGAAAGAAATAGACTTGTCTATAGTTGAGCAGTTGTCGAAACACAACCTCAACCGAATCCACCCCTTAAAATCTTAATATAGTTCAAACCACACCAGACAAGCCGGAGGGAAAAAATGCATAACATAATGGAAGTCAAGTGATTTCTTAAACTGCATCTGATTGAGTTTTTTTTAGTTGAAAGGCATCAGATTGAGTTGAAGAAGAAGAATTTTTGGTAGTAGGTGCTTCTACCACCTTAATGGCGGCTGGATTCTGGTCACTAACTTTGTCGTGGAAGTAAAGTGTAGTTTGGTTACCTTCTTTAACTTTTGAACTTTATTCACATGTGGTAGTTTTTTATAGCTAGCCCAATTCGTGTGTCATTGTTTTTGTGCCAATAAAAGAACCAAGAATTGTAGTAGCAGTGAACTAATAATAGAGAGAGCAGAAAGTATAATATAGATGCTTATATAGTTATTAGAAGAGAACATCAATTATGAAATAAGAAACATTATGATTTATTAATTTACTTCAATTAGGGACATATTTAACTTTGAAGGATGTTGACATTTTCCAACTAATATACAACTATTTATTTTATTAAATTATAAATATTGACTAGGTAAGAAAATTGTAAGCGTGGTTATCTTCGTTAAATTGCACTTAATCCGACATTTGGATACTAACTTATAATATTCTGAATTTATAGAATTCACCCCTTTACAATTCAATTCTACTACTTTCAGTTACGCTTTTCCCGACGAGGCATTGTGAGAGTCAACACTTATGTCTACAAACAAATTCCAAAAGCTCCATCGTCAATGAGGGGCAACTCGCTTTCAAATGTTCAAATCCTTCAGATTTCATGACCTCTGCACATAAAATATCCGAATTAACAAATAATAAATTAAAAACTCAATTTGACCAAAACTTAATATATGTGAAGGCTAATCTTATCATTTATCAACATTACTTAGCTTCTACCAACAAACCCACCTCCTAAGTTTTCTGGTTTAGCAACAAATTGTAGACAAAAAGTCTTAAGAGTGGGACAATGATGACTTTCTGCAAAAAATAGTGTTGCTGTCACTGTGCTTGTTGTAATTTCTTCACATAATCTCGACTCGCATAAGAGTTTCAATCTATCCAAGCCAAACCGGTCTGCAGCAGATAAAAGATCATGCACCATTTCTGACGGAGTGGAAAGGGAAAGCTCGTCCGAGTACATAAACATGAGCATGGCCTGTAATACAACATGTAAATTTCATTTTCTAGATGCATCAAAAGAGTATATATATAGTCAACCAAATAGTCCGAAACTAACTACAACAAAAAAGAACGGCTGACCAAAGAAGTACCCTGTCAACATATCACATGTTGACAAGGCAGCGAATGTTAGATAATCTAGCCGGTCCAATGCGTTACCTGCTAACCGGATCACTCTGATACATGGTACTAGTAAGTGGCAGTTACGCCAGGGATATGTTATTTCCTATTGCAATACATTTTGGACTATTTTTCGAACCAAAATATGATCTCTTTGGCACATACACATACACATACACATACACATACACATACACATACACATACACACACCACCAACATCCAAACATTATTTCTTTATAAATGTTAAACCTGAACCGTCAAAATAAGAAAATCTTATAGTTAACTACTCGTATAGACTTTTACAAAGTAATTGGCTTAATTGAGACAAAAAATTTGGTGCGACAAACTTAGAGTACTGAAATGTGAACCCACTCGAAAAGGGTTCAAAGAATTGAGTACGAACATAGATAGATTATTTGGTCAGTTCATTCAATTAATCATGCACATTGAAGCAACAAATAATGTAGTATAGGATATGAACATATAAAATATTACCTTGAAAACAAAAAGTAATATAAAATATTACCTTGAAAACAGAGGGTTCAACCTCCTTTATTAAAACTTTATCCATGTCTTTATTTGCAACTAGTCCAAAGAATTGGGCTCTAAATACTGGTGAGTGAGCAGCAAGTATCAATTTATGGGCTTTGAATGTTTCTTCTCCAACCTCAAAAGCAATATCAGTACCAATACTTGATTCCATCAACTCTTTGAGACTCTGGATCATATGGAGTGGGGGTATTGGAACTGTTTTAGGCTGCTGAGTGTGGTGTCTGACTATTCCGACAGTGCATATAATAACAAGACAATCATTCTTGAGAAAACGTGAGTTCTCTAGAGCTGTCCTTTTAATGAAAGTTGAATATCCACTGAAAAGCAGTCCGAGAAGAAATGTATTCGTTAATTAAAAAACCTAATAAATAAAAATGTAGAGTTTACCAATATACCAACTAAAACCAAAAGAAACTCTACAATAGTAGTGAAGATGTGATGGTGGAAGAAAAAACAAATGTTCAACAATAAAAAAAAGAAAAGAAAAATCAAATACGTATAGTATCATCGTCATCAAAATCCAACGACACATTGGATGGTACATATATATGACTTTTCTAAAAGTCATATATATATAAGAGCATAACTCATGACTCAAATCGGCAATGGTATATATATATATATATATATATATATATATATATCTCAAACTAAGTTGTTTGTTAGAGAAAATCATACCAAGACCTTGCGCCGAAAGAACTAAAAAAACTTCTAACTTTATGTTTTTCTTTCTCACTATGATCTATTAGTGTGAACTTAACAAAAGCTTCGACACCATCGAGGTCGTTCTCCAACTTTATGAACACCGATACATACGATGGGTCGTCATCAGTACCGGCTGGGTAAATTTTCATCCTCCAATCGTAGCCTCCAACTTGGAATTTATCACTTGATATTGAATCCTGAGGAGCCATTCTGCTTTTAAGATGAGAATACCCTTTTATAATGAATTCACGGGAACTTTTATCCAGTTCACAAATTGACATTGAAGAAGAAGAAGATTCCATCTTTATGTATTGGAATCTAAAACCCTATTATATAAATAGGAAACTAGAAACCCTAAATCTTGTCAAATAACGGGATGAAAGTTTCCTATTGGATTTATAGGGAGTAATAAATTGATGTGGTTCTTTCTCGTGGGAAACTCAAATTTGGAATTATGGAAACAGATTGAAATACTCCTAATTATGGCCAACAGATTAATAGAATTTAAAGATGAGAAACAATTGAATACTGACAGATTTGGTCCAAAATAAAGTAGGACATTAGTACAAGGGCGCTGCTAAAAGCACCCGCCCTAAAGGCTATTAGTGGGTGATGCTATTAGCAGGCAGCCCAAGACAAACCTCCCTAATTTTTTTTACTACGATGACCGATAGTTGATGTGATAAGCACATTAGCTTCCGAGTTAAATAAGAACGAGCCTGAAGCCCAACTTATAACCCAACTACATTATTTATGCTCTAATAACCCCAAATTTAATAACCCAGAAATTCCACTTCTTCTGGGAATCGAACTCAGGACGTCCAAGGACCTTTGGAGTTTATGTCAACACTTTAAACCACTTGGGCAACCAAGTGTTGACCTATCTCTAAAATTAGTCATTCATGATATCATTGATTCAATTACATGCAGATTCTCGACGATCTCAGCGCGCTCTACAGAGCGAGATTCAAGGTTTTGGATTGGGATTAGATTTAGATGAAAAATGAATTTATACTCCTTCGACTTGGGAGACTCAAGTGGTAACCCTATTATCGGAGGGTGATCATGAAGCCCCGTGGAGATTAAGACATGATACAGAGGAGCTTGGTGGAAGACTAAGAGGTCGTGAGATCATGTCGTCCCACTATTCTAGACATTCCAGTTCGACACCTCACATGTTGGCTTCTTCGAATTTAACCCCTAACATTTCTAGTGGATTATAACTTAAGTGGTAGCATATATAAGTGCTAAAAAAATCAAACACCCTCTACGCTACATTTTGTTGCTAGAATTAGATCAAAACATCAAAGTTTTATAGACTGACTGTTCGAGCCACCAACTAGTTTCAGTTACGCTTTTCCGCGGTCCTAATTTAGGGAGCCAATACTTCCAAAAGGATTTGCTTGTAGACTCCTTTTTCTCGCTCAATGATAGGTTTGATTCCACATATCTCACTTCAATTGTCTGCAAAAGCTCCTCCCGAATCCTTCGTTATCTCTTTCACCGTACTCTTTGTCGCCAAATTAAGGTATCCCAAAACTTAATAGGTTGAACAGTAAAAACTTAACCCTAAAATAATTATAACAAGAAAACTCACAGTAGTGTCACATTCTTAAAACTCGCTTCGAACCTCTGAAACCTTACTGCCGGCTCTGTTAAGACGGGATATTGTTCGGTCAAAGTATCAGAGTTGATGGACAAAGGTTGAAGAAAGATTTCAATCCAACAAGGGCTAGTGTAAAATTTTAGAAAGTAAACTTAAACCTATAAGATATATGTATTTCCAAACTATGATCTAGTATGTTCTTTTTGCAAATAAATGGTCTTTTTGCCTCATGACACTAATCCTACTCCCATGGAACTCACGAATTTGGGTCAGGACATCTATTATGTAAGGTTGCTCCAACTATGTCCTTTTTACTTGGAGAGATAGTAATTATCCCAAATGGGTTTGCTCTTTTACTCAAAATAATTGATCAAAGGGAAAATTTTTACACATTCACTTGAGGGTATCAGGTAAAAATGGCAAGCGAATTTAACATTTCGCTTGATGAAAAAAGCACAAAATTTTAATCAATCAATTTTGAACTTCAAAATCTCATAGTCACTTGTCCAAAGAACACCAACCAAACATCTTGTTGGTTAATCATAAATTTGCAACTTGTGCAAGTGGTTTATAACAATAATAGCTTGGAGAAAAAAAAACTTATAATAAAATATGCCATTTTAAGCAAGTTGTTTCCCCTTACACTTTCCCAGTCATTCTGGATTTCTGGGAGCAAACAATCCCAAAAGAATTTATTTTTCTTACTCAATAATAAGTTTGATTCCAGGCACCTCCCTTCAACTGCCCCCAAAAGCTCCAACGTCAATGAGGGCCAATTCGCTTTCAAATATTCATATCCTTCAGATTTCATTACCTCTGCACATAAAATACATCACAATCCACAAATAAGAACTTAAAACTCAATTTGAACAAACCTTAATATCTGAAGGCTAATCTTATCTTTTATCAACATTACTTAGTTTTGACCGAACAAAGCTCACCTTCCAGGTGACCGGGTTCAGCAACAAATTTAAGACAGAAAGTCTTAAGATGGGAACAATGGTATTTTTCTGCTAATACTAGTGTTGTTCTAACTGTGCTAGTTATAACTTCTTCACATAATCTCGACTCACAAAAGAGTTTCAATCTATCCAAGCCAAATCGATCTGCAACAACTACGAGATTCAACACCATGTTTGTCGGAGTGGAAAGAGGAAGCTCGTCCGAGTACATAAACATGAGCATGGCCTACAATACAACATGTAAATCTCGTTAGGAATCTAAGTTCTATAAATCGTAGAACTTCTTAAAGAAGTATGTCTTATTCTATATGCATCACACAATATATAATGTCTACCGAATAGTCCAGCTTACTATAACCAAAAATAGCGTACAAACCGGTAAACCGTGAGCATATCATATTTTGACAATGTTGTAACTAAAGGACACGCGGAAGCTATCGAACCTATCCTAGAAATTGATCCAATTATGAAGATTAATCGAAAAGCTAAGTCAAAATCAAATATGCGAACAGAATTTAACGAGGTTCGGCTTTAAAGCCTACGTCCTCGGGCGAACAAGAAATCTTTATTGAAGGATAGATGAAGACGACTCACACAACCCGCAAGTTCGTCCCAAGATGGTACCGTATAGAAATTAACCTTCTATACTAAATCTTCGACGACCGAGAAATTTAACACCGCTAAAAAACTATGAACAAAAAACTCTCTTACTTGCTCTCTCTCTCTAGCTCTCCAAAGAAGAGTTGTTGTTGCTTGTGTTGATTGTGATACAAAGCACTCAAGTCCTCTATTTAACTATTAGTATAAGCCGGTTTAGGAATTAGTTTTAGGAATTGGTCTAAAAGATTTAGAAACCATTACAAACCGCCAATGGTACAAACCGCCTCTTTCACAATTTGCAACCATTACAAACCGCCAATGCCAATGTGAAACTGCCAATTTATGTCATCCTAATCTTTCAAACCGCCTACATGAATTTTGGAAACTGCCTCTCACAATTCTCCACCTCGTACACAATTTGATACTCTTCAAATTTTGGACGAACACCAGGATACTCCTTGTAAGATATATCTGCTTCTTATAACTTCATCTGACTGCACCATATAACCATGGCTGCCTACGTACCCTTTTATAGGATCAAGCCTACCGTAGTTCTACCAACCCTTCACATAAAGTTTACCTTGTCGCCATTACGCCCTTTCGGGCAACTTAACACGAGCCGATTTGTAGCAATTCCAGGCAATGCTGAAACTTGCTACATGTCACCACTTTAGTCAACATGTCCGCGGGATTCTCATCTGTGTGTACCTTCATGAGAGAAACATCACCTTCCTCTATGACATCTCGTACAAAGTGATACCTGACATCGATATGCTTAGTGCGAGCATGATGAACCTGATTCTTCGCCAAGTGGATTGCACTTTGACTATCACACCATACATCCACGCACTCCTGCTTAATCCCTAGATCATCCAGAAGACCCCACAACCACAATGCTTCCTTCACACCCTCCGCCATAGCCATATACTCGGCCTCCGTAGTAGATAACGCAACTGTAGATTGTAACATCGATCGCCAACTAACTGGAGCACCATGTACCCTAAATACATAACCAGTAGTAGATCGTCTTCTATCTAGATCGCCAGCATAATCTGAGTCAACATAACCGCTTACCTGACATGTGTCTCCACCAAAGCACAAACCCGTATCAGTGGTACCCTTCAAGTACCTCAAAATCCACTTCACAACTTCCCAATGTGTCTTCCCCGGGTTTGCCATAAACCTACTAACCACACTGACCGCTTGTGAAATATCCGGACGAGTACACACCATAGCGTACATCAAACTGCCAACTGCACTAGCATACGGTACACGATCCATATGATCCTTCTCCACCGTAGTAGTGGGAGATTGTTTTCCCGAGAGCCTGAAGTGTGGTGCCAAAGGTGTTGACACCGCCTTCGCATTCTGCATCCCGAATCGAAAAACTACTCTTTCGATGTAACCTTTCTCTTTCAAGTACAGTTTCTTACTTGACCGCACTCTCTTAATCTCCATTCCCAGTATCTTCTTTGCAGCGCCCATGTCTTTCATCTCAAACTCTTGACTGAGTTGAGATTTCAACTTATCTATCTCCACCATGCTTCGAGAAGCAATAAGCATGTCATCCACATACAAAAGGAGATAAATAAAGTCACCTTCGTGAAGTTTCTTGATGTATACACAACAATCATAGTCACTTCTGCGAAAACCATGCTTTAGCATGAAAAAATCAAATCGTTTGTACCATTGGCGAGGGGATTGTTTCAATCCGTAAAGAGACTTCCTCAAACGACATACTTGATTTTCTTTACCCTCAACCTTGTATCCCTCAGGTTGAGCCATATAAATTTCTTCTTCCAAATCTCCGTGCAAGAAGGCGTTTTTAACATCGAGTTGTTCCAGCTCAAGATCACTATGAGCAACAATACTCAATAGCACCCGAATAGAAGTATGTTTCACGACTGGTGAGAAAATCTCATTGTAGTCGACCCCTTCTTTCTGTGCATAGACCTTAACCACTAGTCTTGCCTTATACCTTGTACCCTTGATCTCGGAAGAATCCTCTTTCTTCTTGTACACCCATTTACAACCAATAACAGACTTCCCTTCGGGCAATGGGACAACCTCCCATGTCTTGTTCTTGTGAAGAGACTCCATCTCTTCTTGCATAGCAACCAACCAACTCTCTCTTTCCGCCACGGTAATAGCTTGTTTGAAGGTGACCGGCTCGTCGTCTTCCACCGAGAGTGCATACTCAACCACATTTGCCTGCCCGTAATGCCTAAGAGGTTTGTCTGACCCTAACCTCTGTACCGGCTTATATAACCGTTTCGGCCTAGTGTGTACCGAAACATCCTGTTGTTGTTGTTGTAAAACTTGTGTACCTTCCCCTTGAACCTCCTCATGATCGGGTTCATCAATTTCCTCATCCTGAGTATTATCCTGATGCTTCACCTGATCATGATTCCTAGAAACCCGTTGGTCTTCGGCTTCTACTTCCACTACTTGAGCTTTAGTAAACCCAACATCACCACAACTAGGCACCGTAGCTTTCGCCATAGCTACAATAGATTACTCATCAAACACCACATCTCTGCTGATTACAAACTTCTTGTCTTCCGTACACCATAGCCGATAACCCTTGACTCCTGTAGCATATCCTAAGAAAATTGCCTTCTTTGCTCTATGGTCAAGTTTGTTACCTTTAACATGGTAATAGGCTGTACAACCGAAAACCTTAAGTCTCCCGTAATCTGCATGTTTACCTGACCACACCTCGTAAGGTATGCCGCCATCTAAAGAAGAATGTGGAGACCTGTTCACAATATAACAAGTTGTAGCAACAGATTCCGCCCACCATTCTACGCCTAATCCCGAATTGGAGCGCATACATCTAGCATTCTCAAGTAGTGTACGGTTCAATCTCTCTGCGACTCCATTCTGCTGAGGTGTGTTTACTACTGTCCAGTGCCTCACAATGCCTTCCTGATTACAAAACTCCTTGAATGCCCCATCCGTGTACTCGGTCCCATTATCCGACCTTAACGTCTTCAGCTTTCGACCAGTTTTGTTCTCAACCATTGCTTTCCACACCAGGAATGTGTTGAATACCTCATTCTTATGCTTCAAAAAATAAAGTCAGACAAATCTCGAATGATCATCAACGAATGTAACAAAATACCTGGAACCACCCTTGGAAGGTAACTTTGCCGGTCCCCAGACATCGGTGTGTACGTAGTCTAACACCTCTTTGCTCCTGTGCTTGCTTGTAGAGAACGTCACCCTGTGTGCCTTCCCGAACACACAATGCTCACAAAACTCCATGCAAGGCTTCTTCATGTCCTTCAACAAGCCTTTCCCGCACATCAAAGATAGACCCTTTTCTGACGTATGCCCAAGGCGCATATGCCAAAGCCTCGTACTAGCCGTTGGATCCCTTCCACTGATTCCTACTGCTACATCTCCCGTAATTGTTGTCCCCAAAAGTTTGTATAAATTTCCGTAACGAGTACCTCTCATTACCACCAAAGAACCCTTAACGACTTTTATGGAGCCATTCTCTATAATTATCTTACAACCGTTCCTCTCCAACACACCAAGGGAAATTAGATTTTTCCGCAAATCGGGTATGTGTCTTACGTACGTCAATGTTCTCACCACTACATCGTGCATCTTGATACGTATTGTTCCGAGTCCCACAGTTTTACATATACTATCATCACCCAGTATAACTGTACCACCATCTATACTCCTATAGGTAGTAAACCACTCCCTATTTGGACACATATGATGTGACGCCCCTGAATCAAGCATCCACTTATCGGAGATCTTCTCAGACACCTCTGTTACCGAGAAACATTCGTCAGGGTCTTTTGACACATATCCCGCCTCTTGCATCTCTTGTTTCCCCTTGTAGTCTTCGTTCTTTTGCTTCAACTTTCTCTTTGGACAAGCCGCTTTAAAGTGGTCAAGCTCACCACAACTAAAGCACGTTTTCTTGAAAGAGCCTCTAGATTTGGATCTAGATTCCTTTCCCTTTCCCCTTTCATTACTCCTCCCCCTCGTTACAAACAACCCTTGTGCTTGATCCTTGTCTACTCCACCCGACGCCATACTGCTAGTAGCAACCTTACGAAGGTCATCCGTTAATAGCGAATTTCTCGTCTCTTCCATGCTTAGACTATCACCAACAAGCATCAAAGTTTGAACAAGGTTTTCATAGGATTTTGGCAATGAAAGTAACAATATGAGGGCTTGGTCCTCATCCTCAACCTTAACATCAATATCCTTCAAATCTGAGATAATCCTGTCAAACCTATTCACATATTCCTGAATAGAAGAACCCTCTTCCATTCTACATGTGAATAATTTAGATTTTAAGTAGACCCGATTCGTTAAAGTTTTCGTCATGAAACTGCTTTCTAGCTTTAACCACACACTCGCCGCCGTTGTTTCTCCGTCTACTAGGAACGCCACGTCCCTCTCAAGACACAACATAATGGTTGCTCGTGCTTCGAGATCTAACTCCTCCCAATCCTCATCTAACATATCTCCTGGTTTCTTTCCCGCCAACGTCTTGTGTAATTTCTGCGAGATTAGCAGATTCTTCATCTGCATCCGCCAATAAGAAAAATCGTTTTTCCCATTGAACTTCTCTATCTCATATTTCCCTGATTTGACCGTACCACTTCTCGATCCCATCTTCTTCTTCGTTCAATCTCAACAAGGCTCTGGTACCAATTGTTGTAACTAAAGGACACGCGGAAGCTATCGAACCTATCCTAGAAATTGATCCGATTATGAAGATTAATCGAAAAGCTAAGTCAAAATCAAATATGCGAACAGAATTTAACGAGGTTCGGCTTTAAAGCCTACGTCCTCGGGCGAACAAGAAATCTTTATTGAAGGATAGATGAAGACGACTCACACAACCCGCAAGTTCGTCCCAAGATGGTACCGTATAGAAATTAACCTTCTATACTAAATCTTCGACGACCGAGAAATTTAACACCGCTCAAAAACTATGAAAAAAAAACTCTCTTACTTGCTCTCTCTCTCTAGCTCTCTAAAGAAGTGTTGTTGTTGCTTGTGTTGATTGTGATACAAAGCACTCAAGTCCTCTATTTAAATATTAGTATAAGCCGGTTTAGGAATTAGTTTTAGGAATTGGTCTAAAAGATTTAGAAACCATTACAAACCGCCAATGGTACAAACCGCCTCTTTCACAATTTGCAACCATTACAAACCGCCAATGCCAATGTGAAACTGCCAATTTATGCCATCCTAATTTTTCAAACCGCCTACAAGAATTTTGGAAACTGCCTCTCACAGACAAGGTAGCGAATTGTGCGTGCAATGAAAAGATGACATCTCAATGTCCATTCTCGACGCTGGGCAATCTGGCCAGTTCAATGTTATTGGGTAGGCTAGGGAGGGGTATACCTCTTTATATATATATATATATATACATATATATAAGATACACCACCAACTTCCAAACATTCTCTATAAAGCTTAAATCTTGATCGTCTAAATAAGAAACTCTTGTAGTTAACTACTCTTATAGATTTGTAAAAAGTAACTCTGTTAATTGAGACAAAATTCCGGTACCCCAAATTTGGAGTATTGGAATGCAAATCCACCCAAAACGAAAACATAGAATCAGGTACGCGCACATGGCACATGGCTGGGGATAGATCAGAGTATATGGTGACATTAAGCCAATTCATTCAACAATCATGCATAATATTGAAGCAACAAATAATGTAGCAGAAGATATGAACATTTCAAAGTTATGAGAAAAGTACAAAATATTACCTTGAAAACAGAGGGTCAACCTCCTTTATTGAAACCTTATTATGTCATGATATCCAATTAGTCCAAAGAATTGAGCTCTAAATACTGGTGAGCGAGCAGCAAGTATCAATTTATGGGCTTTGAATGTTTCTTCCCCAACCTCAAAAGTAATATCAGTACCAATATCTGAAACCATCAACTCTTTGAGATTTTGGCCCATATCGAGTGGAGATATGTGAACTGTTTTAAGCTCTTGAGGATGGTGTCCGACTACTCCCAATGTGCATCTACTAACAAGACAATCATCCTTGACAAAACCTCCGTACTCGAGGGCTCTCCTCCGTGTGAAAGTTGGAAATCCCCTGAAAAACAATCCAAGAAATGTACACTTAAATAAACAACTGTTTTATCAAAGATTGTCTCTAACCAAATAAAAAGAACATGTTGAGTTTTCCAATGTAACAACTATAACCAAAACCTAATAAAAGGAAATTTTTTTTTCAAGAAAGCCTTTTGTTATAACTAAAAGTCGCGGAAGCTCGAACCTATCCTAGAAATTGATCCGACTATGAAGATTAATCGTAAAGCTAAGCCAAAATCTAAATATGCGAACAGAATTAAGGAGGTTCGGCTTTAAAGCCTACGTCCTCGGGCGAACAAGAAATCTTTATTGAAGGATAGATGAAGACGACTCACACAACCCGCAAGTTCGTCCCAAGATGGTACCGTATAGTAATAACCTTCTATACTAAATCTTCGACGACCGAGAAATTTAACACCGCTCAAAAACTATGAAAATTTCTCTCACTCTTGCTCTCTCTCTAGCTCTCTAAAGAAGAGTTGTTGTTGCTTGTGTTGGTGTGTAGATTACAAAGCACTCAACCCCTATTTATATATATTATAAGACAAAAAATTGGAAACTGCCTATTGAGCCAAAAAATTTGAAACCATCCCAATTTGGCACTAAACCGCCGTAAGCTAATTTGGCACTAAACCGCCTAAGCCAATTTGGCACTAAACCGCCTCTCCACTTTTAGAAACTACCCTCTTACAATTCTCCATCTCGTACACAATTTGATACATTCAAATTTTGGACGAACACCAGGATACTCCTTGTAAGATATATCTGTTTCTTGTAACTTCATCCGATTGCGCCACATGACCATGGCTGCCTACGTACCCTTTTACAGGATCAAGCCTACCGTAGTTCTACCAACCCTTCACATAAAGAAAACCTTGTCGCCATTATGCCCTTTCGGGCAACTTAACACGAGCCGATTTGTAGCAATTCCAGACAATGCTGAAACTTGCTACATGTTACCACTTTAGTTAACATGTCCGCGGGATTCTCATCCGTGTGAACCTTCATGAGAGAAACATCACCTTCCTCTATGACATCTCGTACAAAGTGATACCTGACATCGATATGCTTAGTACGAGCATGATGTACCTGATTCTTCGCCAAATGGATTACACTTTGACTATCACACCATACATCTACGCACTCCTGCTTAATCCCTAGATCATCCAGAAGACCCCACAACCACAATGCTTCCTTCACACCCTCGGCCATAGCCATATACTCGGCCTCGGTAGTAGATAACGCAACTGTAGATTGTAACATCGATCGCCAACTAACTGGAGCACCATGTACCCTAAATACATAACCAGTAGTAGATCGTCTTCTATCTAGATCGCCAGCATAATCTGAGTCAACATAACCGCTTACCTGACATGTGTCTCCATCAAAGCACAAACCCGTATCAACAGTACCTTTCAAGTACCTCAAGACCCACTTCACAGCTTCTCAATGTGTATTCCCCGGGTTTGCCATAAACCTACTAACCACACTGACCGCCTGTGAAATATCTGGACGAGTGCACACCATAGCGTACATCAAACTGCCAATTGCACAAGCATACGGTACACGATCCATATGATCCTTCTCCACCGTAGTAGTGGGAGATTGTTTTCCCGAGAGCCTGAAGTGTGGTGCCAAAGGTGTTGACACCGCCTTCGCATTCTGCATCCCGAATCGAGAAACTACTCGTTCGATGTAACCTTTCTGTTTCAAGTACAGTTTCTTACTTGACCGCACTCTCTTAATCTCCATTCCTAGTATCTTCTTTGCAGCGCCCATGTCTTTCATCTCAAACTCTTGACTGAGTTGAGATTTCAACTTATCTATCTCCACCATGCTTCGAGAAGCAATAAGCATGTCATCCACATACAAAAGGAGATAAATAAAGTCACCTCCGCGAAGTTTCTTGATGTATACACAACAATCATAGTCAGTTCTGCGAAAACCATGCTTTAGCATGAAAAGATCAAATCGTTTGTACCATTGGCGAGGGGATTGTTTTAATCCGTAAAGAGATTTCCTCAAACGACATACTTGATTTTCTTTACCCTCAACCTTGTATCCCTCAAGTTGAGCCATATAAATTTCTTCTTCCAAATCTCCGTGCAAGAAGGCGGTTTTAACATCGAGTTGTTCCAGCTCAAGATCACTATGAGCAACAATACTCAATAGCACCCGAATAGAAGTATGTTTCACGACTGGTGAAAAAATCTCATTGTAGTCGACCCCTTCTTTCTGTGCATAACCCTTGGCCACTAGTCTTGCCTTATACCTTGTACCCTTGATCACGGAAGAATCCTCTTTCTTCTTGTACACCCATTTACAACCAATAACAGACTTCCCTTCGGGCAATGGGACAACCTCCCATGTCTTGTTCTTGTGAAGAGACTCCATCTCTTCTTGAATAGCAACCAACCAACTCTCTCTTTCCGCCGCGGTAATAGCTTGTTTGAAGGTGACCGGCTCGTCGTCTTCCACCGAGAGTGCATACTCAACCACATTTTCCTGCCCGTAATGCCTAAGAGGTTTGTCTGACCCTAACCTCTGTACCGGCTTATATAACCGTTTCGGCCTAGTGTGTACCGAAACATCCTGCTGTTGTTGTTGTAAAACTTGTGTACCTTCCCCTTGAACCTCCTCATGATCGGGTTCATCAATTTCCTCATCCTGAGTATTATCCTGATGCTCCACCTGATCATGATTCCTAGAAACCCGTTGGTCTTCGGCTTCTACTTCCACTACTTGAGCTTTAGTAGACCCAACATCAACACAACTAGGCACCGTAGCTTTCGCCATAGCTACAATTGATGACTCATCAAACACCACATCTCTGCTGATTACAAACTTCTTGTCTTCCGTACACCATAGCCGATAACCCTTGACTCCTGTAGCATATCCTAAGAAAATTGCCTTCTTTGCTCTATTGTCAAGTTTGTTACCCTTAACATGGTAATAGGCCGTACAACCGAAAACCTTAAGTCTCCCGTAATCTGCATGTTCACCTGACCACACCTCGTAAGGTATGCCGCCATCTAAAGAAGAATGTGGAGACCTGTTCACAATATAACAAGCTGTAGCAACAAATTCCGCCCACCATTCTACGCCTAATCCCGAATTGGAGCGCATACATCTAGCCTTCTCAAGTAGTGTACGGTTCAATCTCTCTGCGACTCCATTCTGCTGAGGTGTGTTTACTACTGTCCAGTGCCTCACAATGCCTTCCTGATTACAAATCGATAAGTCGATTTCTCTCTGTCTTGGCTTCATTTAGACAGAGTTTTCTTTCTCTAACTTATAGAGAGATAGACGATTTAAAGAATAATGATTTATCAATATTCTTTCTTTCGGTTAATGTAGTCGAGGCGAGAATAGATTCTCTTTCCTTAAGACATTTTACACCCCCGTAACAGTACCAAACGTTAGGGTAAATGCCTTCGGGATACAACGACTAACCTTTCAGAATTTTAAGATGGTACTTCTATATTCTGAAAGCAGACGAACCTTTGTCAGTATTATGAGCTCTTGGACTAATGCGGATGATCTTCTAGATGCTTCGGAAATTCAAATTTCACTCGAAACTTCTTTCTTCCTTTTTCCAGATATTCTAGTCTAACCAGAACTTCTAGAAATACTTCCTTAATTAGATATTCTAGGCTAACCAGAACTTCTAATTGTTACAAGGGAAGAGAAGAAGAGAATGAATTGAATTGATGAAAAATGAAGTGGGTTTGGTGGGTTTATATAGGAATTGAATAGGTGCATTTGCCTTTTGGGTTCAAAACACATAGCTGTTCGAAACTAGGGACTTTAACTGAATATTAAGAGTCGGTTCATCTTGGGCCATCAGATCGAGCTTGAAAACACGGACGGAACGCTGGCCGTCAGATGCGGTTCGCGCGTGCCCGAGAGATGCCCAACAGAGAAGAAGCTCGGCCGTTAGATGATGATCTGGTGGGATCCCGCGTCTTGCTCGACACGGGATTAGCGCGGACCGTTGGATCCGCGAGGATCCAACGCTTCTGCGCTCGGCCCGAAGCTGTCCCGCCCCCTCATTTGCGCGACCGTCGGATCTTGCAAAATCCCGCGCATTGAACGCCTACC
>BEHA01002643.1:383430-473443 GCA_002897215.1 Eschscholzia californica subsp. californica | reverse complement strand
TCCCTTTGTGCGGATCAGAAATATAACCGGCAACTGTGTATTCCTTTACTTGAGAATTACCAGATAAGTTCTTTGAATAGAGCAATCCCATGTCAGTTGTTACTCTCAGATATCTTAGAATTTGCTTTACTCCAACCTAATGCATGTTAGTTGGTGCAGAACTATATCTGGCCAATAGATTTACTGCAAAAGCAATGTCCGGTCTAGTGCATTGAGCTAAGTATGATAATGCACCAATAACACTCAGATATGGTACTTCTGGACCAAGGAGTGTTTCGTCTTCTTCTTTAGGTCGAAATGGATCTTTCAGAGCATCGAGAGACCTAACAACCATGAGAGTACTAAGCGGATAAGAATTCTCCATGTTAAAGCGCTTCAGGACTTTTTCTGTGTATAATGTTTGATGTACAAGTATGCCACTTGTGCTTCTCTCAATTTGTAAGCCAAGACAGAATTTTGTTTTCCCGAGATCTTTCATCTCGAATTCTTTCTTTAAATATCCTGCTGCTTTAGAGGCTCTTCTGGAGTTCCTATAAAGTTGATATCATCAACATATACTGCAAGAATCATGAATCCAACATCTCCTTTCTTGATAAATAAACATGGGCAAACGAGATTATTAACATAACCTTCTTTGACCAGATATTCACTAAGACGGTTGTACCACATTCATCCATCTTGTTTCAATCCGTATAAAGCTCGATTAAGCTTTAGTGAATACATGGTACGTGGGTTGCCTCCAGGCAATTTAAATCCTTCGGGGACTTTTATATAAATGTCAGTATCTAATTTTCCATATAGATACGCAGTGACCACGTCCATTAAATTCATCTCGAGATCTTCTAGAACTGCTAAACTAATCAAATATCGAAAGGTTATTCCATCCATAACTTGAGAGTATGTTTCTTCATAATCGATCCCTCGTTTCTGCAGGAAACCTTGTGCCACAAGCCTTGCTTTATAGCGAATGACTTCATTATTCTCATTCCGTTTTGTAATGAATACCCATTTGAAACCTACAGGGTTTATATCATTGGGTGTCAGGACTACAGCTCAAAAAACGTTACGTTTTGACAGTGAATTCAGCTCTGTCTGGATTGCTTCTTTCCATTTTACCCAATCAGTCCTTTTTCGACATTCCTCAATAGAATGTGGTTCATAATCATCATTTTCAGTGATAATATCAGTGGCTACCGAAAGTGCAAACATATCATCGATGATTATGTTATCTCGATTCAACACTTTACCATTATAAGTATAATTTATAGATTTCTCTTCATTTGGAGATAACTCTTGCTCTTCAAGAGCTTTTGCCTCTTCTGTGGCTTTACCCACTTCTAGGGGTGCATTTGTCGTTTCTTCTAGAACATTACTTGCTTGTGGTTGGTTTTTCCTCTTTCGGGGAACTATATCTTTAGAACCGATTGGTCGTCCACGTTTCAGACGTGCTTTGGACGATTCATTTGCTGCAATATTTTTATCGTGTCCTTCAGGGACATCTATCCTTGCTGGAACATTTCCAGCAGGTATATGTGATTTTGTCACTCTCGCTGCGTCATTAAATGCGTCAGGCATTTTATTAGCAATCTCTTGTAGATGAATTATCCTTTGTACTTCAACTTCAGATTGATTAGTACGAGGAAATGAGACAAATTTGGTGTAACCCAAGAAAGTTCCTTTTTGGTAACATTTGCTTCAGGCAAATTTACTCCCCCTTATGCCGGGAAAACTGTCTCATCAAAGTGACAATCGACGAAGCGTGCAGTGAAAGTCTCACCCATCAGGGGTTCGAGATATCGAATAATAGATGGTGTAATAAAACCAATATATATCCCTAGTCGGCGTTGAGGCCCAAACTTTGTGCGTTGTGGGGCTGCAATAGGAACATATACAGCACATCAAAAATACGCAAATGAGATATGTTTGGCTGTTGGCCTTGAACATATTGCAAAGGTGAGAATTGATTATTTGAAGTAGGACGGAAACCTTATCAAAGTTGCAGCATGAAGGACTGCAGGTCCCCATGCAGTAACCGGTAATTTAGTCCTCATCAACATTGGTCTCGCAATCAGTTGCATATGCTTAATGAATGATTCAGCTAGACCATTCTGAGTATGAACATGAGCTACAGGATGTTCAACATTAATTCCAACTGAGAGACAATAGGAATCAAAAGTACTCGATGTAAATTCTCCTGCTCCATCTAGACGAATCGACTAAATCGGATAATAAGGAAAGTGAGCTCGTAAACGAATTATCTGAGCTAATAACTTTGCAAACGCCTGATTCCGCGTCGAGAGCAGATTTACATGAGACCATCTAGTTGATGCATCTATTAATACCATAAAATATTTAAATGGTCCACACTGCGGGTGTATAGGGCCACATAAATCACCTTGAATCCTTTCCAAAAATTTGGGAGATTCGATATGTACTTTCGTCAGGGATGGGCGAGTAATAAACAACCAGTGCAAGTAAAATCCCTATCTATAAAAAACTTTTGGTCCCTAGGAGGGTGTCCCTGAGAATTTTGTATTATTCTACTCATCATGGTAGATCCTGGGTGTCCTAGTCGATCATGCCAAATTTTATAAGTATTTGGATCGTGCAACTTCGGGTTGACAACGACATATGATTCAACTGTTTTAATCTCTATAAGATATAACCCAGAAGAAAGAGCTTCAAGTCTTTCTAGAACACGCTTCTGGCATGATATACTTGAGGTGATATATAAATATTTTTTATTATTCTCAGACCCTGTCTCGACGTGATACCCATTCAGACGAATGTCTTTGAAACTCAATAGATTCTTGTGGGATCTGGTCGAGTACAAAGCATCCTCAATAATTATTTTCGTACCACGGGGCAATATTATAGTAGCTCTTCCTGAGCCTTCTATAAGACTTGATGAGCCAGCGATAGAAATCGCATTTGCCTCACAGAATTTTAAGGTCGAAAAGTATTTAGTATTTCGAAGTATCGAATTTGTGGTCCCACTGTCTGATAGACAACTATCTTCATCACCTTTAGATATGTTTCTTCTGGAATCCATACCTTTCATAATATAATATAAGATTCAAACCACAACTATTTATATTTATAACATAAACAAATTATCACAGGTACATATAATATACTATCTAATATCTAACAGACAAAAGTTATTTTACATTATAGTATAGCAGTATAATAGTTAGAAGAGTTAATACACTAAATTTTAAACATATCATCAGTTTGATTTTCTCCTTCAGGAAGATAATCTCCAACACACAATGGTGGATCAAATTCCATGTGGTTCATTTCTGGTGCAGCTTTAGATTTCAGAGATGCTTGGTATAGGTCCACCAAATGTCTCGCCGTACGACAGGTACGGGACGAATGACCTTCCATACCACAACGGTAACAAGCTTCTTCACGAGCTTTGGGAGGGGTATTATTTTTACCCTTTACTTTATCAGGCTTCCTCGCTGCATAATTCTTTGAATTTTCTCCCTTTTCCCACTTCCGGTGGTAAGGGGTTTGCCTGTTTCTCTCCCATTTGTTCGTGCGGGATCCATGTTGGTGGTTTCTTCCGGAACCACGTTTCCCTTTGTAATTTTGTTTCCTACCATGATCATTTGACAATATCGCATGTGCTTCAGGCACAGGTACGGACCCAGTGGGTCGAGATTCATGGTTATGCAATAACAACTGGTTATTCAGTTCATTGACCAAAAGACAAGTCAGTAACTGGGAGAATTTATAGAAACGTCGCTCTCGGTATTGTGACTGCAGGACAATATCCGAGGCATGGAACGTACTCAATGTTTTATCTATCATCTGTTCATCAGTGATAATATCACCTCCCACTTTTAGTCTTGAAACAAATTTACAAAGGCTGGAATTATAAGCAGAAATTGAAGAAAAGTCTTGTAGTCGAAGATTTATAAAATCATTTCGAGGTTTTGGAAGGATGACCATCTTCAAGTGATCATATCTATCTTTTAAGATATTCCATAAAGCCAAGGGATCTTCCACATACAAATACTCTGACTTCAGGTCGTCATGTATGTGACGTCTCAAAAAGCTTAAAGCATGAGCCCGTAACATTTCCTCTGCATTATTCCCTTCAACAATAGTGTTCAGGAGATTTTTGTATTTTACAGTCAGTCTAGCTTCGACTGCCCATTCCATGTAATTCTTACCTGTTATATCTAGTGTTGCAAATTCAAGTCTAGCAAGCTGAGACATTATGAAATATGAATGAAAATATTATACCTTTAACCAGACGGAGTAGCGGCTTAGTTTGTTCGATATTCCACCGATGTTGACTTTGGCAACGGGGCAGAGTAACGACTTCTTTCAACTGGCTAGAGACTCGTGCCGATAACGTGTTGTAAATTTGTCGGTCTATTTGCTTCAATGTGTATCGATATTTGCATGCAACTTAATGGAATTAAGAGAAGGGGAAGAGATATAGGTAATGAGCTATACTAAAATGAAAGAGATAAACTTGAACCAAACTTTATTAGATGAATTATTTCCAAACCTTTTCCATCTCTTACCAACTCATACAAACAAAACACCAAAGTTTTCCAGCTCCAGGAATAGTGATGCGCCAAATCTGGTGCATCACTGTTCATCCCACCAAATTGTGGGCTCCATATTTTCGGTCACTTATCATTTTAATTTCATGTCAAGTCTGCTACTTTATAGTGTTTCATGTTAGGTCTATTAATAAAATTGATATTACTTTTAAGGGTTATTTTTCGAAAGGCCCCCTACTTTGTGACTAGCTTCCCGCGTAGCTCCATACTTTATCAAAAATATCCAGATGACCCCCTTTTTCCGTTAAATGTCCGTTAACTCTCTCCCCTCCATCTCATTACCTCTCTCTGTCACGTCATCTCTCTCGCCACCTCATCATCTTCTCCGACAAGGTCGTCGGCCGGTCAAACTTTCCAGTGATCTTTATCCTTAAATTTTTTTTTGTTCTCTCTCTCCGCCTCACCACTCTTTATTTTCATGGTAAGAGCTAACAAGATGTGAATAATATTGGTGAATGATGATCTTAATGATTTGAAACAGATGATTGAACATAAAGAAAAGCAAATCCAAAAACAAATATATTTGCTTAAAGGGAATCAAAAATGATGTTGCTGACCCATCTATGTCAGTACTAATACTACTACCACTCCAAGTAGTGTTATTTGAAGTACTACTCTTAATACTACAAATTTAAGTATTGCCATGACGAATTTTATTAACGATATTGGGAATCCTTAAAATATGAATCAAATTGGTGGTAACTACGGTAATTTTAATAATGTTGGTGGTGTTGGAATCAGCATGGTTCCTGCTCCTCAGATGCAGCTGCAACCTGCATCAAATACAGAGAATGCTTCACAAAACCAACCATATTGCAATAGGTTGCAAGATGTGTTTACCAATCTCGTGATGAACAAATGATCCGGGTTGGTGATCAGATTGTTGATTCTACAAACCAGATGCAGATAATGCAACGAAACATAGATCATCATCCTAATCAGCAAGGGCGTGGGAGAGTGGGTACCATAGGTGCGACGGCACCGGACCTCCCTCAAACGTCAAGAAGAATCGAAGGATTCGGGGCCCCTCAAATAACTAATTTTGGTATAAATGTTTGAAATACTAACTTATAGCATGAATAAAATTGTAGCTTAGTTGGTAAATCCATTTTTTTAAAACTAGACGTCGAGAGTTCGATTCTACGGCCTCTCATTTTTTTTCTTTTTCCAAATAGTTTATTATGAGTATAACTTCTATACTAATAATTTATAGAATTCTAAATTCAATAATTATTGTTTTCCTCCTGTTTTTAAATAACGATTTTTTGATGTGTCCATGTAGGACTAGAATTTAATATATGTTCTTGAAAGAAAGTAAGTCGGTGAGTAAGTTCTCTCGTCTTAAGTAATTTGAAACACAAAATACATAGTTACTACGTTCACTCACATTCATCTAAAATATAACGAAGAAAAGAATTGTGCAATCAAAGTGAAAGTTTTGTTTACTATGATAGTATAAAAATTTATTTTTCGTTTTCTATTATCGAAGGGCACCGAGTAAAACTTCGCATCGGGCCTCGTTTCGCAGCCACACCACTATTAATCAGATGCCGTTGCAGTTACTAGCCATGGAGGGTAATTTACCAACTGAAGCGTGGCACGGTTATGGGAATGTAATGAATAATGTTTCTTTTCCTCTGAGGCAGATGCAGCAAGAAAATCAATTATCATATTCTGCAATTCAGAATACCAACATGGGTAATAATGGGTTTGGAAATCATATGATTATTTATTCTCAGCAAGGAGGACAATCATCTTATTATATGGTTGAGAATAACGATATTGACAATGTTTGATTTGGAGCTCAAATGATTGTCCCTTCTCATTGGATGCAGATGATGCAAGGAGGTCAATCACCGTATCGTGTCATTGATGATTACTAATAAGGTAGAGGGCGACTATTGTGGTCTTTAGGATAGCTTTTTTTTTCTCCTGGTTATTCGTTTTCTTGTCCTTGTAACATTTACAAATATTTCTTGCGTTTACGGCGACTTATGTTATTGACTTGTCTTAATATCTCGTCCAACCATATGATGTATTTGTAATGCTAACTCACACATTAAAATAATAATAGTGTATTCTCTTCGAGAATATAAATTACGAAGAGTTTTGATTTAGAGGAAAGAATGATATAATCTTAAGATAAGGAAGGCACCTGGCCAATAGACTGTTAGCAGTCGGTCATTTCGTTAACTCGGATCAATGACCATTGACCCGAGTTCTCTATAAGCATAGGTTTTTAACGTGGGTGATGTCCACCTTCGTTTGCTTCTTCCAAAACAAAAGGAAGCTCTATTCCTTTTCAAAATAAAAATAAAAAAATATCAAAAATCGACGACACGAAGAACCAGACGGTTTACCTGATCTGTCTGGTCCTCTCTTAAGTCACGGATCCAGTGATCCGAGGTCTTATAGAAGGGCCAACGGATCACATCATCCGTGGCTTTCTAATAAAACACTGTTAGAAAGCCACGGATCTCTGGATCCGTGTTTGGTGTCACAAACGGATCCAGTGATCCGTGACCAGGAAGATCGGGACGGACTGGACTAGTCCGTCTGATCCGTAACAGAGGCAGCATGTAAACTAGGGTCAATGATTGGGGCTAAAATCTTGACATAAAACCCTCTAAATGTGTTCGAAATTATAATAAACAACATTCTAAACGTGTAATACTATTCTATTGATGTCGACAACCATTCAAACAACAAATTAATTCAAGAAAATCATAAAAGTTTAGTATTTTTGAATCAATCTTAAAGGAGCAAATCGAGCTTGATTTCTACTTCGTCTTCACCAAATGTTCGTTAATTCTTTATCTTCGAGAGTAAAAGGACTTATTTAGAGAAAGATTTGACAAAAAACGAGTGAGATTATGAGAGATTAAGTGAGAAAATTGATGGAGGTTTTTCTCCAAATTTGTGTTTCAAATTCTGAAGTGTCGATGGAGGTTACGGTTAGGTTAGGGTTAGACGGGTGCTTACAGATTAGGTCGGTGATACCAGAGAAAATAGCTATTGGGCCTAGTGCTAAAATAGAGCCCGCCCGCTAACAGCCTATTGGTCCGGTGCCTTTAGAAGCACCCTAAGAGAAGCTTTAATTTTCGTATTTGTTTCACTCTTACTACTTTCTTTATTTATTAATCTTTTTTTACTTATGTTTTAGTTTCTAAAACCAAATAAAGGTAGTTCTACTTGCACCCCTATTTTGCTATAGCAGACGATATCTATTTAATAAGCGAGGAGGATATCTTTTCCCCTCCTCCCAATAGTACAGATTCAATCTCATATGATTATATTTGACGTTGGAGATTGAAATTTTCAAATTGCAGCCTTGATTTCATACTGTTAAGATGTATTGAACCGCACTTTTGTAATTTTGATAGACCTTCTTACTTCTAATAACAACAACACCACTAAAGATAATATGATGCCAACTAACATATCAAACATAACTCAAGTAGACAAATGCTAAACGAAGCTGCATAATTGCTTCATAAAGCTATTTGCTAGACACAACCATTTATTTTTTATTAAATTGCTAAACAACACCAAAGATCGATTTATTGGTTTTATCTAGCAAATAATTTTTTTAATCTTAGATTGCTAAACACAACTATGTTTTAACTTCCCAAAATTATTTACTAGACACAATTTTTTCTTTTATTAAATTATTAAACAAAAATAAAATTGGTTGTATTAATGTTATCTAATATTTAAAAAAAAAATACTTAAACGTGTTGTAGGTTTATAAAAAAAATACATTATTTTTATGTAGTATGATTTTATGAATATCCCATGGGATATTTTTTTGTTGAAAATATATCCGTTGGATTTTTTTTTCTGTTGAACAATATCCGTTGGACTTGATAAACCAAAATTTTAATCTATAAATACCCGTTGGACTTGTTAAACCAAAATTCTAATCTATAAACACGATTTGATTTAATGAAATATACACTATTAAGGTTTAAACTAAGCTTGACTAAGTCATAGTAGTTAGAGTTATAGAAGATACTTGGTGATTTTATGTATGATTTTATGAATGAATATCCGTTGGGACTCTCTTTTTTGCTGAAAATATATCCGTAGATGAGGAACCAAAATTTAAATTAAGCTTGACTAAGTCATAGTTATTAGGATTATAAAAGATACTATCTCTATCTCTGGATTCTTTCTCTCTCAAGCTCTCGGTTGTCTCTCTTCAATCAACCATAGTTGATTAAAAAGTAGTTGGATTACACACAATTTTGTGGAAGGTACATTTTATCTCTCTCTCTCTTTTACTTTTAGAAAAACAAATATTCTCTTTATATGCTAAGAAATTTTTTTTATTTATGAATAATTAATTATGGTAAGAGAAATTTGAACCCAAGATTTTTTGAGAAAAAATTCGGTTATATTTGATTTTTTTTCTTTGGATTTTACCTCAAATTACAACATGGAATGCTTTGATTGGAATATAATATTTTTTTATTTGTTAATATTTTGTTAACTTTTTAGTTTAATGTTTGAATAAATTTATTCATGAATCATTAATTTTGGTAATAGAAATTTGAATTTTGAGAAAAAATTCGATTATATTTGATTTTTTTCTTTTAGTGTTGGGTTTAGCAATTCAAGACAAAATTCAATTAATTTTATTTAGTTATTTTGTGTAATAATTTTTTTAGGTGGCCAATACGCGGACAACCGTTTTTCTTATATAGACAACTATCTTATATGGACAACGCAAAAAATTAAATTTTTATATGGACATCAGTTTCTAAGGGGACAACTCTCTATTATTTTCACTCAAGTCCTCTTAGAATCAGATGTATTATTTGATGACCTCTCTCTTTCTCCATAAACCCTAGGTTAGTTTAGTCTTCATCTCTTCTATTACTTGTTCTTCATCATCATCCAAATTTCTAGAGAGAGAAACTCCTTGGAGAAGCATTGGTGGTTATGGCATCAAACAAAGGCAAGGGAGTTGTTGTAGAATCTCTCCAAAGACAAAGGTTAGAACCCTAAAACTCTAAAACCAACCATTAAGAAGAAGATGGTACTGATGGCAGAGAAAATTAGAGAAGATGTGGAAGACGAAAATGGATCTGTTGGTTCCGACTCTGAAAACGATGGTGAAGAGGAAGATGAATCTGGTAATTCGGGTTGTGCAAAAATATGGCATAACAGAACATCACTTGCGACGAAAATCTGGCATAATCAGAAAACTTGCCAGATTTTCGTCGCAACTTAGCTTCTGTTATGCAATATTTTCGTCGGTTTTCTCCGAAAATACGGCATAACAGAAGCTAAGTTGCTACGAAAATCTGGAAAATTGTCCGATTTTGCCAGATTTTCGTCGCAAGTTAAGTTTTGTTTTACCTCATCAATGTCATTAATGCCTATTATAGAAACGCCCGGAAAAACTTCTTCAGGTGCAGATTGAGGGATTTTGTCTTCTTCATCCATCTAGGGTTTGATAAAAAAAAATGGTGGAAACTACAGTTTACCTATAGTAGAAGTGAAGAAAGAAGAATAAGACTAAGAAGAGATTTTGTCTTCTTCATCCATCTAGGGTTTGATAAAAAAAATGGTAGAAACTACAGTTTACTTTTAGTAGAAGTGAAGAAAGAAAAATAAGACTAAGAAGAAGGAAGAAGATGAAGAAGACAGTTTAGGTTTTCAATCTTTAACTATTATTTTTGGTAGTAGTCCACAAGTTACTAATTATTAGTATTTAAGACTTTATGGAGTTGTCCCCTTATTAAATAAAAGTCAACTAAGTCAAGCATAGTTGACTCGCATCGGGCTCGAAAATAGCTGTCCATATAAGGAAAACGGTTGTTCGCGTATTGGCCACCTTTTTTTAGAGTTGTGTATAGAATGGAGGAGAGATTCGGTTATATATGATTTTGGTGGCCAATACGCGGACAACCGTTTTTCTTATATGGACAACTATCTTATGTGGACAACGCAAAAAAATTAAATTTTTATATGGACATAAGTTTCTAAGGGAACAACTCTCTATTATTTTCACTCAAGTCCTCTTAGAATCAGATGTATTATTTGATGACCTCTCTCTTTCTCCATAAACCCTAGGTTAGTTTAGTCTTCATCTCTTCTATTACTTGTTCTTCATCATCACCCAAATTTCTAGAGAGAGAAACTCCTTGGAGAAGCATTGGTGGTTATGGCATCAAACAAAGGCAAGGAAGTTGTCATAGAATCTCCCCCAAGACAAAGGTTAGAACCCTAAAACTCTAAAACCAACCATTAAGAAGAAGATGGTACTGATGGCAGAGAAAATTAGAGAAGATGTGGAAGATGAAGATGGATATGTTGGTTCCGACTCTGAAAACGATGGTGAAGAGGAAGATGAATCTGGTAATTCGGGTTGTGCAAAAATATGGCATAACAGAACATCACTTGCGACGAAAATCTGGCATAATCAGAAAACTTGCCAGATTTTCGTCCCAACTTAGCTTCTGTTATGCAATATTTTCGCCGGTTTTCTCCGAAAATACGGCATAACAGAAGCTAAGTTGCTACGAAAATCTAGAAAATTGTCCGATTTTGCCAGATTTTCGTCGCAAGTTATGTTCTGTTTTACCTCATCAATGTCATTAATGCTTATTATAGAACGCCCGGAAAAACTTCTTCAGGTGTAGATTGAGGGATTTTGTCTTCTTCATCCATCTAGGGTTTGATAAAAAAAAATGGTAGAAACTACAGTTTGCTTTTAGTAGAAGTGAAGAAAGAAGAATAAAACTAAGAAGAAGGAAGAAGATGAAGAAGACAATTTAGGTTTTCAATCTTTAACTATTATTTTTGTTAGTAGTTCACAAGTTACTAATTATTAGTATTTAAGACTTTATGGAGTTGTCCCCTTATTAAATCAAAGTCAACTAAGTCAAGCATAGTTGACTCACATCGGACTCAAAAATAGTTGTCCATATAAGAAAAACGGTTGTCCGCGTATTGGCTACCATGATTTTTGGTGTTGGTGTTGGTTAGCAATTTAAGACACAATTTTAGTCAGTTTTATTTAGTTATTTTTGTCTAATAGTTGTCTTTAGTAAAACTGAAGTTGCATATAGTAGCATCCCTCAAGTATTGGTTTAATGTTATTCGTCCCAAATTGGGGCAAAATTAGAATTAATCCATACAGGTATGGTCCTATTTGATCCGGTAGATTACTGTTTACCCCCCACGTGAGGGACTTTAGGTTTGGGGTTCATCAGCGCGGGAATTTCGAAAGCTGGTAGAGAAGTGAGAACCGATTCTCCACAGTCCACCCACTCCCCGGAGCCCGCCGCACTTCCTAGTTCCTCCCTCTCGCTCGCACCCTCCGCCTCACCAAAACGCCAGTCCTTTCTCCGACTTTCAACTGGTAACTCTCTCTCTCTCTCTAAAAGTGTTGATTTTGAGTTGTTTCGATTATTAAATCACCTGGTTCTTTTGAATCGCAATTAACGTTGATTTTTATTTAACTTTCTAGAGTATAATTGATGAAAAGGCCATCCAAATTTTGTATCCAACTTTTCACTTTTCATCTTCTAGGGTTTTTAAAGTTCTGAATAAAAAGTACAGTGGAGTGTATAGATTAATAGAGATTTCTGGTGGGTCTGATTCATAATGTGATTGAGAAGTAAAATTATTGGTGGCGTTGGTTTTTGCAGGCTAGGAAATGAAGGTTAAAATACTACGTATCCTTTTCCATTGAGTTTTCAGCTTTCCATGATAGTCATGTCATTGATTACTAATCTTCATTTCTTCTTATTAATTGTTTTGCTTTGAAACTTACTTGTTCGGCAACTGTAAGTGTTAGTCTCTCAGCCCTAGCCCAACGGGCACAAGGTTTTGTTCATTTGAAGGTTCCTCGAGCCTACCTAGAAGTCCTCGGAACTTACTAACCTCATGCTCTCACGGTCTCACCTATAGCTCAAGCTCTAGAAAATGTCTGCTCAAGCTCTGGACGGACCAAGCCTACCCCAGAGTACTAAGTGTTGCACGTTTAGTTCTGGCTCTGAGAACTCCTCCAAGCGATATGGAACTAGCAAATAACGAAGAGTCCAAGAGGATAGACTTGATACATTCGTCGAGTGCAATAAATCTATTTATGGATTACTTTAACAAGATCAAAGAATTTCTACCCTATGTGTTATCATTGGATGCAATTACACTGGTCTGTGACAATGATTTCTAGATTCAAAATGTATCAGTTATCATATGGATAAATTTCTCATAATTTCGTAAATCAGTGCAGTTGCAGATAGAGCAGTTTTTTGTGATAAGCCTTGCATTTGATGTGGAATTCTTCTACATTTTCTGTATTCTCTATAGCTTCATATGTTCCAATGAAGTTCGGTCCTATCTTTATTACTTCATAACTCTGAAAATTTTCTATTTTCTTGCCAATATCTGTGATATTTCCAATTCGTTCTTGCAGCTTTCCTTAACCTACAATTCTATTTGATGTCATTATTGGTAAACAGAGTATGTGCTCTTCACCACTTACAATGTCTCCTCCAATTAAGTTTTAAAATTCTTCGAGCTATTAACTAAATTATCAGTATGTTAAACTTGTGCTAGTTGTGGTAATTTCTTATAGTGTGAATTTATAGATGGCATGGTGTAGCTTCCTGGACTTGGGATGCCCAAGATGAGACATGTGGGATATGTAGAATGGCCTTTGATGGTTGTTGTTCTGATTGTAAACGCCCAGGAGACGACTGCCCTCTTAGTAAGTTCAAGTGACTCTTTCTTTCGTTGTATTTATATGCTATCAAAATCTATGTAGTTGGTCTCGGCTGTCTCGGCCGAGAATATCGGGCCTCGTCTCGGTCTCGGCCCTCTCCCGAGACGAGACTCGGCCGAGACACCGAGTTAGGGTTTGGCCGAGAACTTCGGGTTTCTCGGCTGAGACAGACCGAGACAGCATCTTTTAACTTTTTTGAATTTTTATTTTGGAAACTTTAAATCCTAATCGTATACTATTATTTGTTACCATCTTAACTACTTGTGATATTCCCAATCAATCTAAGATAAATATCAATGATATTATATATTTTAGGACTTCTGCCTTGTGCAAACTTCGAAAATTTTATAGAAACTTTGAAAGTTCTAGTAGATTAGGAATACAATATTTTTATTATGATAATGATTTTGTTTATTATGAATGATTGAAGTAATTTTATGTTTGAAGTCCAGAAAATTATGAGGTAATGAAGAGTCAGATAATTAAGCTTATTACTTAGTACTTATTAGCTAACATGTTGTCTCGACCGAGTTTCCCGGTCCGTCTCGGTCTCGTCTCAGTCTCGGCCTTCAACCGAACCGAGACCGAGACCAACTACATTGATCAAAATTATTCTTCTGGACTAGACCACCATAACAAAATAAGTTCATTGGGATTGTCCGAGTCATTCGAAGAAGAGTTTGACTGTTCGGTACGTGATGACATCTGATACTGATTTAGATTCTACTATGAAATTGTATAGGATTTTATCAAACACAATATTGCTGTTCTTCATGCTCACCAGGAAACAATATAGGATTTATTGGTAAGAAAGGTATTAGATGTGATGCAGTTCATGCATAAATTATATCAGGAACAGAAAACTATATAGTATGCATTTAGTAACATAATAGCCATGTCGAACTGTCGATGTTGCTTTTCTTTTTTTGACTAATTTGATTAAATTGAAAGAAAAAGAGGATACAGGGATCCCTAATAGCCGAAGCCAAAAAGAGAGCAGGGGACTACACACCCTAACGGGCAAAAAGACAAACAAACAAAAACTTGAAAAGAAAAAAAAGAAAACATGATTAGAGAGACGAGATAAATGCATCCCAGGATTCCACCATGGTCGAGAAAGAATAAGATCTAGTCCAAGAAAGGAGTCTGCTCCAGTGGTAAATAAGACATTTGGCTGAGAAGAAGATTTGATCCTTGGAACGAGATTTATCGCTGAAGATTACTTCGTTTCTTCCCAACCAAATAGCCCAAATGGTAGCTTTTGGGATTAGATTCAAAATGTCCCTCTTATGTCGATTGCCTTTGATTCCTCTCCAAGCTAACACCATAGTTGCAATTGAGTTGGGAGAAGACCATACAATCCCCAAGCTGGCTATAAAGCAATTCCACACTCCCATCGAGGTATCACGAAGAATAAAAAGATGTGTGCAAGATTCTTCTTCTAACCCACAGAGACTACATCTGTTAGGAGTCGTACTACCTCTCTTTCGTAAGTTGTCCATTGTTGGGATCCTCTCCCAAATGACAAACCACAGGAACACGCTTACTCTCATAGGAATGTTGCACCTCCAAATGTCTTTGAAAATAGGTTGCTCCTCCTGATTGCTATTCGATAAGAGAAGGTACATAGACTTGACTGATACCTCTGAGACCAAGGGAGAAATCCAAATTCTGGTGTCCATCTGACTCGATGTTGCTTTCACAAGCATATTGTCAATGTTTTGTGGTTGGAGTTGAATGTCGAAATCAATGAGTTAGAGACAAGAGTATTTGAATTAAGAAACTGCAAGAAGATTCTACATGAACACATCAATAATCAAAATGATCTTATATATGGTTGTGGATCGTGGCTGTCTTCTTTTCTAATATGATCGATTGACTTTCTTGCAGTTTGGGGGGCATGCGACCACGCCTTCCATCTACACTGCATCTTAAAATGGGTGAACTCGCAGACTGCCCAAGCAAACTGCCCCATGTGCCGAAGGGAGTGGCAATTCAAATGATTCTCGGCCACTGGTTCGCTTCTTCCAGTGTTATATAACAAAAGCATGTAGATCTTATGCTGTTGTGGTTTAAGAGAACGGAATTTTGTGTTAAGGTAATCATTTCCCTAAGTACGAACTTTGTTTTTGTAATTGCACAAATGTTATGGATTATACGATTATTATTTTTGCCCTGTAAGGAATGAAAATCATAATAAGTGCTCTGTGTGTATTTGTCTCGACATCACTTTAGTTTCAAGTGCACAGCCCTTTTATCTGAATGACAAGAAAGAGGGCAGGAAAGGGAAAGGGTCTGACTTTCTGTAGAAGTATGTCCTCAGAAACACAAACCCTGACCCATTGAATGAAGTACCCATTTACATAGTTGAAACAATATGAGCTCCGTGACTTCAGAAATTCTGCCTAAGTTATACGATAATTAGTGAGTGAGAACTGAGAAATCGAACTCACTATATGGACAGTATCCTGTATTGTGTCAAATTCACTTATTCTAATCTCATAGTTATTTGTCACTAGATGAGTACAAAACATCACAGTTTTTTTTTTTTGATGAGAGTAAAAAACATCACAGTTTCATACTGAACTTATAAAATCGCTTTTCTAAGCTTCATTAAAAGTATAGGATAAATCTAAGGCCCAAAAAAGGAGTTCAAATAGGAAATCCAACCCAATAGGGAATTATATTTCAAAAAAAACCCAAAATGTTAGATTACCTCTCTATCCCTCCAAAAGAAATTGTTCCCTCTCTTATCCCTCACTCATTTCCCGCCCAACCAGCCTCTCTCTTTCCCTCCCTGACTTGATTTGACCCGACCCATGCCACCAACCTCTCTCTTTCTCTCTCGGTCACCGCGCTCTCTCTCTTCATTCACATCCTTCTTGATTAGACACAAACCCTCTCCATCTCTCTCTCTTCATTCAAACGATTCCTCTCTATCTCTCCTCTCTATCTCGATCAAACGATTCCTCTCTTCATTCATTCAAAGCTGCCTCTCCGTCTCTCTCTCTATCTCTTTTTCAAGCGAAACGATTTCGGCCATTAACCCCTAGAATCGAAACATTACCGGCGATTCTCTCTCTCTATCAAAGCTATTTAAGCAACTTGATCTACTCATTTATCTCTCTATTTCGCTCTCTTTCAACGAATCTTGTGCTTCTCTCTCGATTTCGCTTTCTTTCAAACACAGGTACGTCTCTGTTCTTCCTCTAACTCTTGATCCTCTCTCTGTTGTTGGTAAATTATTTGGATTGTTAGAACATTTTTGGGGTTTCTTGCTTCAGATCTTTGGTTGTTGGTACAGTTTTAGGGGTGTTCGAAAATTTGGGGGTGTTTTCAAACAATTAGGGTTTATTATTTCAAGTTCAGTACTCTGATCTTGAGTTTGTGATAAAACATTTTGGGTTGTTTTTCAAAAAAGTTTTAGGGTTAAGTTGCTCTACAGTTTGTGATAAAACATTTTGGTTGTTGTTTTGTGATTTCGGAAGCATTTGGGTGTTTATGGTTCTTCATCAAGCTTCTAGGTTAGGTTTGTTTTAACATTTAAGGTTGTGATCCGAAAGTTAGGTTTCTGTGGAGACATTTAGTACTTTGTCTTCGATTTTTGGGGGTCTGTCTGTGTTGATGAAGTGAATGATTTGTTTTATCATTCTGGGTTGTGTTGAAGAAATGTAGGATTATGTTTAGACATTTTGATAGTTGTTTGTGATTTCGGAAGCATGCATCTTCACAGAAAGGTCATTTGGGTGTTTATGAATCTTCATCAAGTTTCTAGGTTAGGGTTGTTTTAACATTTAGGGGTGTGATAGGAAAGTTAGGTTTCTGTGGAGGAATTTAGTCATTTGATTTGGATTTATGGGTGTTTGTCTTTGTTGATGAAGTGAATGGTTTGTTTTAACATTCATGGTTGTGTAAAAGAAATTAGTATATGTTTAGACATTTTGGTTGTGTACATACATTTTGTGTTCGTTTGAAACATGTGGGTGTCTAATACAAAACATAACAAATTTTGCAGATTACAAAGATGGTTAAAGCTGCAACAAAGAAAGGAGATGGTCCTGAAAAAAGACAACAGACTCCAGTGAGGGCTAGCCCTAGAAAGAGGGCTAGTGAAGAGCCATCATCTGCTGGGCCTAGCAAAAAAGGCAAGAAAGTTGCTAGTCCTAAACAAGCTAAGGTATGTTATTGTATACACATCTTTGACAATGTCCTGTAATTAATGTTTGTGCTCTCACATTTCTTATAATGGTTTGGCATATTTGTTAGTGTGTTGTCATTCTGTAAAATGTTGCTTCAATTAGTGATCTGTCATTACTGTGTAGACCATCATTGGCCTAGGCTTATTGTGTAGACACATCCCAAAATGATCTGCCATTACTTATAGTGATGTAACATTCAGTGTAATGTTGAACATTTTGTTGAATACCCTGACATATCTGTTACTGTTTGTGTGAAGCATCGAGGGTATACTTCGAAGACGAGAGAGCCGACGGTGGAGCCTCAACCAACAGAGGCAAGGGAGCAGAAGAAGAAAACTGCTTTAAATTACAAATGTATTTAAAAGCAGTTTTTAAGGTGGCCCGGGAATCAATGATGGACATTACTGAGGAGCAAAAGAAAATGTTGCTTGCTTCCCCATTCGGGGCATTCTTCAAGGCAGTGACCAGTGGGACATTCCGAAAAGAGAATGTGATGGAGAAGCCGAACAAAGCCATATTTGATCTGCTCAACTGCTTCGACAAACAGAGGCAAGCCTTCAACATCGGAGGGAAGATGATTGAGTTCACTCCCGGAGATGTTGCTTTGCTGTTGGGAGTCCCCGTGGAAGGACAGGTTTACGAAGCATTCCCAACAAATGTCACCATAGATGTGGCTAAGGACCAGTTTCTGAGCAAGTATTTTAGAGACTGTATTGTAGAGGGGAAGTCTGCATCGTTTGGGGGCCCGAGCATCGAAAGGGCACTGAGTGTGGCTGCCAGAACAAAGGCTCCTGCCATTGAGTTCTTGAAACTCTGGATCATGTACATGGCAGCAACCTTCCTCTTTGCTTCAGTGGCCGGCTCCTCGGTGGTCGGGAGTTTTTATCACAATCTCCAAACGGAGAGAATGATAAATAGAGTTTCATAGCCGAGAGCTATTCACTCCTACATGATGGAGAGAATCAACAAGCACTGGGAAGACCCGGCCAAAGCTTCAGGCTGCCTGACTCTGCTGCCCGTAAGTATTCCTAATCATGCACTTAAATGTTTCATAATTTCTTATAATGATAAAAGTCAAATTAGTTTGCTCTGACATTCTCTAATATGTTTCATCATTATATTGGGGGACTTATATAATGCTGAAACATTTTGCAGAATGTTTGAGAATTTTATATTTTTTTTCCTCCATTCCTTGTGATGATACAGAAAAACACTTCTGACCTATTTGTGTTTAATTTATTTGCAGTACTGGTATTGCATGCACACCAGGATCCATGAGGACCTGGTAGAAGAAGTAGGGGTAAGTCCTAGAATAGCTCGATGGATGATCGAGCCATTCTTCCTTACAGGACTGGAAGCAGAACTGGATAGCATTTCAGAGGAGCAGGTAATGTGTTTTAACACTTGCTATAATGTCTCTGTGATTTGAATAAATGTTCTAACATAATTGATGTCTGAGTGACATTGTGTGAAATGATGGAGCATTTTCATGAATTTTAACACATTTAATTAAATGTATGCATTTTTTGGGAGGTGTTGAGATAATAACCATATGTATCCCTCCTTGTAGGTGAAGGTGGAGTTGGTGCCGGAGTCTGTTGAAGAGGAAGATTTGTTAAAGTTCACTGAGAGGGTGGTGGTGGAGATGAATGATGAGGAAGTTGAAAAGTTGAAGGAGGAAGTTGAGAGAAGAGAATGTGTTGGTTAAGAGAGAGAGAGAGAGAGAAGTATTAAGAGAGGAATTGGAGAGGATGAAGAAAGAGAGAGGAGAAAAGAATGATGTTTTGGAATTTGATTTTGGTGTTGGAGGGGAGGTGGATGTTCGAGACGAGGTGATTGGTCGAGATGAGGTGATTGGTGGAGGGTGGGCAGGACGTACAAGGTGGACAGGAGGTGGAGGTTCGCGAAGAGGTGGAGATAAGGTAGTGGAGCAGGAAGTAGCACAAAAAATCCCGAACAAGTAAATGTAGAAGCCCGCAACGAACAAGAAAGTGATGCCGAAGCCCAAACTGGAGAAGCGGAAATAGACAACAAAGGTAAGAAGGCGATTTCTGATGAGTTTGTAAAGGGTCAATCTTCAGGGGATGTGCAAAACCAGGAGCAGACAGAGAGCCAAGTAGCTGGGTCAAGTGAGTAAATGCTCACGCAATTTTTTACTTCTGTTGACATTCTTGTCTTTGCTTGATAAGAAGTTAGAAATGTTGAAGCAAATACCAGAATGCTTCAACATTTAAGATACTGTTTTTAAGTCAGTCTACAATGATAAAAGTAATGAATATTGTTTTTTTAGATTTAAGTTGGTTTTATTTCTACTTTTTTTTAACCAACGTATTAACTTGTGTGGAATCATTCTATCTTCTCTGAAATTCTTACTTACTTGTCAGATGATTGGTATGAACATAAATTGTTCCGCCATCGTTACAAGTTTTTTGATAAACGGTAAGTAAAAGAGTTCTATCGTACTCCCACGATGTCTTTTACCACGACAATTGAAGACTGTCTTTTACCACGAACGACAATAGACTGGTCGGCTAAGTAATAAATAAGAAACAAACAAGTAAGTGTTCTTCTCCCACATAAATACGTAAAATGTTAGAACATCCTTGATAACGTTTATATATATTGATCAAGAATTGGATAATCATTTATGTTAAGATTTGCGGTTCTATCGAATGTTGACTAGTTAAACGTGTGGTGGTGGGAACAGGTGAAAAGCAATTTTCAAGTTTTTTGAATGTAGGTGAAAATGAGACGGAAGAAGTTGACTTTCAGCTGACTTGGCCTTCAGCTTTCTTTTCAGAGGTTTGTGAGGTGGCAAAAGAATATGAAAACTATGAGATCGTGGAGAATAAAAGTTCTTCTGAAGACGATTTTGTAGATAAGCCAAAGGTTGAAATGACTGAAGTTGTTGAAAAGAAAGAGAAAAACAAACAAAACTCTTTGATTAAGAGGGTTAAAACTCAGCCACGAACCCGAACTATGACCGAGAAAGCAAAGCAACTCGAGAAAAAAAAAACAATTAATGTAGAAGACATTATAGAGTTGGGAGCCGGGAGGTCAGAAGAGGAGAAAGGTCAGAAGCTTGGAAACTGGAGAAGAAGCCCAGTCTGGAAGAATGTGAAGGAACAAGAAAAGGGTCTGTTGGAAGAATTCCTCAGGAAAAGTGACAAAAGGTGTGAGTAGGTTACTGTAATGTTCATGCACTGACAGTAATGTTTGAACATTACAACATTACTGTTGGTGTTGCAGCATTTATATTCGCTTACTGTAATGCCTTAGCATTCCTTAAAATGTCCTAACATTAGAAAAGGTGACACTGTTTTTTCCAAATTTTGCAGTACGAAGGTCTGGTTTAGTGACGGGATTAACGACATCTGTGGGAAGCAGCTCGATATGTTGATGATGAATCTCGAATGCGATTCACAAATAATTAACTGGGCGAGTTCCTTCGTCACTAATCACAAGGAATTGAAAGAAAAGAGTGTGCTATGCCTCCCATCCGAAATCTATGTAAGTTAAGTGATTAGAATGTTTTCCTATAATCATCTTTTATATGAGTGAACATTTTGATAACTTTGTGTTTGTTCTACAGACAATGATAAAGTCCGAGGTCAACCAAGCTTCCATCGGACAAATGCTCAATCGTACGTTGAGTAATAATGCTGGGACACCGGAAATATTATTTGTGTGTGCACCAATCTGCCAACCAACAACGGGAGACACAGCAAGGGTGGGGCACTGGACACTCTTGATATATAATGTATTTCTCCATCGGTGGACCCATTATGATTCGATGTCATTTGATAAGAAGATGGCCAAGGAGTGTTTCGAAAATGCCAGGGAGTACGCGGCATATGTGGAGGATGTAATGGAAGAGGTGGGATTCACAATGTTTGGAACCCAACAAAAATATGCAGATGTTCTTGGGGAGCCAAAATTCCCTACTCAGGGAGAAAAGTAAGTGTTTTCACTCTTTATTTGTTCCAACATTATGATGCATGCTTTAATTTGTTTGAAATTGTTCGAACATTCCGCGAAATGTTGTTCCAAAAACCTTTTATGTTTTCAGACAATTGATAAAAAGACACGTAATTATTATTAATGTAGTCTCATTTCACATTATGTTTCAGTATTGTCTGTGACTGTGGAAACATTAGTGGTTATGCTTTAACATTTCATTTGTGTCTTGAACAGCCCGGATTGCGGTCTCTTTGTAATTTTGAAAATTGAAGAGCTGGTGGAAGACTGCATGACAACAGGACCCAAAGAGCGTACACAAAACCTAGATTGGGTTTCCCTGGCACAAAGGAAGAGGGCTAAGCTCACCCACAACATATTGAAGGAGAATACGATATCTTGGAGGATGGCCCGAGCTTGAAAGTGTGGTTGACCCGACATATGTTTTTTTGTAAAGGATCTTTTAATCAAAAATGAAGTAGTTGTTCAGGTAACGGGTTATGTTCATATCACTAAACCCGAAACGACTTCATTCTTGATTAAATTACAAACAAATATGGTTTGTAAATTATTTTGGGATGTTAACAACATACAATGATTTTGAATGGGATATTTATGTGCAAACAATATGAAGTAAATTTGAATATATTATTATTTTTCTTCAACACCATATGTGACATGCATTGTCCCCTTAGAGTTTGTTTCAGGGAAGAACATACACAGACATGTTAGAACATTCCTCTTAATGGTGGGACATATTGACAAATGTCTTGGGAAATATGTAATAATGTTCCTTCATTAATGAGAATGTATTAAAAAAACTTCATAATGTTGACACATTGTAAATAATAGCTAGACATGTAAGGATTCATTCACTGAACATTTTGTAGAATGTTAGGATTAATTCACTAGACAAAAAAATATGTACTAAAGGCTAAAAGATTTTACTAAAACATTCAACACAATGTAGAGACAGTCTCTTACATGTTGAGACATATCGTTGAATGTTAAAGCATTCAGAAAAATGAGAACTACAGTTGGGCTCGACATGTCACACTGTTGTGATAAGCGGGTTGGTTGCACCTGCGACATATTCTTTTTCTCCTGGTAACATCTCCGGAACTCTGCAACCGTGTTGTACGTGGTCTGCCGGGTGCCCTTTTAACTAGTGGAGGAAGAGTCTTGGTTAATGGATCAAAAGTATAGGGTTCGTCAAAATTTGGAACGGGGTAAACACAATGTTGGTATGTGTTTCTGTAAGCCTCCACCGTCCAGACCGGATCGTAAAAACATGTACTATCACCACGAGTCTTGTTGATGCATAACATTGCATGTTGACACGGAAGCGAATCTACTTGCCAACGCCGACAAGAGCATGTGAGAGTACCAAGATTTACGGAATGGCGTGGAGTCGAATATACTTCATAAATAAGTGGGGTTGCCTCAACGTATCTCCAAGTCTCCGCAACTTTGTATTTCGCTTGTTGCTCCAAGTTAATGGATGAGCAAAGAAATGTATTCCATCCAATAGCGGCGTCTCTATGCTTTCTCATCTTGTTCATAATCTTCTGTCTTATGGCATCCAACAATACTGTAATAGGGAGGATGCGGGCTTTCTTTACCATGTTGTTGAAGCTCTCAGACAGTTGGGAATTGATGGCGCCATACCTGTAAGAAAATATTATAACGAATGTCACAACATTTATCGGATGCTTGCAATAAATCGTCTCGTGTAAGAACAGCACACTGAATGTGGTAACATGTATCCGAATGACGGAACACTATAAAGAATGCCCTTCCATAACAGAAGATATGATTAAATGTGAAAAAATAACTGAGTAAACTTAAAGTGTGCCGGTAACAGGGTTAATGGTGTTTCAATATTTCAACTGAAAAAGAGTAAACAAAATACCTATCCCCTGGGAAAAAGGAATCTGCCCATGATTCCGGATTAGGGGATTGGAAAAACCTCTCCACATTGGTTTCACCCATCTCAACCATTTGTTCAATGGTTGCGTGATACTCGTTCTCGGGTAATGTCCGTGCCGCCGTAAACATAAGACTCTGAAAATAACGTGACTAGCGCGCCCCGTTATGTATTCTCAAGTTCAGATTACATTGCAAGTGCCAAACACAGAATGAGTGATGAGCGGTGGGAAAAACGTTCTTCACGCCTTTTAGAATTCCAGCATGTCTATCCGAAATAAAGGTGTAACGTTTTATCGGATCCACCACTAATTTCAAATTTTGCAGAAATCAATCCCAATTATGATCATTCTCAATGTCCACAACTGCGTAAGCAATGGGGAAAAGACCTAACAAAAAAAAAGAAATACAAAATTAGCTATGTTGATGCATGAAGCAATATTGCATAAGCATTTCCTGAAATGTCAACACATACTTGGGAATGAGGAATGACTTCAATAAATGACGCAACATCTCACTGTATGCCGCGCCATTATAGATCATGTTCTTAACATTTTGTCAAGTGTTAGCAGGAACATTAGAATGTTAACGTAAGATGTGAAAATGAAAACATACCGTCGTTTCCGTCCTTGGTAACCGCAGCTAAAATGCAGCCATTAAAACGAGTTTTGGCGAATGTTCCATCAATATAGATCACAGGGCGACAGTGTTGAAACCCAAGGATAGATGCGTGAAGGGCAATAAAAACTCGGACAAATCTGTTGGTAGTGGGTTCGATTTGCAAATCAATTATGCTATTGGGATTAGTAGTCGCCAAAGTATCTACGTACCACTTCAACTTTGCATAGGAATCACCCTCCTGCCCAAATACTTTGTCCATGGCTACCTTCTTACCACCGTAAGAAAAATAATAGGTCAACTCAACACCGTAATCGTCTTGAAACTTTTCTTTAACTTCAGCCGTACTCCAATTTGGGTGTTTTCTGATGTCTTCATCCATTAGGCTGCCAACAAGTTTACTAGACAACTTGGGATCCGCAGGTTTAAGAACAACATCGAGACAATCGTGTTTCGGTTCGTACTCTTTCAACAGAAACACGGATTTACATCCCAATGGTGCAACCCCGTGGACTCTCCAATTACATCCGGGTTTGGAACAAACGGCAGTCACACGACCTGGTTCATTCTTGATATATTTGTAGTTGTTCTTGGTTGCAATGGTATATCGACCAAGAGCGTGTCGAAAAGCTTTGACACCACCGGGAAATATTTACCCAATCTCCGTAAATACGTCGCCCCATGAGTCACATACTAACTTCTTGTCATTATTTTGAGATGTAGAAAGTGACCTTTCAGTTTCCATACTGCAAAATTGAATAAAATGTTATGAAAGTATCATCAAATGTCTTAACAGGTTAACAAATGTATGAACATCTAGTGTAATGTTGCGGCACCAAACAGAATGTATTGACATGCGTGGGAATGTGAAATTAACAAGGAGAATGTTTTACAATTATATAAAATGTGTGAGTTTATGTGAAAATGATGGATAACATTCTACTGAATGTTTCGAATATGTGGTATAATCAGGTTGTCCAAGAAGCAATGTCTGATCATTCTATCAAATGTTGGTCAAAGTGATAATTCCATAGCTATGAAACAAATGTGTTAACACATGATAAAGTACTGGTAACATGTAACCAAATGGTCAAAAATTGTAGTAAATGTTAACACAAACTGTAAAGTTGTACCGGAAACCAAAATAATGTACGGACAACGAAAGAACTGTACGGACACTTCAGAAACTAAGCATTAGACAAGAAGGATGAACAAGAGCATAAAATCTCATAAAAAAGAGTTTCATCATCAACAGTTACCTGGATTTATAGGAGAAGAAGATGGTGATTCGAACAAGTTGATGGCTGAAGCAGAGCCTAGAAACGAACAAGTTGATGGCTGGAGAAGATGACTCGATATGATGAATGAAGAAGAGGGTTTGTATCTCGGTTTGTGTCTGTAGGTGATGACTGAACGAAGATGATGAAAATATTAGAGAGAGAAAGTTGAAAACGAAGATGATGATTGAAGAGATAATGACTGTAGAGAGATGAAGGTGGAAAATAGGGTTTGTGTTTCGGTTTAGGTAGAGAGATAAAAGTGAAACAGATTTTGGAGAGAAAAAGTGAATCGGATTTTTGAGAGAGAAAGATATGATTTGTTAGGAGTTGTTGGATATATATAGGAGGGCAAAAGAGAGTTTAGAAGAAAATATAATGTCTTAGAGATACGAATTGGGCCCGGATTGAACATTGGGATGTGTATTTGGGTTTGATTTGAAATATTAGTTGATTTTTGGGTTTTGGGTGGGTTAATAATCTCTATTGGGTTTTTTTTTGTATTTAGGCCCAAAATTTGGGCCTTTCATCAAAATTTTCTTAAACTTAAATGCTGGATTTGAAAGGTTTCTTAAAAGAAGTTGATCTCGGCTTGAATTGAAGTATATTCCTGTGCTCTGGGTGTTCGGAAGAGATGTCATAATAGTTTGGAAAAACGATAGCCATAGCAGAAATAACCGTCATTTTTAGTGACAGGCTCCATCCAATATTATTTTTCAAAGGTAACACGGTTTGAACGGATAGATGTTATAATAGTCTGTATTGGCAAATTTGTTTTAATTTTATTAGAACATTAATAGAAAATACAGAAAATTATGGTTATCCATATTCTACTGTTTTACTATCTTGTGAATATGTGGACAATAACTTGTTTCCGAATTGATTTCATATACTCAAGAAACGCCTAGTTCGGGTAAAAGAGAAAACTTGTAAAGACGAAAGAGTGACACTTAAAGCCGATCAAAACATGAAAAAAGACTTATTCTCATTATCTGTTTAGAGTCTCTCAACAAAAGTTATCTGTTGAGACCAATTCTTGTTCTATAAACAAAACACCAATAACAAAGTAATTCTACCAGGAAACTAAGAGAGAAATAACACCATAGTTGAAGAAGCTAATTTATGAGATTTATATGATGAAGTTCACTTGGTAATGACTAATGTTGTCAAATCGTATATCGTAGGTTCAAATCGGTTTCCGAGCTTATGAATCGTATCGTAGGACGTAGATTCAAATCGAAAATTGTAAGATTTATTTCAACTTACATATATATATTTGAACATCTATATCTATATAATAAAACAGGTTGAAACATGCTGACTAGGACAAACCAAGAGATAAGTCTGGCCGTCCATGCCATATCAACAATAATATTAACTGTTGGATTGTTTTGATTAACGTAACACATGTCACGTGCTTATTATTCTAAACCGTCGGATTTTTCTGATTAACGTTGCAATGCCATGTCATTAATGACTCAAATCGTAGGACCATTTAATTGCATTCATGCTCCAAATGCTTTTATCCTCTTGGGACCTTAGATTCATGCTACTGGCACCCACAAACTATATCAGATCTCCAACCACAACCCAAATTAATCTCTGAATAATATTCCATTGGAAGGTTACCATGAAAATCTGAATTTATTTAGAGACAATTATGATTTGATTAAACCAAAATCAGGCTTCCAAAGTCGATTGGAGCGTTACAACCAAATCAGTTTTCCAAAATCGCCTCAAATTCCCCACCATCAAGCTCTTGGATTATTCCATAATTAATTCAAAAGAAAATTACTCACGGAAGAATATTCGATTTCAGAGTACGTTACACACAATTATCAGAATAATTTCGATCTTCACATCCTTCCATTCCTCCAATCATGAATGCAAAATTATTAGAAAAATTTTCGTTACAGCGTTACTGGCGCCTTAAAATCTCACATCCTTATTGAGACAATTGCTTCATTCTACAGTTTTAATCTCAACTAAGTTATCCTTCAACTCAGTTTTCATTTTTTTGATGTTAGTAGAAGATGATGACTTAGTCGTTTAATGGATTCAAATGTTCAACTGTTCACCAAATTTTATGGTTTTTTCATGGTTTTTTATTGTCTGGTTCAGAATTTAGTAAATCTCTCGAAGCTGGTTCAGAGAATTTAGTATTTTCTAATGTTCTAATCCTCTACCAACATATTCATTTTGAAATGCTTATCACATGTTTGATGAAATGCTTTAGAGAGTTGGTTATCACATGAATGCTAATTTTTTTGAAGGAAAACGTATTATTGTGTTAAGTATTTTTATGACTTCAGTAGTCCAACAATTAACCAGATGTTTTTGAAAGTCTATGATGAATAATAGGTTAGTTGCTATGAGGAATGCATTATTAACATTGATGTTTTTCAAAAACATCTCTCATTCACTGAGTTTCTTGCTATTATGGATTGTTTAAACACCCCATTGATGATGCTTTTATACACATCGGTGATGGATTTATCATTTTTGTTTGTTGTACAGAGTTGTTGTACGCAGGGAGCTTTGTGACAACTTGAATCTTCTTGTGCGCCGGTATATCTTGAACTTTAGTTTCTCTTCCATGTCTATCTTTTTTGCAGCCTATAATGTGTCGTTAGTCAATGCATATTATTTAATTTGTTGTAAAATCTAACATTGAGTAATGATTTTTAGTCCACGCACCAATACTCTCTCATAACAATCTATAAAACTTTTTGCTCATCATGTGCATAAGAACCTACATACTCAACATTACCATCTCTCTGTGTGATACCTATAGTAATAGTAATATGTATGTATCACTAATTAACATCATGTGCAAATAGGATGAAGACTGATATATATATAATTTGGAAGAATATGTGTGTGTGTATATATATATATATATAATTTGGAAGAAGATAACATGCATATAAACAATTTTGTATTGGTCGAATGATGAGAATCCTGATTTCAATTAAGCATCCATTCCTTCCTTTGTTTTCTTTTATAATTTGGAAGAAGATAACATGCATATAAACCATTATGTATTGGTCGAGTGAACGAGAATCCGGATTTCAATTAAGCATCCATTCCTTCCTTTGCTTTCTTTTATCAATCAGAAGGCAGTAAAGCTAAGTTGTAGATCTTTAGTAGTTGCTTCTTATTTGAATTTGATTTTATGGCTTGGAATGAGAGTCAGATATTCAGTAGTTTATATAACTGATCATATAAAAGAAAGTATATAGTTATGTCTGGTTGAACGAAGTTGGTCAAGTTTGGTATACATTACCAATATGTCAAGTTCCATTGTGACAAACTGGTCGGAGTCAGCCGATAACAAGAAGTTCAATAAAAATAAGCGTATAGGTCTATCACGCGACATTCCCATGCATCACTGAGATCGCTACAACAGAAAAACAAAAAGATTGGACTTCTAGGTTGCATTTTGTCGAGTTGTGCATACTGGATCAGAAAACATTAGGCTTTATTTGGTTATTGGTTTTAGTTGATTAGTTTTGGTTAGCTACAATTTCCATTTCAAAATGTATATAAGCTTAATCTGTAAACATCGTTTATATCTTCTCTATATTTTCTTTTTTAGGTTCTCCCGATAAACAATGAAGCTTTTAATTTCGTAACACAAAACAAGGTGGTTGAAGTCGCATTTTAAAATTGTGCTCATGTTGAAGAAGCGATAAAGTGTGCCAAGCTGAAATCCTTACAACTAATTTCTTTCCTTTTAATCCTCTTAGTAATTTAGATTCAAGAACTGAAGTGTTTGTGTGGGGTATGTGCAGAGAGGGATAGGATGTTCATGTGTTTATGTGGGGATATGTGGCAGCGAGGTGGTAGGATGAATGAACATGTGAAACTCTTTAAACAAATATATACAACTGTCAGAAATCGAATGAAGGTATCAAATTCTGGAGAGAAATTTAATTTTTCCAATCAGAAAGAGAGATCATGGTGAAAATGAACCTATTTCTGGTCTTTAATGTTTTATTTGAAATTGTTTCATTTACTAGCTCTTTAAGTGGGCTACTGAAGAATGTTAGGCAATTCAGACTGGTAGGGAATTCGGACTAGGTTTGCATACACCAGAATGATTATCAAGCTGCAAACTCTATAGATAAGTACTCTGAAGATATGCATTTACTTTTGTATTCTACTCGAATATTAATGACCAATTGTAGAATTCATTATTATTTTTATTAATTTAAATTGATTCAAAATACTTTTTCCACATGCAGATTGGTGTTTATACAATTTGGACAGAAATGTTGTTCAATCTTGTCTTCTAACCATTACAAGTTTCGATCAATCCTTAGGAGAAGAGGGTGTTGTAAATTTTCAACAATGGAGTTTTTGTTATGCAATACAGGGAAGACCTTAATCTTATAGCTTTCAACAATGGAGAACATATTGTAAACAAATATAAGATAAGAGTGAGGAGGAATGAGATAAAAGTTTTTCTGTAGAGGATTCAGAATAAACGTTTTATCTTATGGTTTCACTCAAATTCTTTTGTGCATTTTCATCTAGAATAACCGTTTAACAAATCTCACCGTGCCGGAGGCACGGGCTATACCTAGTCTATATAACAAAACAGAACGGGTTTAAAGCTGACTAGGACAAAATAAATAAGACTGACTGGGACAAATTAAATGAGGCTCTATTCCATTCTAGAATTAATCTAAACCGTTGAGTGGGATCATCTGGACCATTAAGTGAGATGAACGAATCCTTATATCCATAACCTTTCGTCTCCAAACCGAAGTGTCATTTTCTCTATCACCTGATAGCCCATAACCCTTTCTACTACGAAAACTCCTTCTGTCTACTTATCAAAGAATTCCTTTGTTCTCTCATCTTCCTTTCTCAATCAATCTCTTTCTTGGCTTTAAAATGAAGCTTAATAATCTCAAACCCGAAATCTCCTTCATGGCTTCTCACAAACATCTTGTGGTCCTGCTTCTATTCAAATCCGACATGTTTGGTTGATTGTCTGGGTTTTGAATCATCAAAGGTAAGTCAAAATAGCAGAGCTAAGGGTTTTATTCCTTACAATTTTCTGTTATCTTGTTCTTATAATTTTGTTTTCCCATCCATATCTAATGCCGTATTCACATCAACAATGCATGGTTCATCTACTACCTTCTGAAATCTAATTGGTTCCTTCTTCAAAATCTAATAGCCAGATTGAGGTCAACTACTACGGATTCTCATTCTTATCTGGTCGGTTTGATTTTAAGATTGATCTTACCAAATGTTTTCTGAAATCTAACTCCACAAAAATGTCTTCTGAAACCATCTGCCTTATCACAATCACTTTAGGGGATGGATTTTGGTTCTATGTTTGTTAGTTAATTTTTTTTCTCCTTTCAACTCTAATCTAATATTTTCTTAGCAAAGTGTTTGAACAAATTTGAAAATGGAGTTCAAATTGTACATAGTAAATTTCTTCATGGTTTTTGTTATTGTTGCTTGAAAAGTATTTGAATTGATGTCAAGGTAAAAATGCAAAATCAAAGAAAAAGAAAATAGTCTAGGTCACTTTGATTGATGTATTGCCTCTTAGACACACATTGCCTTCAACCAAATTAAGGATTGCCTTTAGCGAGATTGTCTATAAGAACTTTAGATATTGGCCATAAAATCTCTCGAATAAAAAAGAAAAGTGCAGGCAGTAGGGTTTAAAAAGAGAGTTTTACATTGTTGTTACATAATTTGTCCTAAAAGGGGGGTCAACATTCAAAACCAAAATTGCATCACCCTTTCAACAAACAAAAACTCCCTTCATCAAAACCAAACAAAAACTTTCATAAAAAAAAAAAACAAACAAAAATCTCTCTCTAGCTCACGCTTGGTGGAGACGAATGAAAAAAAAGTGTGGCCAGTAAGGTTTACAAAAAATGTTGTAACGTTCAAGTTGAATAAATAAGACAACGTCACCATTTAAAAAAAAAACGTTTACAAAGGGTGAGGGCTTTGGGGAATAAACAAAAATTTAGGGAATAAAGACTTAGCCAACCATGATTGACTTAGTGGTCATATTTATATTTTGACCCAAAAGCTAACTAACTTGTCTCTTGCCTCCTAATCTCATCTCACTACAAATTCTAGCCAACACAGATCCGGCCACCACCTTCATCTCTCACCTTTTTTTTTCTCTCTCTCTCCCTCCCGTCTCCTTTTTTTTTTCCTCCTCTTTTTTCCTTTCTTTCTCTCTAAAGCCAATTCCTTCTTCATAATTCATAAATTAGGTCTTCTAAAACCATGATGTGGGAGTTATCATCTTAATGCAATTTTACCTCAATTAGGAAAAGGTAACAAAATAAGTATTGATTTTCTAAGTTTGTGGGAGTTGACTGAACTTCAAGATTAATTTATCCTACTAATTAGGAGTAATTTTGAACCTCTGGTCAGGGAGTATTTCTGACCGTGAGTTTTTTTTTTTTTTGTTAAGAACTTTCATAGATAAACACTTAAACGAGTACACTATTACAATACAAATTAATAAAAAAGGAAGGAACAACTGCCCAAGACTTCGACTTTTGATGCTTTCTCGCCCATTTTGCCAGTTTGTCGGCTTTGTCATTCAGAAGTCTATTTGTGTAGCTGAAATTCACGTTGCCCACTCTACTCATTGCTTCTCTGATCTTCGTGATATGAAAGCTGGAGAACCAGTGAATGGCCTTCCTACGATCTTTTAGATGGTTGATGAGATTAATATTGTCGCTCTCTATGATGATGTTATTGTGTTTATTCTCTTCAGCCCAGATGAGTCCCTTTAAAATGGCTATAGCTTCTCCTTCTTCGCTATTCCTCGCTCTTTCCATGGACGCGAGAGCTCCCATGAATTTTGAGTCCGCGTTATGAACTATAACACCGATGCCCGCATTGTCTGCCACAGAGGTGAAGGAGGCATCAACATTGATCTTGATGAATGGTGCGTCTGGCGGTTTCCATTCGGTAGCTTTTGGAGAGTTAATTTTGATCTTATGCATGGGTTTTTCAGGGAAGCTTTTGATGTTCTTTATGACAATTTCGGGGTCCGATATCGTAAGTTGGAAGCAGTTGTCGCATCTCATTTTCCATATATTCCAGAGAATCGTAGCGAAATGGTTGTGAGAAGCCGTGTAGCTGTTCTGAAACGAGGCTTGCCAAGTGAAGATCCAATCTATGATTGAGCTAATATTCTCCGAGATTACATTAAAATAGAACCAGATATTTTTTGCCATCGGGCAGTGTAAAAGGGCGTGCTCCATCGTTTCAGGGACTGCACATTTTGGGCACAGCAGGTCATTTCCGATAAATTTTCCTATTCTGTTTTTAACCGGTAACGCTTTTGTGCAAATTTTCCATATGAAAAGTTGAATTCGTGGAATAGAGGGTATCTCCCATATGAACTTCCAGTTATGATTATTTGTGGAATTATTGGAATTATGATTCCTAAGATGGTAGTACATGGACTTAATGGTGAAATTTCCCGAGTTCGTTAAATTCCATTTGAGTTGATCTCTCCCGTTACTGTCAATTGGGATCGTTTTGATCATGTTTCTAGTACTTTCATCAAAATTTTCTATTAAAATTTGTTCATTCCAAGTTTCATTTGTAATGAGTTGAGAAACCTTATGAAGGTTTGAGTTAAAGCTATTTTGAGGCGGGGAGCTGAAGGTTGGAATCCATTTATCCGTCCAGATATTGATATCATTCCCCGAATGAGTTTCCCAGCATGACAGGTCATTCACTTGATCATTATATTTGTTTATATTTTTCCAAATCCAGGAGTTGTGAGATTTTGCTCGTCCTGGCCTGTCAGAATTTGGATAATATTTTGCTTTCATAAGCTGGACCCATGCGGCATTAGGTTCTGTTCGTAATCTCCACGCTAATTTGCTAAGGAAAGCTTTATTATCTAGTTCTGGGAGATGCAGATGAGATTAATCCCCGTTGACTCTGGCCGAACAAATCCGTTTGGAGGACCAGGGATGCTTACTCGCTCTTCCCTAACATCCACCGTACTAAGGTTTTTGATAACCCGAGCTCCTCATTGGTGGCTCCCCCAAAAAGAAAAAAAAAACCTAGTTCGTTTTTCTTAATTTCTTCTTCCTGAGCAAGTTGAGTCTTCCATTGCTAGTAGACATAAAAGGGGTATACTTCAAACACTGCCTATGAAAGTAGGGTTGCACTGTTCCAGTGACCAAAAAAGAAAGGGAGAGTTGCTGTTTGGACTCCCTTTCTTATAATTGACTTGTTGTTTGGACTCCCTTTTTCCAGAGTTGTATTTTGGACTCCCTTTTTCAAAAAAAAAGTTAAATATAACAATATGAGAGAGGAAAATACTATTTTACCCTGACCAGATGAAATTACGATTTTACCCTTTATTTAACCTAACCCAACCTAAGAAATTAATCCAGAAATTAACCCAAATAAAATTTCTTTTTCTTGAACTATTAAGTGTCAACCACCTAAATCATTCTCTCCAGACCCTCTAAACAAAACTCTCATCATCATCATCTTCATCACTATTTCCTTCTCCACCAAGAACAACTCCCTTCAACTCCTCTTCAACCATTTTCTGAATCAATAATGGAAGAAAACATTGAAATGGTTGAAATCATGATCAACAAATGAACTTCAGATACTTGTTCTGGTTTTGCTGAAAAAAAACCCTAAAAAAATCACTAAAGAAGATCAATAATCGATTAACTTCTTGACAATTAGCTTCGATTTGTCCCGTGATCTAACCCTTGAAAAATTGATTTTCACTTAACCCAGACTAAATAATATCCATGGAGCTGACCCTGGAAACTAGAAATCGGTTGTAACCTAACATTTTTCCAGGGAGCTTCTTTCCTACTTTCTCTCTCTATAGCTTGTAAAACGATTGGGAGGAACAATAAATCAAACAGAAACTACCTAAGCCACTGAACAATATATGACTTGAGAGCCAACCAAGTTCTAAACTAACAATAATTCCTCTTTAAAGTCCAGCTTCAAATGAACTCTTGTTTTACTTTCCTTTCTCAATCATCTTCTTCCTCATAATTTTCAGATTCATCATCAATGAAGAACACTCAAATGTCACTAGGAAAGATAAAAAATAAATGATCAAAATTTTTAATCCCCTGTCTTGGTCAATTAGATGATGTTTATATGGTGATGAATCAAAGCCCACCTCTCTCTGTTTGGTTAAAGAAAATGGATTTAATTCCCCAAGTATTGGATTTGAAGATGATGATGATTATCATATGAGTTACTGTGATGTGGGTTTTGTGATTGTAAATCATTTCATTATTCGAATAGACACTACTATAGCCGTACACACCAACAGAACCACCATCATCTTCAATTCGTTTCTCTAGTTTGAAAGAATTTCTAGAGAGAGAAAGTATGAAACAGTAAACACAGACAACACTATCTCATAGTAAATCCAAGTTATAATTGGTCCAAAAGAGGCATCTGTGATCTCTTTAAGAATGTTGCCAAGCAAAAATTCATTTCCGCCTTATATGAGATAAACATGATTAGGATGGGAAATTTAGTCACATGTTTATCCAACACAAAAAGAAACCCAATAAAAAGAACCAGATTCTTCAACAATCCCAGCAAAAGAGCTCTCTTGATGTTAATAACATTGTTACAAACCCTATGATTTTAATAGAATAATTTAAAAAAGCTCCTCCAAATGATTAGGGTGATTAAGTGATTAGAGTTTGTGAGGAAGAAAATGAGTTAAAAATAGAAGAAGAAGAAGATGAGTTAAATAAATTAGGGGGTCCAAAGTGCAATACTAATTATATAAGGGTAGACTGGGAATTGCTTAAAGTATAACTTTAGGGACGGAATATTCCCGTGTGATTCCGTCAAAAGGGAGTCCAAAGTGCAACACTGAAAAAAGGGAGTCCAAACAGCAAGTCAATTATACGAAAGGGGGTCCAAACAACAAACCTTTTCAGAAGGACAAACATTAGTGGTTAATCCTCCAATTTGTGAAGGAGCATTAAAAGGAATATTGCTTGACTCCAAACTGAAAATAGGATTTCTACTCATAATCATTATGATTAAATAAAGTAGATTGTTATACTCATATTTGAATGGGATCAAACACTAGAGGAAGTGAATTTATTTCTCAATTCATTATCAGGACACAAGGTATTTCCATCATGATTTTGCATGTCCTGTTAAGACATATTCTTCATTTTGGACTATAAGTATTTCCCTTTTATTATCCCTCTCTGTACTTTTTAGAAGACCTAATTTATGATGAAGGAAAAGGCTTTAGAGAAAGAAAGAATGGAAAAAGAGGAGGAAGAGAGAAGAAGGGAAAAAGAGAGAGAAAGAGAAAAAAGGTGAAAGATGAAGGTGGTGGCCGAAATTTGTGGTGGAATGAGATTTGAGGAAGATGAAGATTAGGGGGCAAGAGACAAGTTAACTACTTTTTGGATCAAAAAATAAATATGACCATTAAGTCCATCATAATTGACTAAATCCAGGCTTTAAATTTAAACAACCTGATATCATCTTTCTGTCTGAAACGAAAAGCTGATCCCATATATTGCAAAGCACATACCCATTAGTAAAATCTATGCCAGCCATTATGTAGAGCCTTTAAACAAAGCTGGTTGACTGGTCCTCTACTGGAAGCATCATTTAAACATAAAAATTATCCAATCTAACTCCAACTTAATTCATGTTGAGATTAGAGATACATCTAATATGAACTCCTACCTCACAGGCTTTTACGGCTGCCCTTATAATAAAAACAAAATTCGTCCCTGGAAAATGCTAATAGACCTTAAGGTGAACCTCAACCAACCTTGGGTAGTGATAGGTGATCTTAACAGTATCCTCGATCCACCGGAGAAAAGTGGTGGCAAGGAATCATCTAATTCCTACCTCCCCAAAATCCTAAACATCATTCAACTTCTAGGCTTGGTGGATTTAGGGTATCAGGGCAATCCTTTTACCTGGTCCAATCGTCAATCGGACGGAAAGCTAATATAAGAAAGATTGGATAGAGCTTTAGTTAATGATACTTGGCTCCAATCCTTCCCCAATTCTAGCCTAATTCATCTAGATATTAGTGGATCTGATCATAATCCTATTTTCCTTAGTACCATTAATATTAATAAACCGAAACCTAAACCGTTCAAATTTATCAGAACATGGATGTGACATCCGGATTGCCATGGCTTTATAGCGAACAAATGGAATAGTAACAATTTTCACTCCCCTCTTCAGATTCAACCTAACTTAACTAAATTAGGTAAACATCTATCAAAGTGGAACAAGGAGGTGTTTGGTAACCTCGACATTCAAATTAATAACACTCTAGCATCCATCCAAAATAATAATAACAACAGTAACGAACTTAGACAACATAAAACTCGTCTAGAAGAATTATATAGACAACAGGAAAGCTTATGGAAAGAAAAATCACGTAATAATTTTGTGACCTTAGGCGATAAAAATACAAAGTATTTCCATTCACAAGCCATTCAGATAAATCGTAGTAATCGAATCCTGGCAATTAAAGACCAAAATGGGGATTGGAAAGATGACATAAATGATGTCACTAACATCATTACTAACCATCTTCTGACCATTAATACTTCTTCCGATTGTAATAGATCCACCACTATTCTTGATCTCTTTAATCCAGTCATAACTCAAGCCCAAAACCTAGACATGACAACAATCCCAGACAAAACAGAAATTGATCTTGTTATCCAATGGCTGAAAAAGGATGCCGCCCCTGGTCCGGATGGTTACCCTCCTTTTTTCTTTCAGGCCAACTGGGATACGGTGAGTAAGGATATATACCAGATTGTTCAGAATTTCTTCCAAACAGCAGAACTTCCCCCAGAAACAAACCATACACATATTTGTCTTATCCCCAAAACAGTTGTTCCCCAAATCCCGGCGGACTATAGACCAATTAGCTTACTTAACACCACCTATAAAATTATAACAATAATCCTGCCTGAGAGGTTACAAATTCATCTCAACCAAATAATTTCACCATTCCAGGCAACTTATATACCTGACAGACAGATCTCTGATAACATTATAATGAGCACTCTTTCAAGCATATGAAAGGTACCACAGGATTTTTTGGCCTCAAGTTAGACATGTCTAAGGCTTATGATAGAATAGAATGGTCTTTCTTGATAGATATTATGAGGAAACTAGGATTCTCTGACCACTGGATTAATATGATCTCCAGTTGCATTTCCACTGCCTCTATGGCAGTGCTCATAAATGGTCATCCAGGACCAAAATTTTATCCTTCGAGAGGAATTAGGCAAGGAGACCCTCTCTCCCCTTTCCTATTCACTATAGCAATGGAAGGTCTTAGCCGACTTCTTACTTCCAATCCTGACGAAGGTAAATTCGTAGGTTTTCCTACTAAAAATCAGGATCTTACAATCTTTCATCTCCTCTTTGCAGATGACTGTATCATTTTTGGGAAAAATTCAATTGAAAACGTGCATAATCTTAAAGCCATGTTGACCTTATTCTATTCAGCTTCAGGTCAAACAATAAATTATAACAAATCCAACATTTTTTACTCCAAAAATTCTCATCCAAAATTCAAGCGAATCATCATGAAAACCCCTAAGGTGAAATATGCTTCAACTTCAGAAAAATACCTCGGAACCCAGCTTTTCATTGGTCCTCAGAAAACGAAAGTTTTTAACTCTATTCTAGATCAAATAAAAAATAAATTATCTAATTGGAATCACTCCTTCCTCTCTCAGGCTGGCCGGACAGTAGTTGTTTCTGTTGTAGCGGCAGCCATTTCCCGATATCAGATGCAACGCTTTGCTATTCCCAAAAGCATAAGCAAAAGCATAGAGACTCTTCAAAAGTCCTTCTGGTGGGGAAAATCTAAAGGCATATGTACCAAAGCATGGTCTTACATATGTCTTCCTAAAAAGCTAGGAGGGTTAGGAATTCATCACCCTCACGTTGATAATAAGGCCCTCCTTAGCCAGCTGGCTTGGCGCCTGAAGTCTGACTCAGACGCCATATGGGTCAAGTTTCTCAAAGCTAAATATTTTCCGCAGTCCGAATACCCAGGCCCAGCCAAACCTCATCATTCATGGAATTGGAAAGTACTCAGAAAACACTATGATCTCATAGAAAACCACATTAAATGGGAAGTGCACTCAGGAGAAAACATAAATATATGGAAAGACAGTTGGATCCCAGGGGAAATTCAACATCTACAGAACACAAACAATTCAGAGTTGACTAAAGTATCTGAACTCATCATTGATAACAGATGGGATGATAACATTCTGAGTCACACCTTTCCTGAAAATATTTGTAATCTTCTTAAAGCTATTCCCATTCAATCCGAGGGTACAGATAAGATGGAATGGAATTTAACACAATCAGGTAACCATTCGGTTAAATCCATGTATCAGCATCTAAGTTCAGTCAACCAACCTACTTCTCCTGAGGAAGTAAATTAGAATTTCATATGGTCTATACCCACCATTCCTCGCATCCAGCTTTTTATATGGAAAATATGCACTAAAGCACTACCAGTTAGACAACGCATAGGAAAATACATTGGTAACATTATTAACTGTCCTAACTGTTCTGAAACTGAACCAATAGAACATGCTCTTTTGCACTGTCCCATAGCGAGAAGTATATGGTTTCATTTTAATGTCATTTCGACAAAAATCACTTCTCTGTCTGAATGGATCATGTCGTGGCAAAACCCGGAGCAAACTAGTTGTACTGCTGATAACATTCACTTTGTCACAATTTTATGGTATATATGAAAAACCAGATGTGATCACTGCTTTCAGCAAACGTTATACAATGTGGACACTATTTTAGAGCTAATTAAAACATTTCCAAAAACAAGTAATGACAAAATGAAACCTGATGCTACAGCAAGCGCCAAGTGACAACCTCCAATCTATCCTTTTTTGAAAATTAATGTTGATGCATCTTTTGTCAATGTGGGACAGGTAATAGGCACTAGTTTAATTGTGCATGATGCCAGATCGAAATTTGTCTCAGCAAATGTGAAAATTGCTAGAGCAAGAAATAGCGAAGAAAGCGAGGCTATAGTCATTCTCAATAGTCTTATTTGGGCAAAAGATAACAATCACATGCAGGTCATTATTGAAAGCGACAATATCAACCTGATAAAACACCTTAATAATCCAAAGCATCGATATCAAGTTCAATGGCAATCACTGGTACATATTCGTCAAATAAGAAACTTAAAGCATGAGCTTCAGCAGGTGAAATTCATTTATATCAAAAGAACAGAGAATAATCAAGCGGACAAGCTAGCTAAATGGGCGCGCAGAAAAGAAAGATCTAAGGAGTGGTCTTGTATTCTGTATTTTCTTCTTAATATGTATTGTAATGCTACTCTTATTATTAGTTTTAATTATACATCCTTAACAAAATAAAAAGGCTTTAAAGAAAGGGTGTTACATTTTTTTTCTTTTTGTTGAGGTACAATAAAAGCAAACTAAAATAACGAGTACAATTCCTGCGGAAGATCTAATAAAGACAGGCACACCCAAGTTCCTGTATTTCTTCTACTCCATTTAGCCAAGTGATCTGCTTTATGATTACCTTCTCTGGGGGTATGAGTATATAACACCTTTGTGAATTTGGCCTCCAGCTGTTGCACTTTCTCTATAATGTTTTCCGACTGTCAAGATATGTCTGCCGTTTCCTTGTTGAGTTTTTGAACTATATTAAGGTTGTCGCTCTCAATATGTAGGAAATAAATCTTTTTTTTAATCGCCCATTTCATTGCTTTTAAGATCGCTTTACTTTCACACTCTTCCGCATTCTGACCTCGACAAGTGAAAGTTGCTGCAGCAAGGAAATTTGCCTGGTCATTGTGCATGATGCACCCTATCCCCGCCTTCTCCTGTACTGCTATAAAGGACGCATCCACATTAATTTTCACAAACGGATATACAGGTGGAGACCAATCATTTTCTTTTTCAATTTGCCGATAAGTATTTTGAGTGTACTGCTGAATAGTATTACTTTTGATGTCATCTATGATTTTCATCGGGACCGGATCTTTAGATTCAAAACATTTATCGCATCGTGCTTTCCATATATGCCACATAATAATCGCAAAACGACTGCTAATGTGATCGTCTATATCTTTCCATGAGATGATCCAATCTACGAGATTATTGATATTACCCGCCATAATGTTGAAGAGCATCCAAATCACCTTAGCTAAATCACAATGTAGAAGGACATGAATCATAGTTTCTTGATTCTGACAGAGTTCACATTGATAAATATGCCCGATATAGTTTCCAATTTTATCTCTAACAGGTAAACTGTTGGTACAACATTTCCAGAGGAATAGTTTGATTCTGGGTAAAATTGGCAAAAACCAAATAAAAGCCCATTCTTTCATATCGTAATTATAGTTCTCTGTACGTAGATAATAGTACATGGATTTGATAGTGAACTTACCTGATTTCGTAAGTGACCATCTCGCTATGTCATCCTGCTGAGCCTGTATATTAATACTTAAAATAGCATTGCAGATATCACGGTTAAAGCATTGGTATAAAATATTTAATTGTATCCCATTGATTGTTCCTAATAAGTTGATGAACTTTAGTCAGGTCACTATTAGTCCTACTGGTCAGAGGGGGAGGATGATTAGGAACCCAGTAGTCCTGCCAAATATTAATATTCGTACCTTTATTAATATCCCAAAAGGTCAGATTAGAAACTTTGTCTACATATTTGGATATGGATTTCCAAAGCCACGAGTGATGGTTTTTAGCCGACTTAGGTTTGTGATCTTTGTTGAAATATTTGGCTTTAAGTATAGAGGCCCAAGGAGAATTAGGATTCTTAGTGAGGCGCCAGACTAGTTTACACAGAAACGCTTGGTTATCTAGAATTGGGTAACGAAAACCAAGACCTCCTAATTTTTTCGGGAGACAAATGGCAGACCAATTAATGATATGGATGGATTTGGGTTTTCCCCACCAGAAAGCTCTTTGAAGAGCTTCAATGCGATTACTTATACCTTTAGGAATGGCAAAGCATTGCATTTGGTATCGGGGAACAGCCGCAGCTATTGTGTTGATGACAATAGAGCGGCCAGCTTGGGAAAGAAGAGAAGTTTGCCATTTGGACAACTTATTCTGGATTTGATTGACCAAAGAAGAAAAAAACTTTCTGCTTATTAGCTCCTATGAATAGATGAGTACCAAGATATTTATCAAGATTCGAGGATTGGTGAACTTTCAAATTACGAGTGATAATACGCTTGAATTTCGGATGAGTATTTTTCGAAAAGAAGATAGTAGATTTGTCAAAGTTAATCATTTGGCCAGAAGAAGAGCAGAAAATATCCAAGATGTGCTGAAGGGCAGAAATGTTATCCAGAGAATTCTGCCCAAAGATAATACAATCGTCGGCAAAAAGAAGATGCTTGAGATTGATATTGGTACGCGGTATAGGAAAGCCACAGAAAGGGACCGGCAAGTCCTTGGTTTCAAGAAGGCGACTAAGGCCTTCCATGACTAAGGTGAACAAGAAGGGAGAGAGGGGATCACCTTGTCTAATACCCCTGCTGACGTTAAAAGTTGGACCAGGACGTCCGTTGATAAGGACCGCCATGGTAGAGGTAGAAATACAGGTATGAATGAGATTGATCCAGCCGACTCATAATAGCCTGAAGAAATTGCCACTCGATGCGATCGAAAGCTTTGGACATATCTAGCTTAAGAGCGAAGTAACTCTTCGAACCCTTTGTACGCTTAAAAGAGTGAGTTATCTCCTGACTAATAATCACATTATCGGTAATTTGCCTACCTGGAACATAGGCCGCCTGAAAAGGAGAAATGATATTCGGAAGAATAATTTTGAGACGGTTTGCCAGAATTTTAGTAATGATTTTATAAGTAGTGTTCATGAGGCTAATGGGTCTGTAGTACGACGAAGTCTGAGGAGATTTGGTTTTGGGAATCAGGCATATATGGGTATGATTAACCTGCTCGGGAAGAGTAGCATGAAGAAAGAAATCAGACACTAAGACGATAAGATCCTCTTTCTTTGACTGTGTCCCAATTAGTCTTATAGAAGTGAGGAGGGAAACCATCAGGTCCCGGAGCCGAATCCGCTTTAAGGGACTTGACAGAGTTGTGAATTTCAAGTTCGGATGGTTTGTTGGTAAGAATGGTATTTTGATCGTTGGTAACTAGATTTACAAAGAGTTCAAGTAATTCCTCAGAGATACCCGACCCATTGGAAGTGGAAATAGTTTGAAGATTAAGAGTGAAGAGATTAGCTATATCAGAGGCTTCTTGCAACCAAGAGCCATGATTGTCTTTAATGGTAGAGATTCTATTTTTCCGATTACGATGAATAGCTTTAGCATGGAAAAAATTCGTGTTGCGGTCACCTAATTGGATATTCTCATTACGGGATTTTTCTTTCCAGGGTGTTACATGGTTGTTACATAATTTGTTCTAAGGTCAACATTCAGGACCAGAAAAAAAAATGGCATCACTCGGCCAATCACAAAAGAGCAAAATTGGGGCAAGAATCTGACTATGTTATGAAACAATTTACTGTTATTAAAATCAGGTGGGAGTAGTTGGAATGAGAGAGAGAGAAGGAACTCAACATGGACTTATTCTCACTACAGAGTATGAACTACAGACTCCCTTTTAGAGTTTTAGTCAGAGAAAAGAAAAATAAGAAGAAGAAGAAAGACCCTTCTACTAGTCAGAGAAGCAGAACTTTCAATTCTCCGAGTTAAATTTAATTATATTATATTATTTATAAAATTGTATCAATAGTTAGATTTCTCAGTATTTAAGTTCAAGCTTCAAGATGATAAAATTGCATAATTATTTTGAATTGAATTAGTGTTTGAGCTATACAAATTCCATGGAAATGAAATCATTCCTTTTGCAATTTAGTTTTCTTTGTTTAGTTGAATCTGTTATTATTTTCCAGATTTATTGTGCTTCTGATGTGGTAATAATAAATAAGGGTTTCTGATTAATTTACATAAAGAATTTGAATTTTGTGAATATAATGTGTTTTATTTGTGGGTTTAATTTTTCAGGTTTTTTATGAGTCTTTTCAAGAATCATTTGAAGGCAGATGGATTGTATCTGAGAAAGATGGTTATAAAGGTTAGTTAAGTAGTAAAATTCATTTAGATGTGCTTCTTTTTTGTTCTTGGTAGTGATTGTTTCTTTGTTCTGAGTCTTCGTCTAAATTGCTGATTCGAGTTGATATTGGTGTATTCGTATCTGACAATTCAGACTCAGACGAGTCAGATTCAACCACCACCTTAATATGACCTTAGTTCTACGAGAAGAAAACTGTCTTGCTTTCGTGCTCTTGGTTCCCTCTCTCTGTAGGAAACCCTTACAAAAGTCTCTCATGGCCTAATAATAAAACTTGGAGTCACTTGTAAATATTTTTTTTTTCAAAAATCATTTTTTTTTCAAAAATCATTATTCTTCAAAAATCATTATTTTTCAAATATCATTATTCTTCAAAAATAATGAATAATGATTTTTGAAAAACACAATGATTTTTAAAAAAAATAATGATTTTTGAAAAAAAATAAATAATGATTTTTGAAAAAAATATATTTTAAAAAAAATTAATGATGTTTGAAAAAAAATAATGATTTTTGAAAAAAATAATGATTTTTTATAAAAAAAAATAATGATTTTTAAAATAATTATTTTTGTAGAAGGGAAATAAATTTTTGTTGATTTTAAGTTTGAAATTTAGGTTTATTAATCCAAACTCCTAGCAAATCCTAGGGGGTAGGGTAGGATTTTGGTCCAATACAAATTTTGGAATTAGGAATCCTTAGGATTCAAGAGTCCTAGGATTCTTGGTACCCAAACAGACCAAGAATTCATAATTCCTACCAAACACACCATAATGTTTTTTTTCCCTGTACTTTGTTTGGCTCCCATTGGCATTTCGATTTGGTAATAATTTTCTCATTTTGTGTTTTAGGTGTTTGGAAGCATGCTAAAAGTGAAGGGCATGATGATTATGGACTTCTTGTGAGTGAGAAAGCCAAGACATACGCTATAGTGAAAGAGCTCAGTGAACCTTTAATTGTTAAGAACAGAACAATTGTTCTGCAGTTTGAGATACGCTTCCAAAATGGATTTGAATGCGGTGGTGCATATCTTAAATACCTCTCGCCCCAAAAGGGTGGATGGAAACGAGAAGAGTTTGACAATGAGTCTCCGTATACCTTCATGTTTGGACCTGATAAATGTGGTTCCAAGAATAAAGTCCTCTTCATATTGAGACACAAGAACCCCAATAGCGGAAAGTATATCGAACACCATCTTAAGTACCCTCCAACTGTCCCGTCTGACAAGCTCTCTCATGTCTATACAGCTATTTTGAAGCCTGATAACTCATTGATGATTTTAATTGATGGGAAGCAGATGAAACATGTGAATTTTCTCGTAGGAAATGATTTTGAACCACCAATTATCCCTACCAAAACAATTACCGATCTAAATGATTCAAAACCAGCAAATTGGGATGAGAGGGAAAAAATCGAAGTTGTAAAAGTAGTAAAGACTAACGATTGGGATGATGATGTACGAACTAAGAAAGAAGACTACGAACAAACATGCCAAGAAGATCAAAATGACGAAGAAAATGGTATGTGCAAATTGGTACTCAAGTCTAATAAGAAAATATGCATGAAAAAACCTAGTTATGGTGAATGGAGCAAGCTTATAAAGAAGAACCCAACTTGTAGAAGAAAATGGTATACACATCTGATTGACAACCCAAACTACAAGGGCATTTGGAAGGCAAAGGAGATTCCTAATCCTTACTACTTTGAGCTTGACAAGCCTAATTTTGAAAATGTTGTTGCCACTGGAATTGAAATTTGGACTGCCGAAGATGGTATATTGTTTGACAACATTTTGATAGCAACTAGTGAGGAGGTTGCAAAAACAATTAGAAAGGAAACATGGAAACCCAAATTTAAAGTTGAGAAAGAAAATCAGGAAATAGCCAAAGAAGTTTTAGTTAGTTTTCTTAAACCTATTAATGTGAGTATTCTTGCTCTTGACTCTCTTTTTAAGGGAGGTTTAAAAGCGCCCTGTGTAAGTATTAAAGGTGTCTCCTTCACTCACAAACTCTCTAACAAATTTGTCTTGAGAGACACGCCTTTAACACTCAGAGGGACGCCACTCTCTTTTTTTTCTTTTTCCCCAATGTCAGTCTTTTGGTGTATTTTTTTATTTTTTTATTTTATTTATTTTTTTTTTGTTGAAAGTCTTTTGGTGTTACTTCTAAAATCTTATTCTTTTTCTTGCAGAAAAGAATAGTTGACTTGATCAAGTGTAGCAGAGTGGATATAACTTGGAGCATAACCTGGGGCACACCGGCTACTGTTTCAGTTAGAGTTTATTGTTTTCCTTACGTGGAATTAAGTTTTCGTTATGAGTTCAGTTTATTTTGAATTTCTTGATATATTTCGAAAAATAGCCTTCCTCGTATAGGGGGTTAGGCTGGCGTTCATATTCTAGTCAATCTTAATATTTAAAAGTTACATTTCTACATCTAATATATGAGCACGAAGAGAAGAAAACCTAAACAATGTGAATTCACATTCGCCATTGACTATGGAAACAATAAGACGAAGAGATATGGTGTCCACCAAACACGGTATTAGTATCCTATTTGCAATCTGAATTCATATTGGTGGCCAATAGGGGGACAAACAAGATTCTTATGTGGACAACTGAAATTGGGTGTACAAAATAATCGATGAAGGGACACATTAAATTCCTGTGTGGACAACCAATTTATAAACCTCCGCACTTTTTGCAAGTCTACAAGTCAATCAACAAATAGGGTTTCTATTTGGACAACTGCGTAATCATCTAAACCCCAATAAACCTGGTAGATGCATCCACTGGTTAAAGAACAATTCAAGAGAAGAATCAGTCAATCCTTGAACTCAACAATACTTAACTCAGGAGAAGAAGATACTAAATATTTTGTTTACCTGTGTATGGGTTTGTCTGTGTCTTTGTGCGTGTGGGTGTATGATAAATAATTTAGAGAGAGAGAGAGATCAGAGATAGGCTTTAATTTGAAATGAAAGAGAGACATGGTTTGAAACAACTTGAAACATTTAGTGAAGGATGAATAGAAAGTAAGAACAAAGAGAAGTACTAGGAGAGAATTTGATTCCTTCTTAAGAACATTTTCATAACTATTAACTAGCCCTAATCAAGACGCCAAAATCAAGACGCCATAATCATCAAAAACTCCCCAATCTCAAAAAATATTTTTTTTAATTACCCACTTTCTTAATAAATGAGTTTGGTGAAGATTAACTCTGAAAAGATGAAATCCCAGACACTGAAAAAAGATTGTGAAGGAGTACTTGTTAAGTTGGTAGAAGGATTACAACCAGGAGGCAATTTAGCTGAAGGTTGTTACGGTTTATTGTGTTTTTAGAGAGAGAGAATAAGTAAAGTTGAGAAAAACTTATAACCAATTCTGTTTTCTAGTAAATTCTCAAGAGAGAGAAACGATGAAGGATGAAGATGAAGGAGAAATTTATTTTTCCACTCATTATTGTTGTCTCCACTTATTGGCCACCTTCATATTAGGGTTGTAAAATCTATCTGGGCTCACGGCTCCCTAATTGGGTATTAAATAAGGCCGCGGCTTTGGGGAATAAAGAAAATTCTCCGGGGAATAAATTCTCGAGGAAATCCAGATTTTTTTGAAAGTTCTCCGGGGAATAAATTTTTATGGGAAATACAGAATACATATTTTTGAAAGTTCTCCTCCATCTCATCTGTTCTCTCTGCCACTTCATCTTCTCGCCACCTCATCATCTTCTCCGGCGAAGGTCGCCGGCCGACCAATTTTCCGGCCGGCGACCTTCAAACATAAAAAAAAAATTATTTTCTCTCTCATTTTTTTCCCTTTCTTCTCTCTCTCTAGAACAGATCTAGAGAGAGAGGTTTCACGAAACTAAGTGCCAGCAGCAGCAGCGTTATCAGCAGCTGTAGACTACAGAACCAACCAGGCCACCACTACCACCACCATCTTCTTTTTAGAGAGAGAGTAGATGAAGAAGAACATCTCCTTGTTTGGACCTTAATAACGCCATCAGTGAAGATGATATTACTAATACTACTACTCTTGAAAATACTACATTGTTCTCTTCCTTACCACCGTCTTCTTCATCAATTTGTTTGGAGCTTTGGCATGCTTGTGCAGGACCTCTGATTTCACTTCCAAAGAAAGGAAGTATTGTTGTTTACTTCCTAAATTTGTTGTAAATTGGAGAGATTTCTTTTACAGGTTCTTATGTTTCTACATTTTTTGGGAATGATTGATTATTTGGGTTGTTGTTTTTAATCATTAAAACCCTAAATCTCTTGTATAACTACCAGATTCAACAGAAATGGGAAGGTGGGAAGATGGGGAAAGACATTTTTTTGGAACAAGAAGAAATTGAGGGTGAAATTGGTAACAACTCCATTACTACTACCACCACCCCTCACATGTTCTGTTAGACTCTTACTGCTTCAGATACAAGCAGAACTCACTGTACAAGAATCTTGCTCCAATTTACAACAAATTTAGGAGAGAAAATCAAGCCCTTTAAAACTTATGTTTTTTTTTAGCATAATCCTTAGAAAGTTCTATTATTGAAGAAAACAACAAAAAGTTTCCAAATAACATGTCGGAGCATCATATGTGTTCATAGATCTGGTCTGTTCTCATTTCTCTCTCTCTCTAGATCTGATCTAGAGAGAGAGGAAAGAAAAAAATATATATTTGAGAGAGAGAGAAAAAAATTTAATTTTTTTTTAATTTTGAAGCGCCGGTCGGAATTTTTTTAATTGGCCGGTCGGCGACCGTCGCCGGAGAAGATGATGAGGTGGCGAGAAGATGAAGTGGCAGAAAGAGGTGATGAGATGGAGGAGTTTTTTTATAGCATCTTCTAAAATTAGAAGCCCTTTAGCAATAAAAAGAAACATAAAAGTCAATCTTATTTGACTAGTTTTAAGAAAAGTCTTTATTCCCCGGAGAATTTTCTTTATTCCCCAAAGCCGCGACCATTAAATAAGAGGCGGAATTAAATGAGTGATTTTGTGAACTAATAATAGTGATAGTGTAAAAGTTTTAGATGCATTTTCTATTAAGTACTTGGGTTTACCCATACAGGATTCAGCGAAAAAAGTTAAGCTTCTCGTCAGGGTCGGTCCTGAGATTTGGGAGGTCCGAAGTGAATTTTAAGGATGTGGCATACCCTCGTTTCACCAGAAAAAAATAGTATATCGAAACCTTCTAAAATTTTTCTTACGCGTAATGTGAGGACATAACACTTATGTTTATAACTTGCAATCTAAATCAAACGATCTGATTTAGTTACTCGGATTCGGGGAGAGTCCTCGTATGTCCTTCGTCGATCTCCCGATCAAGTGGTTCAGCGAGTTCGAAACTCGGTTAACTCGATTTGAGTCAGTAGCTTGTTCAATCTTCTTATTTTAACCGAAAAAATATTAAAAAATAATTATCTGGAAAAAGAACCCAAAGCAATTTCAGCTTTCTTTTTTTGGTGCTTATGGTGATAGTGGTGGTTGTGGTGGTGGAGGTTTAGTAATGGTGGTTGTTGTAGTGTTGGGGTTTAGTAATGGTGCTGGTAGTGGAGGTACCATGGTAAAGGTTTAGTAATTATGGTGGTGGTAGTGGAGGTACAATGGTGGAGATTTAGTAATCGTGGTGGTGGTAGAAGTATCAAGTAAAGTAATAAAAAAATTACAATTTGATGATGGTGGTTGCGATATTGAAGTTTAGTAATGGTGGTGGTGGTGGTGATGGTAGTGGAGTGGAGGTACGATGATGCTTAGGCTTGAGTTTGAACTTGGGTTGTTTGGACTCTCTAACATGCTTTCTACCAATTGAGCTAAACTAGGCCTCTTGTTTCTTTTGGTAACTTGTTTATAAAGATAAAATAAATTGGGGTCCTCTTAATCCTTTCTTTGTAGTCTACGTATGAGGCCCTTTGGCCCTGAGGGTCCGAAGCGAGGTTTTGTCGCTTGCATCCCAGGGTCGGCCCTGCTTCTCGTAGTGGCGGATCCAAAATTTGATTCTGGGCGGAACGAAATTATTTTCCGAAATAAAAAAAATATTATAAACATAATTAACAAAAGAAAAATTTAACACAAATACATGGCATAACTAGGATTTTACATCAGGCGTGACTGATCATAAGTTAAACAATATGAAAGAAAGAATGGAAGTTTTAGAGGAAGAATTTCTAGTGTAAATACAATTGCTTGACTATATATATTAAAAAAATTTTTTGATGAAGAAACATTGCATTAAAACCAACAAAAACAGACGTACAGAGTCTCTAATGTAAAACAAGTATAAAATTAGGGACTACATTCTAAATTTTCCTTTGACCATTGCGTCTACCCCATTTAGCTAGTGTGTCTGCTTTGACATTGCATTCTCTCGGAACATATGTGAAGATTATGTGAGAGAAATATTTTTTAAGGGTCAGAGATTGATTCAAGATTTTTTGGATTGCCAGTGGATTGCGTCACTTGTGTCATTGATGAACTGGATTAGAACTTTATTATCACTTTCTATTTGCACGTGATTTATCTGCAGTTGAATGGCCCATAGTCTTTTGGGACTATATATGTTAATTGTTAAACAAATACTTTAGCTTCTTTTGTAAAAGCTAAATAGGTAGTTTAGAAAACTAAAATTCATAATATTTAAAATATCCACCTTGAAAATCATAGATAAGAGAACCTCCATTAATGTAGGCTCTCTTATGGAAAGAGAAACAAATCAAGATACAATATTAAAAGACATGAGTATAAGGGACTAAAACAGAAATTAAAAAGGAAGAAAGACGAAAGGGTAGAATCGAAAAGTTTAAATTTAATTTTTTAATAAATGCATAAAAAACATAAAAGAAGGGAATCCAGACATTTGTGCAAATTTAGGAGATCACGCGGAAAGCTAGTCACACGAGTCCAATCGGGAATAAACCTTTTCTATTATAATGTAGTGTATAATATTTATTGGGTTAATTCTGTTTTGGCCCCCGTTGTGACCAACTCGGTATTTTGGGCTCCATAAGTGTTCGACAGTTTGATTTGGCCTCCAAGGGCCAAAATGGAATTATCCTAAAAATTTTAAAACATAAACTCCACCTCATCCTTCCCTCTTTCCTCCATTTCATCACATCTCGCCTCCACTTCATCCCTCTCGCCACCTAATCATTTTTTCTAGTGAAGGTCATCGATCGACCAAATTTTATTCTTAAATGTTTGAAAGTTGCTATAAAATTTGATATTGAATACATTTTGATTATCAATTAAGATTGTACTGAGTGGGACATTCAAATGACGTAATTATCATATAATAAGTAATTCAGACTTTAAACCTTGCAAAAATATCAATTAATCACATATTAGAGTCGGGTATTGGGTACCTATCGGGTCCGTGTCGGATATACCCATTTTGATTGAGACCAGCAACATGGGCCTCTCGGTCATAACAATAATGGGCATCTCGGCAAACTCCAACATAGTTATTTAGCAAGTCCAAGTTTTAGAAGTTTCTTTATTTCATATTTCTATTTAGGGTGATGGCAATCAAGAAGATTTAGTTATTTAGAAGTTATCTCTTTCCTAGTTTGTGTCTATCTAGACCTTATAAAAGGGAGTTCAGTTTGTCTTTGTTATTTAGATCTTGGAATATTATCAATCGAGTTTATTATTTATCAAGTTAATCGTTTTTAACGTTGTTTTATTAGTTTATTTAGTTATTTTATCATAGTTTTAATGCTAGATTCCATTACTTTAACGCTTCCGCAACAATCTACATCAGCTGGTATTCAGAGCTTGAAGAAACTGGGAACAGATGAATTTTTTTTTTATGCATGGATACGTCTCTTCTTGAATGTTTGAAAATTTTTTTCACGTTTATGTTGGGATCCTAGTCGAGATCCACGTCAATTCTATATTGATCGAGAAGATGAAAGAAAAATTCATAAAGTCTCTAAAGTTCGACTCTTCGACGTTCCATTTCATATAAATTTTTGGATTCAACACATGGAAGATTGATTCAGAAATAAGATGTTCATGCCAAAGATAAGGTTTTATTTGTTGAACAACATATGTCGCAAAGAATCAATGAACAATTCAATGCAATGCAATGAAGACTCATTAATCAAGGAAAAAAGATCATAGACGATTGGACTGTATGGTTTTGTATGTCTCTAAGACTACCCAATATTGTTAGTGGAATCTCAAACATCTATATGTTTAACACTAGGTTTCCAGGATCGCATGCATGAACTAGTAATGAGTTAATAACGGAAAGAAGAATACCTTATTCGCTTTCCTAAAATTCAATTTCGTTGCCTTTTCGGATGATCAAGAGCTTCAAAGTAGTAGTTCCTCTATTTGAGACATCGACTAGGTTGACTTGACCTCCCTCCCTTTAAGTCAGCTAGGACCTTGATGAAGGTTGAGACGAATAACTCCTTTTTGACTAGTTAGAAAGAACTAAGAGTTTTTTTTTTTACTAAAATCTTATCTCTCTAAGATGTGCGAGAGAGTTGATTTTCTCTTGAGAAAATTTCACACCTTTTCTGTTCTACAATGGTCCTTATATAGAGAAACCCTAATTAGAATCCCAGTCCAATTAGGTTTCAATAAGAGCACCAGAAAAGATAAACATTAGAGTCCCATCTGATTGGGAATCCCAACTAGTATGGATTCCCATTAGGGTTTCCCCTAATGATGTCTCCGACCAGAGTAACTCATTAATGTGCTTGGCCTGGCCGGCCCACTCCCTTAGGATGGCCGGTTAGACCAACTCTTAAGTGGGCTTGATCTACCCGGTCCATAGTTGCCTTTTAAGTCTTTTCGGGCTTCCCTTTCGAGTCTGGTTCTTTCTTTCTGTTCAGCGCTATCAGACTGGATCACATTCATCTATGGGCAAGCTCCCACTAGTCTTATCTCTCCGTTCAAGTTACCCCTCTTATGTATAACCCGTGTAGGATCCGGTCTATGTTAGCCGTGGATTACGGAAGTGATCCGACGATTGTAAGCGTCTTCTAGCTAAGCATTACGACTCCTAATTGGACCGGACTGGATGATCTTTTGGATAAGGTCATCGTCATCCTATTCGCCAAATTACACGCATTAAGATAGAAGTTTATAAGGCAGTGCCAAAGAGACCTTAAGTTTGTGAGGGAATGAGGCGCCTATAGCACTTACAGGAGCCCCTATAAAACTTCCCTTGATGGGAAATAAAGTGAGTGTGTCTTTTCGGCACCTACCACCTCCACTATCTTCAATGCGAAATAAAGTGATTCGTCTTTGCTTCACCTACCACAACCACTATCATCAATCCCAACTATAAAGTGCTTCTTCTCTTTGTTATGAGTACAAATCAAACCCTAGATTCAAATCTATCCCCATGCGTATGTTTTCTTTGTATTAGAGAACCCTCAAATCCAAGTTCCAATCATATAGAAATCTTCTGGTATTTGAGAGGGGAGAGAACTGTATTTGATAACATCAAGGTAAGTTGGTTTTGATTCATTTCAATTCTGTGTTTTCTTTAATCATGAATTCTTCTTCTGCTGGTTCATTTCTACAATAAATTTTATCTAAGATAAATTGGCCAGTCAGGTATAACAAATGGAAGGTCCTAGGGTTTATGAGGTTCTGGATCTCTACTTTATAGAATCAATATTATTAGCATGGGAGTTCATAAAAGGGCAAGTAATTATCTTAAACTAAACTAGACATAATAGAACATGAGATTTATCAATCAGGGAATTATAGCTTGAACACTATCTAGGTTAACCATGGGTACCAGGAACTTATAGGAAGGCTACTTTATGATGCTGGTAGCGTTTGTTATTTTTCTATGTTGGATTTGAAGTTCGACCCAAATTGTGATAGTCCCACATTGCTTACCAGAGTGTCTGGAGTCTGGGCTATAGGTGTACGTTCAAGCTTAGTAAGTGGCGAGCTCTTTTGGGTGGGCTCGTGAAGCCTTCTCTTAGAACAAAACCCCGTACATGTGGGCTTGGCCTGAGGTGCGGAAAGCGGGGACTGGGACCATATCCTTAATTGCTAAGGCCAAGCAATGAGGAAGAAAAAAAACACCATCTTAGTCTCGTCGGAATTGAGGACTCCACACGTTGCATAAATCAGTTTTACACATAAAGAAATATTATTTTTATACATTTAGCTAATGATCTATTAAACCACTTGTTTCACTCTGCATCTGTTTTTGTTGCTCAATTTCTTCAACCAAAGTCTGTATCATTTTGTTATGTCAATTGCACATGAAAATTATCCGTCTGCTTTTGTTGGTGAATCAATAATAACTTAGCTTCAATTCCAAAGAAAGACAATCTCTCTTTGCGGAAGCAAACACTTATAAAAGATTGTCTTTCCGTCTATGTCAATTAAGTAGAGACTTCTTCATGGTCTTGATATTCTCAAGCTTGTTTTATCCATAACTAGTTACTAGCATTTTTGTTTGTCAAGTGTTTTGTTTGTTAATATGTATGATGTGTTTCAGGTGTGCAAGGATCATGGAAAGATTTGGAGACATGATGATTATGCACTTCTTGCATGTGGGACAACCAAGAAGTATGCCATCCTTAGAGAGAGTGAGAGAGCTCGCTCAAACATTTCAGTTGAAAGGCTAAGACCTACAGTTTGAGATTCGCCCCGGAAAATGACTCAATGACCCTATAATAGTTCAAGGTATTTAAGTTACCAACAACACTGTAGTCCTTTCTCGAGGCGAATCTCAAACTGCAGGTTTTAATTCTTTGTATGTTCTTAGTGCCCTTTTCAATATACAAGGTGTATCCTGCATCAAAAGGGACCGAGCTATAGCATTTGCACAAACGCAGGTGAGTATGTATCGTGGTCCTCTATTTTAGATTTCCTAGGCTCCAAACCATCGTGAGAATTAAAAATCCTTAACAAAAAACCATCGTGAGACTAGACCATTCCTTTAATATATCGGAAATGCTAGCTAACCCAGCAAATTCAACCCACTTGGTTGACAAGTACATCTATTTACATACTTGTCAACCAAGTGGGTTTGAATTTGCTGGGTTATCTAGCGTTTCGGTAAACTTTTACTTGTGTTGAAGTTTGTATGAGTTTACCATCTCTTGCAAAATGGCCTCATAAATTTTTGTAAAGACACTAATTACATTCTTTTTCATGACAGCTTTTGCTAGCATTAGTTCCCAATATTTATGGCCCCCAAGCACATTAATTATCAAGTCTTATACTTCATTATCAACTTTTTATTTTCTCTAACTACTTTTTCGGGTTCTAATTAAATGTTTTTTTCGTTCTCCATCACCTTCAACTCTCTTACTTCCACTTTAATCTTCATTGTCATCTTCTTCAACATTTCTGGTGATGCTTACGTTCATTTTCCATCTGTCTTGATCATCATCGTCTCCATTTCCCTTTAATATGTAATTTTCCAAATCTCAAAATTAACTATCCAAAAACATATTGAGATAATGAAGAATAAAAGTACCAAAAGAGGTTCACTATGGGGATGATGAAGATTAGCCATGGAAAAGAAGTACCAAAAATAGATTGAGATGATGGTGAAGGTTGGTTGTAAAAAAATATATGTTTTGGATATGTATTTTCTATTTTTTTTTAGAGAATAACTATTCAAAAAAGATGATTCTCTTTATCTTCAAGACTTTTGAGATTTGGAGGAGTGTAGAGGAAAGGAATATAAAGATGATGATGAAGATGAAAAATGTTAAAGATGATAATAAGCTTCATCAGCAAAATGTTGAAAATGAAGATTGAAAGAAAAGGTTAAAGATGAGAACATTGTTATTTGAAGATGACATAGGGTGCTAAGAGAAAAAAAAAATTGATGAGAGGAACTAAGAAGTTGACAATGAACAACAAGACATGACAACTAATATGTTAGGCGACTGTCTGGTATGACGTCAGCAAAAAGGCGTTTTTTCCTCTCCTTCCTCACGAAACCCTAGCCGCATCAACAGCTCTAGTCCCAAACCTTGCTTTCATACAACAATTTCTATCTCTACTTGCTTGATTCTTGTTTTAGAAACCAAAAATCTCAAATCCCTGAAAGCTTCTCTATCACCCGAAAAGCTCATCTCAAAATTTCAATTATTGTTCATCTAAACAATGTTTCTAAACCCTAGATCCAGTCTGTCATCATAAAATTCTCTGAATTCTGATCAGCAAATTTTCGAATCAAGAAGAAAATCACTTCCCAGTATGCGAAGGATCCGTTTCAACAACAAATCATAACAAATTGCATGTGCGAGAAAGATGAAGTCTCCATGAACAAGGGTCTTTAAAATCAGGGAAGTCCATTTTAATTTAACTTGTAGTAAACCAGGGTAGTCCTTTTGATTTTGAGGTTCAGTTCAGTTTTGTCTTGGTGGCTTGGTAGAATATTAAGTGGGGTTGCTGAACTTTTGAGTCCATCTTTTACTTTTCAATCTCCTAAATAGAGTTACCTGGTATTCACCTTTTGGACACAAATTTGACCTGAGTTCTCCATAGATCAGTAGTATGAAATTGAATCAATCTTAGAGGGTAGACCTCTTCCGCCCTTTGCATGTCCGACTTACTGCTTTTACAACCTATTTCACCCCTATCTTGACTGTTATCAATTTGGAGTCTTTACCTTCAACCTATTAATACCAAATCTTGCCTCATAGATACTCATTTAATCGGAATTGAATGTCTTCTTTATTTTCTCTGTTGATGATTAGCTTTGTATCGTTAGAGAGCGAGCTTAGAGCCCAACATATGGTGGTGTTTTTCATCCCGTTCTTGGTAGCAGATGATCTAACCCTAGGTGCACACATCTCTTCGACCACAACTGAATATAATTTCTACCTTCGATCTCATCCAATCGGCATCCAGTACTGCACCCAAATAGCTTTCACCTCCTGGAATCATATTAGATTTATGTGGATCCATCGTCTAACTTTGTGGATCATGAGTTCATACCGTTTATCCTATAAGAGGTTCAATATTAGTATTAACTTACCTTTTGATCCTGGATGACTCCATTCTTTGCATTTTAATCTCCATACTCGTCGTGAAGTCTATGTTACCTATCTTCCAGCTAACGTTTTGATGAGTACTAGTGTTTTTGGTGATATTATAGGTGTAACTCTGAATCCAAGTTCTGTAACATGTTCACTTCCACCCTTTTACGCAATTTTATTGTGTACTTATGTCGGATTAGCAGGGTATTCATACTCGGGCTATGACGGCGATCCCATTTCCCAGGTGTCTAAACTATTTCTACATTGTAGATTTCGATCGAATATGGTCTCTGTACATGGAGAATACTGGCAGGATACCCCGGAATCTTGCAGACACCCACGTTTCTTCCGGAAATGTTGGGTGTATGCTTAATCCATCTTAAATGTTACATGAAGTTAGATTCGAGCTTCATCTTAATAGATACCAGACGGACTTTCAAGTTTAAATATTGTATCTTACTCAAGAAGAGCTGCCAGCCTTGCAAATTACAGAATGAAGACTACTCTACAAACAGAAGTTATAATTTGCACTTCTTCAGTTCTGATATTTTGTTGTATTTCTTTAATTATGGTATTTATGTTTTTCTTCTTAGTTTATTGTAAAGACTTCTTAATATTAATGTATTCCCTTTCAACAAAAAAAAAAAAAAATAAAAATAATATGTTAGGCGACCAAAAATATTGTGTAAATTGCCTTTGCACAAATTTTGTAATTAAAAGAAGTGTAATTAATGTGGGCCAAAAGTGATTTATGTAGTTTTTTTTTAAAGTTAGTAGTTGGTGGGATGTTGAGTTCATCTGGGGTTTAAAATGGAATTTACAACTTGTACGCCTTTACTCTCCAATTTTGACCTAGTAGCCCTGCGAGTTTGTGAGTGTTGGAGTTGAAAAACTAGTACGTTCTTTATAATTTGGGTCGAACCACCTAATTTTAAATTTTTAAGTTAAAATGACAAGTTATATTTTTTTTTTGTTAAAAATCTAAAATTTATATAATTTTGAGTTAAAATCTCAAATATTTGTATTTTGTTTGGTCAAACACCCAATATTTTTTGCAAAGTTGTTTCAAGGTGTTCGAAAGTTGTCGTAATGTGTTGGAAATTTGTCGCAAGATGTTGCAAAGCTGTCGTAAGGTGTTACAAGTTGTTGCAAAGTGTGCAAGTTATTGAAAATTACAAAAGTACCTAGGAAGTGGAAGACTAAAAAAAAATTAACTGATCTTTTTTCACCAGAACACAAAATTTACAAGGAGTTTTGACCAAATTTCCCTTTCTTTTTATTAGTTGAAAGAATTTATGTTGAAACTTCTGCCTCTGAGTTTATAGTAAGTAGATATTAATTCAAATATTTCATGAAAACCTGTAATATTGAAATGCGTCCAAACGGTTAAGAACCTCCACTAACTCCCTCACAAATGATGCGAGCGGGAGGATGAATAATATCGAAATGCATTCAATTAATACTCTTGCACAATTGCACTTCAGCACTTTTTGAAACTTTAAAGAGAGAGAAAAACCTCCTAAGGTGGATAAGGATAAAGGTAAATACGCCGTTAGATTGCAATATATAAGTTACTTGAATTTCCATTAATTTTTTCAATGGCTGAGATTGAAAAACACAAGTAGTTTCAAACAATAATAAAGAGATTTATCTATAAAAATGAGTATTCAAGACATAGGGATTTTACATGGTTGTTTTTTTTTTTTGTTCAAGGATTTTACATGGTTGTTGCTAGGAGCACTATATAATTTGTCCTAAAAAGGAGTCAACATTCAAGACCAAAATTGCATTTTACTCGGCCAATCACAAAATAGCAAAATTGGGACATAAATCTGACTATGTTTATGCTTCTAAAATGAATGTGGTTAGAACAACAAAAAAAAATTGATTATTAGAAATAATTTACTGTTATTAAAATCAGGTGGGAGTTGTTGGGATGGGAGGGAGAAGGAAGTCAACATGGACTTATTCTCACTACAGAGTATGAACTTACAAACTCACTTTTAGAGTTTTAGTCAGAGAAAAGAAGAAGAAGAAGAAGAAATACCCTTCAACTAGTCAGAGAAGAAGACCTTTTCATTCTCCGAGTTAAATCTAATTATATTATATTACTTATAAAATTGTATCAATAGTTAGATTTCTCAGTATTTAAGTTCAAGCTTCAAGATGATAAAATTGCATATCGATTTTGAATTGAATTAGTGTTTTGAGCTATCTATACATATTTCAGTACTTACAGGATTGGGTTATTAAATTCAAACCCCCCCTTACCCATGGAAATGAAATCATTCCTTTTGCAATTTAGTTTTGTTTGTTTGATTGAATCTGTTTTTATTTTTCAGATTTGTTGTGCTTCTGATGTGGTAATAATAAATAAGGGTTTCTGATTAATTTACATAAAGAATTTGAATTTTGTGAATATAATATGTTTAATTTGTGGGTTTAATTTTTCAGGTTTTTTATGAGTCTTTTCAAGAATCATTTGAAGGCAGATGGATTGTATCTGAGAAAGATGGTTATAAAGGTTAGTTAAATTCATTTAGATCTGCTTCTTTGTTCTTGGTATTGATTGTTTCTTTGTTCTGAGTCTTCATCTAAATTGCTGATTCGAGTTGATATTGGTGTATTCGTATCTGACAATTCAGACTCAGACGAGTCAGATTCAAACACCACATTAATATGACCTTAGTTCTACGAGAAGAAAACTGTCTCGCTTTCGTGCTCTTGGTTCCCTCTCTCTATAGGAAACCCTTACAAAAGTCTCTCATGGTCTAATAATAAAACTTGGAGTCACTTTTTAATAAAATGTATTGCCCTTAGCAACAAAAAAGTAAAATAACATTCGAACTAGGATTAGATCGGTTTTGACCTAACCCAAGAACACTAATGTTTTTTTCCCCTATACTTTGTTTGGCTCCCATTGGCATTTCGATTTGGTAATAAGTTTCTCATTTTGTGTTTTAGGTGTTTGGAAGCATGCTAAAAGTGAAGGGCATGATGATTATGGACTTCTTGTGAGTGAGAAAGCCAAGACATATGCTATAGTGAAAGAGCTCAGTGAACCTTTAATTGTTAAGAACAGAACTATTGTTCTGCAGTTTGAGACACGCTTCCAGAATGGACTTGAATGCGGTGGTGCGTATCTTAAATACCTCTCGCCCCAAAAGGGTGGATGGAAACCAGAAGAGTTTGACAATGAGTCTCCGTACACCATCATGTTTGGACCTGATAAATGTGGTTCCAAGAATAAAGTTCACTTCGTGTTGAGACACAAGAACCCCAATAGTCGAAAGTATATCGAACACCATCTTAAGTCCCCTCCAACTGTCCCATCTGACAAGCTCTCTCACGTCTATACTGCTATTCTGAAGCCTGATAACTCATTGATGATTTTAATTGATGGGAAGCAGATGAAACATGTGAATTTTCTCGTAGGAAATGATTTTGAACCACCAATTATCCCTACCAAAACAATTACCGATCTAAATGATTCAAAACCAACAAATTGGGATGAGAGGGAAAAAATTGAAGTCGTAAAAGTAGTAAAGACTAACGATTGGGATGATGATGTACGAACTAAGAAAGAAGATTACGAACAAACATGCCAAGAAGATCGAAATGACGAAGAAAATGGTATGTGCAAATTGGTGGTCAAGTCTAATAAGAAAATATGCATGAAAAAACCTAGTTATGGTGAATGGAGTAAGCTTATAAAGAAGAACCCAACTTGTAGAAGAAAATGGTATACACATCTGATTGACAACCCAAACTACAATGGGATTTGGAAGGCAAAGGAGATTCCTAATCCTGACTACTTTGAGCTTGACAAGCCTAATTTTGAAACAGTTGTTGGCATTGGAATTGAAATTTGGACTGAGGAAGATGGTATATTGTTTGACAACATTTTGATAACAACTAGTGAGGAGGTTGCAAAAACAATTAGAAAGAAAACATGGAAACCCAAATTTAAAGTTGAGAAAGAAAATCAGGAAATATCCGAAGAAGTTGTAGTTAGTTTTCTTACACGGATGGGCATCAATGTGAGTATTATTGCTCGCGAGCGTCTATAGGCACTTCCAAAATTACTCTTGGCCCGCTTTCCTCTTTGTGTCCCCACAAACTGGGGCATTCCGTGTTGAGCTTGAACAACACGAACTTAGGCCAGTCCGGAGCCTACGGGAAGCGCCAAGAGTGAAGGCGAGCCTTAGTAATTTTTGGGGCGCTTATAGACGCCTTGTTGCGCTTGAAGTTTGTTTGTTTATTTCCATTGTGCGTCTTTAGGTGTTATTTATAAATCAAATTCTTTTTCTTGCAGGAAAAAATAGTTGACTTGATCTCCAAGTGCAGCAAAATGGATATAACTTTGGGCCCACCAATTACTGTTTCAGTTACCGTTCATTGTTGTCCTTACTTCAACTTTAGTTTTAATTATGCGTTCAGTTTATTTGAGTTTTAATATATTTTGAAAAATTGCCTTCCTCAGTTTTAGGGGTTTGGGCTCAAGTTTGTAGTCACTCTGAAGATTTAATAAATTTACATTTCAACATCTAATATAGCAGACAGAGAATAAAACCTATACAATCCGAATTCATATTTGCCATTGACAATGAAACAATGACAATGAAACAATGCGACAAAGTGTAAGTACCGTTTAGTCTCTTATTTGCAACACCATAAACTAGGTCACCAAAAATAGATCTTATAAAAGAACGATTATGGACACAAATCATATCCCCTTTCTGACCCAATTTCAGTCCTTTATTAGAGACTCAGGTTTATTAGACCTTGGCTTTAATGGTCCTGGATTTACTTGGACAAACAGTAAAGCTCACCATCATTTAACTAAGGAAAGATTGGACAGAGCGATCTGTTCTGTCTCCTGACTTTCTGAATATCCGGAAGTAGGTCTTTTTCACCTTCCTCGATATAATAGCGACCATGCTCCTGTATTACTTAAGCTTATCACCAAAGGTCCAACTAATAATGCTCAGACCAAATTTGAGGTTTTTTGGACCAAACATAGAAATTTTAAGGAGAATTTTAACAATACTTGGGAAAATTCTGAAGGCCCTTTCTATGATAAAATTCAGAATGTTAAAGAGGTTGTTTATACCTGGAGTAAAAAGACTTTTGGTGTTGTTCATAATCGTCTTAAAATCTTACGCAAACGTCTTATGGATATACAGGTTTTGGCGTCAACCCCAACCCTTCTTGCGGCGGAAAGCAACATCCAGGAAGAGATAATAGAATTAGAAGAACTTCAACGTTCCAAAGCAGAGCAAAGATCTAAAAATAATTGGACTCATAACGGAGATAGAAATACGAAGGCCTTTCACTCAGCCATGACTCAAAGAAGGCATAAAAATAAAATACAATGTCTTACCAATCAAAATGGGGATCAAATATCAGACCCGGATTCTATCGCCAGTGAATTAATCAATTTTTTTCAGAATTTGTTTACAGCGGGTGAAGTCATTTCTCCCCCTTCAGAGTTATTGAATGCATTCAAGGTACTCTCAGAAGAAGCACTGGACGACATCTCGAGGACTCCCACCTATGAAGAAATAAAGGCTATCGTGATGAATATGGGATCATTAAAAAGTCCGGGACCAGATGGACTCCCATGTCACTTCTTTCAACACAATTGGGACACTTTGGGACAAGAGCTTGTGAACTACATACAGGAGGTCTTTCAATCGGGTCGTATTGATCCTTCTCTTAATTTAACGAATATAGCCTTAATTCCTAAATGTGGTAATCCGAGTTTCGCCTCAGACTTTCGACCAATTTCTCTTTGCAACTCGATGTACAAATTCATCACAAAAATAATAGCAAATAGAATCCGCCCCCATCTTGAAAGTTGCATAATGTGGACTCAAAATGCGTTTGTCCCAGAGAGACAAATAGTAGATAATATAGTCATAACTCAGGAAATAATCCACTCTATGCACAACTCTGGGGCTAAATCTAAGGGGGCTTTTTGTCTCAAAATGGACATGGCAAAGGCTTATGACCGAGTTGATTGGTCCTTCCTTCAAAAGGTCCTTAGAGCCACCAGATTTAGAGGCAAATTCTTAGACCTCATTATGTCATGCAACACCACGGCCTCTTTCAGTGTTAATGTTAATGGTCAACCAAAGGGTAATTTTAAGGCCACTAGAGGCCTAAGGCAGGGGTGTCCCCTATCCCCCTACTTTTTTATCCTTACCTCCCAAGCACTCTCTCTCCTCATTTCATTATTTAAAGTTCAAAATAAATATACAGGATATAAAATAAATGATCATTGCCCTAGTGTTTCCCATCTACTATTTGCTGACGATTTTATACTTTTTGGTGCCACATCTTCTCATAATCTACAAGCAATAAAGGACATCATGTCTCTGTACTCTAACTTCTCGGGTCAATTAGTAAATTTTGCAAAATCCTCTCTTTATTTCAGTAAAGGTGCAACAATTCCTATCCAGGTTCTATTCAGCTCTGACTTAAATGCTCCCAAGATGAATGATGAGGCAAAGTATCTTGGATCCTTATTATTAAAACCAGGAAATAGAATCAAAAGTTATAAATGGCTGGTAGAAAAATATGAAAAGAACTTGTCAGATTGGAAGCAAAAGTTTACCACACAAGCAGGGAAAACAGTTCTAATAAAACCAGTGCTAAACTCATATTGCACATATCCATTCAGCTTTCAAGTAATAGCACAAGGTCTGATCCAACAGTTAGATAAGAAACAACGAAACTTTTGGTGGGGTCATAAGCAAGATGAGAGGAAAATGCATTTCATACAATGGGATATCATCACAAGCCAAAAAGAAAATGGTGGATTAGGAATTAGATCACTAAAGGAAGTCAATGAATCGTTAATTGGGAAAATGACATGGAGGTTACTTACCCACCCTAATGCAATGAAGACAAAGATAATCAAAGGAAAATACTTTCAAAATGATGACTTTTGGTCTTCAACAAAACCACATTCTTCATCCAATCTATGGAGAGCAATTCTACATACTAGAGATACATGGAAAAAATTGCTTATGGTCGATGGGAGATGGATCTTCAATTAAATAGCTTTTGATCCATGGATACCAACACTCGAAAATCAAAAGCTGGAGATTATTTCACCTTTACCCAATAATATTTTCTGGGTTTTAGATCTAATACTACATAGTCCAAAGAGATGGAATCAAGAACTACTAAATAGCTACTTCAATACCCCAACAGTAAATGCAATCTTGGATATTAAATTGGGCATGGAATTTAACAACGATAATCTAGTTTGGAAACCATCAGTGAATGACAAATTTAACCCGAAATCCTACTACAAGGTGATTCATGAGAAACCTACCCTATCAGATTTTGCTCAGAACTTTCCATAGAAAAAACTTTGGAAGAAAACTACAACGAACCCAAATATTCAGTTGTTTATATGGAAAATGACTCACAATGGTCTTCCTACCTTGAATAATATTGGGATCAGAATCAACACCTTACCTCAAGTTTGCAAGATCTGTGATAGAGACGAAATATAAACCTTAACTCACCTTTTCGGGGAATGCTCCTGTTTTCAGTCACTCATTCAACATACAGGAAATCCAGATCTGCAACAATTAGGAATAAATCCTTTAGAAAACATCAAGAACCTACTACTACAAGGGGAAAATTCGAATAAAACCTGGTTAACGTATACTTATCTCCTCTGAGAATGGTGGAAAGCAAGGAATGCTTCAATATTCAATAATCAACCAGTCGATCTTCGTCGAGTTTGATTAAATACTACTATTTCCCTCAAAACACTTCCTAATTTCTTAAATAATTTAACTACCTCTCTTATTGAAAACATGCAGGAAGAGGAATGGATACCTCCATTAATGGGATCTCTGAAAATCAATGTAGACGGAGCTTACAGAGAGGATGAAGCAGCTGCGTCCGCCTTGATCAGGGACGATAAAGGAGAAATTATGTTTTCAACATCAATTTCCTTCACGCCAATATCTCCTCTTCATAGTGAGATTTGTGGATTCACTCTAGGGTTGGAAGCGGCGGAATTACTGGGATTAACAAACTTTATAATGGAAGGAGATTCAAGGTTAATTGTGGAATACCTAAATGACAAAGATCTGACGGTTCCGTGGCAACTTATCACACATCTGGAAGGGCTAAAAGGGTATGCCGCTCGATTTAGGGTTACCTTTACCCACTGTCGACGTGTGGCGAATAAAGAAGCTCACGTGTTGGCAGCACAAAAGATGAATTAACCCTAAGGGATTCGATGTGGGGCGCTACTTCTTTATTCTCCTGTGTTTTTCTTTATTTATTTGGGGTACCCAAAACAGTGAACACTTGTAATCTTTTTGATATTAATGAACTGTACCAAAAAAAAAGAATTAAATGACCCATTTTGTTGACAAATGATGATAGTTTAGTATAAAAGTTCTAGGGTGTGTGTTAGTGTGTGATTACAATTTACAATAAAGGGAAAGAAAAAACAATGGGACAAAAATCCTTAGAGAAATATTTTCTTATAAACATTTCCTATTAAGTACCTGGTTTACTCTGAAGAGATTCAACAATAAAATCAAGTTTTTGGCAATCGCGGATTTAACATTTGAATTCAGGAGAACGAAATTATATACCCGAATGACAAAAAAAATTAGAAACATGATAATTAACAAAAGAAAAATTATCAACACGCGTACATTATAAGTATATAGTATTATGAATGTATATTAAAGCAACGACACAGCTAGGATTTTACGTTAGGCATGACTGAACAAAAGTTAAAACGGTAAAAAAAACATTGATTTGTGTGACTAGTTTAGAGGAGCCAAACTTTAGTGTGAAGACAATTGTTTGACTCCATATGTTAATTGTCGAACAAATATTTTAGTTTCTTTTCTAAAAGGCAAGAGATAATTTCGAAGCTAAAATTTATAATACTAGGGTAGATCCCGTGCCCTAGGGCACGGACACTTGTATCAATCAAATGTTACGAAATTTATTGTTATTTTATTGAGAGAGAGAGATTTTTATTAGTTATTATTTTTTTGTTTCTTTTCTCTTAAATTAGTTATTATTTATTGAGAGAGAGATTTTAATTTATTTTTTAACCCTTCAAATATATTTTGTTTTTTTTTTCTTGAATTAGAATTTTTATTTAATGTTACGAAATTTATTGTTATTTTATTGAGAGAGAGAGATTTTTATTGGTTATTATTTTTTTTATTATTTTTTTGTTTCTTTTCTCTTAAATTAGTCATTATTTTATTGAGAGAGAGATTTTAATTTCTTTTTTTGAGCCTTGAAATATATTTTGTTTCTTTTTTCTTAAATTAGAATTTTTATTTCTAAGAAGGAAAGGGTTATTGTTTTTTAAATAGGTAACTTTATTTCTATCATATGTTAATTTATTGTTTTTTTGACTCCATATGTTAATTGTCGAACAAATATTTTAGTTTCTTTTCTAAAAGGCAAGAGATAATTTCGAAGCTAAAATTTATAATACTAGGGTATATCCCGTGCCCTAGGGCACGGACACTTGAATCAATCAAATGTTACGAAATTTGTTGTTACAAACATCCTTATTTAATTATGCATATTGTCTAAATGCCCTTCTCAAAATTTAAAATATAGTCCTTCGTAGAAATAAAGTTACCTATTTAAAAACAATAATCCTTTCCTTCCTAGAAATAAAATAACTAATTTAAGAAAAAAGAAACAAAATAAATTTCAAGGGTTAAAGAAAGAAATTAAAATCTCTTTCTCTCTCAATAAAACAATAACTAATTTAAGAGAAAAGAAACAAAAAAATAATACCAAAAAATAATAACTAACAAAAATCTCCCTCTCTCAGTAAAATATAAAATAAAATTTGTAACATTTGATTGATATAAGTGACCGTGCCCTAGGGCACGGGATATACCCTAGTGGTTAATAAATGAGATTAAATAAAAAAAGATATATGAACCAACAAATTATTGTAATAAGCTTTACTCTCTATTTTAGGGAGGTTATCTCATTAAAAAGAGAATTAATTAATTAAATCTTGAAGCTTTTAGTTTGGATGGCACCTTCTAATACAAAAAAAAAACAACAAGAAGATCCCAAAAACATGAAATCTTTTTTGAATTGGTAAGTGTGTGCTTCGAATCCTTGATCTCTAAGTTGGAAGACTTACCTCTTACCACTTCAGCTAAGGGTTGTTGGCCCTAAAACATGAAGTTTGTTTTCTCATTTTAATCATGTTTGAGGTAATTGTCTTATGTGTATTTAAACTTATGTCTTTTACAATTTCTAATCTTTTAAATTGTTAACAAATATTGTGTTAAGGTTCTTCATAGTTTTAAGTATTTCCGTTGACCTTTATCGAGACTTGAAGCTTTAAAATAACAAAACTTTGTTTGGCCCGAATTGTTGTTGAACCTTTAAACTAAGACATTAGCTATTGTTTTAAGATTTAATAACATACAAATGTTATAATACTAACTTGCTTAAGTTATTAAGAATCTATATATAAGTTTTATTTTACTTCATTTTCACGTTTGTTGATTCTTTAGTAATCTTTTATAAATGATAACAAAAGTCTTTTATAAGAAACTAAAGTTTATAAATTTAATAAAGAAACCAAATAAATTATTAAACTAACATTAAACTTTATAAAATGACTTAAGCAAGTTAATATAATAACGTAGGTATGCTATTAAAACATTATTGTTAAAACGACTTTTAAAAGTGATGAAATATTATAACATTAATAAGTTATAAAAGTTTATTTAATATGTTTAAATTGTTAAGTTTGTAATTAAATGTACATTAGTATTTTGAAAGTCAAAAAACTCCTAATTCTCTACATTGAAAAATATTAAATTATTAAAGTAACATTTAAATATTATCAAATATAGATTTATTAATGTTTGAAGAACCAAAAACTTTATTAATGTTTATAGTAGATACTGATGTTGTTATATTTAAATATTATCAAATATAAATTTATTAATGTTTCAATAACCAAAAAAGTCAATTAATGTATATAGCAGATACTGATGTTGTTATATGTTTAATTTCGTTTGAACCCTCTCTCACCTTAGAGGTAAAGTCTCAGTCACGCCAGGGTCACGGAAGGAGACAAACAATGTCTCGTCAATTGCATAACAAAGCCTCGTCTGTTGCATAACACATACTACGGGATTGTTTCCCCATCAGAGACACCACAAGGGAAGGTGTGCAAGATATAGATTTGGAAATACTCATAGAGCTACGAAAAATTTTGCCAACCGTTGAACAGTTTTTGACCATTTCTAACTATTTATTTTCTCCTTCGGATTCAGAACTCGTTTGTTTATGTTTTGTACTGTTAGTTTAATAAAGTTACTTTACAAATACCGTTTTAATAACATACATACGTTATTAAATTAACTTTAACTTGTTGAAATTATCTTAATAAAGTTTAAAGTTAATTTAACAAGTTTTAAAGTTAGTTTAATAAAATTTAAAGTTAGTTTAATAATTTATTTAGTTTGTTTATTAAATTTATAAATTTCAGTTTCCTATAAGAGACTTTTGTTTTCATTTGTAAGAGATTATCGAAGAATTTAAAAACAAGTTTTGATTATTTCATTTTCTCGTTTGTTGATTCTTCAGTAATCTGTTATTATAAATGATAACAACGGTCTTTTTATAGAAAGTTACATTTTATACATTTAATAAAAAAACTAAATAAATTACTAAACTAACTTAAATAAGAGTATGGCCCACATGAGAAACTAATGTAAAAAACATGATAGAGTTCAGAATGTTTTATTTGAAGTTTTCCCATGGACGCGTTGAATGCACCCAAGTTTCCACCCATTACAAAAAGTAAAAACCATTGCGACATTTTACTGAACAATCTAGAAAGTAAGGGTTTAGTATTTTTCTTTTTGTTGAGAAATTGAGACCATGGTTTAGTACTCGGTAGGTGTGGTTTCTATTATCTATCAAAACATGTTTACACATTCTTCAATATGAAAACATATGTGTTTTGATTTTTGTTAGTAAAGTTTGGGTCTCTATAGATGACCCACCATATTTTCCAAGGGCTTAGAGCATCTCCAATACAACACTCAACAAAAACTCAATTAACCCAATGTGCCAAGTATGAGTTGAGTTTCTCTTTCTTAGGTTGCACTATTGAGATACTCAATTCAAAATTCATCTCCAATGCAACACTAAAAAAAACTCAACATTTACTTTAGATTTACTTTTGGTTCTTATTAAATTGTTGATGTGGACCAATTGAGATAAAACAATAAATGTTGAGATACTCAAAAGAAAACTCAACAATTGAGTTTTCTTTTGAGTATCTCAATATTTATTGTTGCCACATCATATTGAGACTCTAGTTGAGTGTTGCATTGGAGAGTGTTTTTTGCCAAAAACTCAAGTAGTCTTATGTGTCAAATTGACTTTTGTAAGTCGGGTATTGCATTGGAGATGCTCTTATACTCATATGGTTCTCCATTCTATAGTAATTTTTCAAGCGGTCTCATAAATAGCTTTGTGTAAAAGATAGAGAGCAAGTAAAAATGCGTCGTATCTTTCATCAAAAAAAAAAAAAAGTAAAAATGCGTCGTAGACAAAGAACCGTACGAGAATTAGCTCCATTTTCAAATAGGGGTGGAGAAAAAAATACCAGAAGGTTTGGGCCCACCCACAAGTAGGCCCAGGGAGAACATATAGATTTTGGGGGTCGGGTAAGGGTAGAGGAGGCCACCTGATATATCGTCCATGCCGATGAACGCCCTAGCTCTCAAAGGCGAAGCTTGCCTTGACGGCCGAAAAGAGAGGCTTTTATCATTTGGACTTCGAAGGAAGAGTTCCTTACTTCAAAATCCCCAGTTAAACGCTGGAACCCGATTCACCCGACCCAATGTTTGAAGTACTTTTTTTTTGTTGAACTGATGGTGTGTTTGGTTGCAGGATTCATATGAAAAGTGGAATTTGGTAGGATTCATAAATCCTTGGTCTGTTTGGCTACCAAGAATCCTAGGACTCTTGAATCCTAAGGATTCCTAATTCTAAAATTTGTATTGGACCAAAATCCCACCCTATCCCCTACGATTTGTTAGGATTTTGGATTAATGAACCTAAATTTCAAACTTAAAATAAAAAGAAAAAATATTTCCTTCTACAAAATCATTATTTTTTTTTCAAAATCATTATTTTTTTCAAAAATCATAATTTTTCTAAAGACGTTTAGAAATACTCAAATAATAAATAAATCATAGGATTCTTAGTTACCAAACAAGCCAAAAAATATTACTTGGATTCATGAATCCGCGGAATCATGAATCCCAAGGACTCATGAATCCGCGGATTCATGATTCGGCCGTCCAAACACACCATGAATGTCTGAAGTACTGGTGGCGACCGGATGCCTGAAGTACACGGCCGCCCGATCCCCACACCTATTCCAAGTTTCCAACCATACAGTTTGACTTGAGTGAGCTCATCAGGTGCGAATGAGTAACTCGCATTCTTCATTTTCTTACTGAGAATTTCATTTCCATGGCATTCCAACTTTATTCACTCATCACCTTCCTTCTCTTCACTCTCTGTTCTTCAAGAACACAACAAGGTAATTACTTTCTTTATAAACCCATAACAACTCACTACTCTTCTTCCTTTTTGTTCTTAACATATTAAAAAAACCCTAACTTTTTCTGGGTTTTTTTGTCCAGTAACGTCTGATCTTGTATTAGAAGATGGATACACAGTAAGTACAGAAATTGATGGCAACAAATTGAGTAATCACATAAACCCTTCTTCAATTCTCCCTCGATTTGGCAAAACAAAGCATGAACTTATCATTCTTGATACTCCAAATAGTGCTTTTTATTCCATCACTTTCCCAATTTCAAATGGTTTGTACTTTTTTTTTTTTAAACTTTTATTATTACCTAAATTCAATCTATTGAATTTGAAATTAGGGTTTGATACTTTGATGTTGTTGTTTACACAGATAGTGAAATAAATAGAGTCAGTGGTAATAGTACTGCTGGGTTTTCTGATGGGGATTTAGTTTCTTCCATGTTTGATTGACCTAGAAGCTTTGCTCTTGATACCAAAGGGAATGTTTATGTAGCTGATAAGAACAACCATGTCATTCGAAAAATCAGCAAAGAAGGTAACTTTTTTTTTTTGTTAAATTGTCATTTTGAATCTTGGAGTTAGGGTATTTTGTTGTTATTGCTTGTAAGTTTTAATGGTTTACTAATGTTTATTTCAAGATCTAAGTAGTCGATATCTAGACCATAATGATCAATGGGCGATTATCGATAAGACATATAAGAAGTAGAATAAGGCGACATGGACGAAATAACGCCGATATTACTTGTCATATCAATGTGGGTTATTAGCTTGTCTATCTTATCGGGCCATGGTAGCCATATTCGATATACCCGAGAAATCACTACATAAGCTAGGAGAAATAAAGGTCTTCTAACCTCTTTTGCCGAGACCGTGGGTGCTGTTAAATTGTGGAGTAGCTTCTAAGTTTTTTTTTTTCGCTATTTCTACCCATAGGTTTCTTTTGTTAGATTGATTGGTGGCTAATTAACTATATAGATCATAAAATGAGCAACCAAGTATGATTAAAACTAGACGTCAGAAAGGTCTCGGGTTTCTTCTAACATGAATTAGCGTCCAATGCGAAACAGATTACTAATCTTTAATAATACCTTGTTGTTTAGGTGTAACAACAATTGCTGGAGGCTACACAAGAAAGCCAGGAAAAGCCGATGGGCCTGCTCAATATGCATCATTCTCAGAAGATTTCGAGCTTGTCTATGTTCCTGAATTATGTTCCTTGTTGATCTCTGATCGGGGAAACAGATTGGTTCGAAAGATCGGTTTGAAACCAGAGGACTGCACAACTGGTTCTGGATTAAGTATGCTTTAGTGTCATTTAGTCCAATTTCTATCATAATCTCGTCGGTAGAAGGTGAATAATCTTTTGTTTCAAGTTTGAAAAAAATAATGTTCTGATTTCTTGTGTTTTTCTTTTTTGAAGAACTTGGAATGTCCTGGGGACGGATGATTTTCTTCGGAGTCTTCTGCTTTGCCCTCGGTTCAGGAGTCACATTTGCAGCTTATCAGTTTCTCCCTCCTCGTGTAAGTCTTTCTTGTTTCATCTATTTGCTATTAATCTTCAACTGAAAACTATAGTAGTTAAACCCTTTTCGAACTTTTTAGACAGGAAATATTCAGCAACAGCAATCTCAACGCGATATGGAAGCACTACCAAATCAATCTGGGGAAGCGAGTTCTGATAGTCTGCTCCGCCATCAAAAACGTAGTTGCTAGATTACCACTTTATGTTCTAATTGTTAAGATTGTTAGAATAAGCTTATCTTATCTTTCTCTAGTAATTGGATTCAATATAGTAGAAAAACGGAAGTTTTGCAGAAACCCTGTTCCTTTGGTTGACTCGGACGGTTTAGGTGAGATTGATGTGCCGAACCCAGAATCAAAGGATTTAATAAATTTTGATGCAGAATTTGATCTTTCAGAGAACGACGTTAATCAAATAGATGGAGATGACGATAGGGATGATGTTAAAACTTGCAGGAATCAAAGAATCGACAGTATGATAGAGAGCAACATTATGGATTTTGGTGTACAGGCTAGAGAAAGACACCGAGATGATGGATTCCTGAAGGGCAGTTCAGGTGTAGTTAGAAGGAAATGAGTAAAAAGTTTGTAGGGAAATAGTTTTAAGTGTTCTTGGATTTGTCTATTTACTCAGACTAGTTAGGACTACTTATGAATGTATATATAGGATGACTTTGTGATTCACAAAGGTTCTCTTTGGATCTTCATCTATTTGCTTATTGGTGTGACTTGTAAGTGTTGGTGTATTTTGCTTCACACTTTGAAGTTATATGGAACCAAGGAGGGGATCTCCCATTTTACCTGGCCCAAGCCCAAACCCAAACCCACGCATAGTCACCATCAACCCCCACCCCTATTACCTTCTTTTTTTTTGCGAAAAATATCTTTTCCAACAAAAAGGATGCGGTACAAATCCATGGTGTCTGTTTTTCCAATTGTGAAGCATGGTTAAGCAACCATACTTGGAGCAAGAGAAGAAATATTGAATGGTGAAATATCACCCAATTAAGTGTGTCTAGTGTATTTTTTGCAGAGTAGCAGGATCATTGACATCATCGAGAAAGAATACTTTTTCTTAGGCTAAAACGTTAATATTGAGATCTCAAATCAATTTATTGGTCTCATGATATATCTTACTAAAACCGAACAAAAAAATATAAGCTTGTTTGGTTGATCTGATTTTTCTATTATTATGATACCAAGAAAACTATTGGCAGACTCCCTTCTTGAGTCCTAAAATCAGATTGACAATAAGTATCCTTGTGAAAAGATACAAGAAGTAGATCTAGCCCTACTGTTATTGTATACAGACATCATTATAGATACAGATAGACAGACAGACAGACAGACATATAAACGATGCCCCGCCATATAGACATAGAAAAGAAGGAATATTAAACATGACAAACCATTCCAACTTTCAGGGAAGATGCATGGGGTATGTCAAGTGCATAAGTAGGTCTTCTGCAGTTTCTTCTCAAGAAATCATATCCAACATTCAGTGCCAGTTTCTTTACAAGGCTCGAACCTCTTTTAGCTTTTACATGTGAGTGCCCGAGAATAAACGCCATACCCGCTTCCCTAGCTTTCATTAGCTCCTGCAACTCTTCTCTCGCGTTCATGTCCATATCTTGACTCTCTGCAAACACAAATCTCCCTCTTCTTCTTGATGAAGATATTGGAGACTCTATTTCTCTATCCTCAAATCCGTTCTGTTCTTCTTGATCCTCACATATTTGGATCCCTTCGGTATGTGTTGAAGATGTTCCAACGACTGTCACTCCTTCGCCATGTCTACTACCCGGATGTTCTACTCTTTGTTCTTGGCTTCCAGAACGTATAAACTCAGCTATACTACAAACAAGATCCTTCTCGAATTCTAAATCGTCTTTGTGAATATCATGGTACCCGTATCTAACGATGCATCTATAGATTCTGTACTCTTTTGGACCAATCCTGCCTATAAGGAATCTTTCTTCGGGTCGAACATATGGGACAGGAACAGATTTTATGCAGAGGAAGACTAGTACCTGGTGGAAGGCTGGAAGGTTGGTCACGAAGTGAGAGAAAACCGCAGGTATCCTTGAGACAAGTTCAGAATGAACGAGGCCGATTCCTTTAACACGGACAAATCCTAGGCTGGGTCCAAGCCCGAGTAGCCAGTTGATGGATACCTTGTTCTGGAGATCAAACTCGTACCTCTTAAGTGTCCCATAATGCCAAACATACATGACAATCAAGAAAATGAACCCAAGAGCGACTGGGAACCATGCCCCTTCAAGAAACTTGACGAGGGAAGCTACGAAAAAGAGTGCTTCGATGGTGCCAAAGAAGAGTATGAAGCAAACATCAAGGAAGACGCTCTGCTTCCAGCATAGGACTATAACTAGCGACATTAAATTAAGCAAGTAGTTACGATCATGACGGTTATAACAGCCAACCCTGTGTCAAGAGAGCGAGACTATGACGTCAGTGACCAAGTAGAGAATTCAAAAGTTATTAAACTACAATTCCTAGTGCTTTATTAAAAAAAGATGTTTGACCCAGTCATCGTTTTCCCTTCTGTTTTATTATATAGATTTTAAATTTCCATCTTGAAAATCACAAAAAAATGACCTTCATTATTAGAGGTTCCCTTAAGAGCATCTCCAATGCAAGACTCAAATGGAGAAACTTAGAGTGCCACTTAGGATTTTTTGAGTTTTTCACAAAACTCTCTCCAATGCAACACCCAATTTGAACCTTAGGATGATGTGGCAGGAGTTAAAATTGAGGAGTCTTAAGAAGAAACTCAATATTTGAGATTTCTTTTGAGTATCTCAATTAGCCACATCAGCAATTTTTATATTAAAAAAAATATCTTTTATTTGTTGGGAAAGTAACTGCTCGTATCCTTCTCTTTCTTCTCCAACGAGTTCCCTTCTCCAACGAATCTTCTTCCTATTTCTTCTACTTCTACAACATACATCAAAGGATTGAAGGTATGTGTTCCTTTTCTAGATTTGTGAAAGATGATTTTATAACTTTCTATCTTTATTGATTTTGCTTTGATGTTCTGAAAATCTGATTGCAAATTAGGTCTATTTTCATCAATCTCAAACTGTGTTTCAATTGTCTTCCTTCATTTAATCCAACATTGAAAACTAATTAAATAATTTCATAATTATTTTGTTTGTGAAAGTATAACTATAAAACTTTTTTATTGATTCTTCACCTGTCATAAAATCTGATTATAAATCAATATATGTTCTTGGTTGTTACTTGTTTTAATCAATCTAAAGTTAATTTATTTTTTGAAGTTTCATAAGTTTTAGGTTATTTGATTTGTGAACATTTGATTATAAAATCTGATTATAAGATTTCTTTTTCTAAATTTTTCATCTTTATCATAAAAATCATATCAATACGGTATATTCACAAATCTGACTAGTTTTTTGCTTTTTCTTCTTTTGATCACAATGAAGTTATCAAAATTTCAAGTTTTATTATTTTTGTTGATCTTGATATATACAAATCAGATGTTAATTGAATTTGTTGTTTTATACAATTTGCAGTTCATAATGTTTAGTTCAACATCGACGTCAGAAAGTTCGACTAGTAGCGATGACCCTTAGTCTTACAGAAATTGCTCATTAGATGAGATATCAAGTGATATCTTAAAATCTGATGAAATAACACAGATCTTGGTGGAAACCGTTGGAATCTATATTCAACCTATTGTTGCAACTACAATGATGAATCGTAAACGCCCGCATGGTGGATCTATTTGCGGAAGACGTCATATTCATCGTGAAAGAAAAGCTCGCCATTATTTAATAATTAATGATTACTTCAAGGGTGAAGATTCGAAGTATTTGCCTGAGCACTTTCGTCGTCGTTTTCGGATGGATATCAACCTCTTCAATCGAATTCTACATGGACTTGGCAAGAAGAATAAATATTTTACACTACAAGTTGATGTCGTTGGAAAAAGAGGATTAAGTCCACTATAAAAAGTGATTGCGGCAATCCGTATGCTTGCATATGGGTGTTCAACTGATCTTCTTTGATGAATATGTACAAATAGGTGAAAGCACCGCAATCGAAAGTCTTCAATATTTCTGTGATTCTGTGATTGAGATTTTTGAAGAAGAATATTTGAGAAGACCTAATAAAGATGACATCAAAACGTTACTGAAACAAGGAGAGAAGCGAGGGTTTCCTGGTATGCTTGCCAGTCTTGATTGTATGCATTGGCATTGGAAAAATTGTCCTACAGCACGGCACGATACACATACAAATGGTTTTAAAAGGGTTCCTACTATAATTTTAGAGGTCGTTGCATCACAAAACTTATGGATTTGGCATGCATTTTTTGGTATGGCCGGTACAAATAATGATATTACTGTTCTTGATAGATCCCCATTATTTGATGATCTTATACATGGAACATCTCCAACATGTAATTTCGTGTTGCAAGGTCATATTTACAATATGGGATACTACCTAACGGATGGGATTTATCCAGAATATGTTATTCTTATTCAAACTACTTCTCAACCATCTAGTATGAAAGAAAAAGTTTTTGCCAAGCAACAAGAAGCTGTAAGGAAAGATGTGGAACGTGCATTTAGAGTGTTGCAAAGCAGATGACATATTATCAAGGGTTCGTCCCGTATGTGGCTGGCAGAGGATCTTAGGAAGATTATGAAGACGTGTATCATATTGCACAATATGATCATTGAGAGTGAGCATAGTCAAAGAATCGATCCTGAACGCTGGGAGCCACATACAAACAAAAATGCTACACCTGTCGAATTAGAGCGTGACTATGTCTTTTTATCAGATATCATTGGTCAGATCAATCAAATTCGAGACAAAAGTGTACACAAAGAATTAAAGAATGACCTCGTTAACCACTTGTGGGAAATTTATGGAGATGGCGAAATTTAACTTTGCTTAGACTAGTATTTATTTGCTTTAGTTTTATTTCATAGTTATTTTAGTTGATGAAAAACTTAAATGAGTTATAGTATTTGTTTTGTTTTAGTTTGATTGCATTGTTACTCTAGTTGATGAAAAATTTAACTGGATTATACTACTTGAATCGTTTATTATGTGATTTGTTAGTTTTTTTATGAAAAATATTAATTAAGTGTTGAATTGGGGCAGCAAGAACAACATTGGAGTTCGCACTTAAATGGTACAACAGTAACAATGTTGTTGCACTTAAATGAGGCAGCAACAGCAATGTTCGCGCGACCCTTAAATGGGGCAGCAACAACAACATTGCGACTGCACCTAAATGAGGGCAGTAACAATGCTATTGTTGCACTTAAGTGATGGCAGCAACAATGTTACTGTTGTCCTTAAATGGAGCAACAACAACATTGTTGTTGCACCTAAATGAAGGCAGCAACATTGTTATTGTTGCACCTAAATGAGGGCAGCAACAATGTTATTGTTGCAACAACATTTCCCATAAATCGGGCAGCGATATCGTTGTTGCTTGCTGCGACATCGTTGTTCATTCATGATTCTAATAAACAGGAAAAATATATTCGAAACACGAAGTGTTCCCGCGACTGTTAAATGGGGCAACAACAACAACATTGCTACTGCACCTAAATGAGGGCTACTACACCTAAATGTTGTTGTTGCACTTAAAGGATGGCAGCAACAATGTTGATACTTCCCTTAAATGGAGCAACAACAACAACACTGTTGCTGCACCTAAATGAAGGCAGCAACAGTGTTGCTGTTGCACCTAAATGAGGGCAGCAACAATGTTGGTGTTGGAGTAACATTGTTGCAACATTTCCCATAAATGGGGCCGCGACATCATTGCTTCTTGCTGTTACTTTTATTTGACCAACATCAATGCTACTGAAATTAGCAATAGTGTTGCTGAAATGGGTGTTCATCTTCTCATTTGCTACAATCGTTCATTCATGATTTTGATAAACAGGAAAAATATATTCAAAACAAGAAATTGAGTCATACGACATAACAAATTCTAAATGTTTAAAATGAAACATTAGATAGCTAATCAAACTTATAAAACCATATACTAGGATGTCTTCTTTTTTAGAAAATATTCAACATATAGCTTGTTGTTTCGGAAACATTTCCTAATAGGCCTTCATCTTCCCATTCCTTCATTATTTGAGTTCGCATTTTTTTGAAAGCATCTTGCAACATAGGTTAGAGGGTGCTAAGATCAGTGTTCAAAATTCGTTCTTGCTCTTTTTTCTCTTTACTGCCTTTTTGACCAAGAGGTCGGATAATTTCTTCCACCTCATTATTTTCAGTAGTGGGTGTATCCAAGTTGATATGATTATCTTCAGATAAGTTAACTGTATCTGGTGATAATGAAGGTGAATTAACCAGGTAATCACTAACCGTCTTCGTTTTCTTTGAATTATTAGTTCTCGAGAGTTGTTTTAAACACCATTTAGGATTGTGTTTCAATATCTCCCAACAATGTATGAATTTGGATGGTGATCCATCTCCTATTCCTGCATATATATGCATTGCACTTTTAATCTACAAATACAAACAAGAAAAAAATTCGTTAATATTTACATCATAAAATCAAATATTGTAAAAAGAATAAGAGGAATTAGTCTTACCATATCTGACATTGTCTTTCCACTTTGGGGAGCTCTCTCAAGTGATTCATATATCCCGTGGAATTTGTTGACAGATGTTTGTATGGTTCCCCATCGGCATTGTAAGCTTTTGGCATTTCTTGACTCATCGTGCGTTCCCATTTTATCATTCCAACTGTTGAAAATGCGATCCCACATACAATGACTAGTCTGATCTTTTCATACAATCGCATCAGTAGATACATATAAATATGACTTTACAAGCGCGGTGTCCTAATGTACAGCCCAATGCCGATTTGACGCTTGGTTCGCCTTTCTGGCTCCTTTGGAAGCAACTGAAGTTTGAGGATTAGGAGCACCCGAGAGAGCTTGGGAAGAACCTTCATTACCATGTAAATTTTCATTCATAAGAGGATATGCAGCAAAATCTCGGTTTAAACTCCTAGGTTGAAGTTGAATTTCTGGCGCGTTTAGATTGGGTGAATGGAAAAACTGATTATAAGCAACATGTGATTGCAGTTGTTCATTTAGATAGTCCGTATGTCTCTCCGTTGGGAGAGAATCACTAATCGTAACCCTCTCGTTGTGCTTATCATACTGTTATGACTCCATAACACCGTACTCTTTTGAATCCAAAAGTATATGCAAACAAAATTAAAAAAACGACCATTGATTAATATTTATGATTGCGGACATGTTAATAACAATACAACACACTAATACTTATGAATTAAAGGAATTCATGTGAATGAAAATTGGTGTGAAGTCTAGTGAACCTAAATACTAGGCTAACTAGAACAAATTAAAACTCGCAAGTGCACGAACCTTATGTGAATATGGCACGTATTACGAAGTCGATCCCACGAGGATTTGTTTCGAATTAAACCTAAACCTAAAATTAACTAATAAACTAGGAAAGATAATAGTTGGGTGTTTTGAGAAATTATCTGAAGACTTAAAAAGTAAAACTAAAGAAACAAGGTAAAATTGTTTAAAAACTATTAGGTTGTAACTCTAGGATATTGGAATTCAACACTAACAATCATATTCAAGTCTAATATCTAATTCATATTATTATCTCTCTTTGATAACTCAAAAATTGGTGGAAATCAATCTCCAATTTTCGGAAGATTAAACGATAAAGAACTTTTCACAATTAACTAAACTCATAACCCACTTCACTTAAAATATCATGCAATTAGGAACCAAGTTGTTAGTTTCTTAGGCTAACCGAAGTACGATGAATTCAAAACATTAAAGCACATTAACAAGAGATGATAAAACAAATATGATACTAAAATTCAAATACTCATGTTAGGGTTTCATCCTCTATCCTAGCGGAAGAGTTAGAAACCCATGGATATTAAATACATGGTTCAATTAATGATAAACAAGTAAAGGAAAAGAGTGAAGAAGATAAAACCGAATTGATATTTGATGAGGCCTGTTATTCCCGTTTTTCTCCAAAACTTGTCTTCAATTGTAGCTCAAGAATCTCCCAAAATTATACTCCAAAAAAAGCTAATGAGTCTCTTGTATTGCTCCTCTAATGTTGCACTCAATATTGGTGTGTGGAGTTATGTCTTCCTTTGAACTCTTGGTCTCCTTTTATAATGTCCCATTAGCCAAATGATTAGAAACCTTGAGATTTGGAAACTGGGGAATTTAGGAAACTATTCAGAAATTAGAAGAAAACTGGCCGCCTATATTCTTTCTTTGTAACCCGTAGCCCTGGAGATTTTAGGCGGTTTATGGAATGGGAAACACTAGAGGCACTCCAGAGAGTTTCTATGAGCCCCAACCAATTAAAAATCCAACACAACCGACTCATTGATTGGAATCTACTGTTTGTAGAGATGTCATCACTATTTCTTTATTTTGGAGGGGTCCCACCATCAATTTCTTCATTCTTTATTTATGCCATATGATGTCATCATCTTATTCCCATTAAAAGCAACACCTCTTCTTCCTTATCAAAATTTGTATGATAATAATCAACCATCATCTAGCTTCTTCACATTTATGGGATTTCCCTGAAAATGCATATAACTAAGGGAGATTCATCCAATTTTAATGACTAACAATATAACTTTGACAACAAATAATTGAGTTTTCACAAACTCATCAAACAACCCCAAACTTATATTTTGCTAGTCCTTGAGCAAAACAGAAAAATATTATACTAATAATAAAAACAAAATCCTAACTCACTTTCGCAGGCATCGCGGTTGCACTTAGCACGTGCAACAAGCCGTTAAACCCCTAGGTCTCCCCTAGTGGACGAGTTGTGTCTCGTGAGGGTTTCTAGTGAATATATCCACAAAATTCATATTCCAAAATACAATAGGGTTCAAACTATTTAGAGTTAAAGAGGAGTCAAAAATAGAACTAGTTCATCCAACGTCAGACTTTAGAAAGCTAATAGAAGAAGATCAAAGTTCGAGACACTATTCAAGTACTAAAATTTTCTCACTAGTAATCTAAACTCAAAGTATCCGTTGCTAGCCAATATGAGCATATTTCAGTTCTGAGAAAGTAAAACTTCAATCCCCATCCTAATACATTTCGCTTCGACTTCAGCCTCACGGACATACACTCGAAAATAAAAGTCACTCGGAATGGTTTACTCGCATGTGTGAGTATGAGTATGGAAATGGACTCAACACATGATTTTAAGAAGAACTAAAATTTCAGAGAGACGATCTCATGGAAGGAATTCAACCACTTTACTAAGGATGGGGAAGCTCACTCATCTTCTCACCCGATTAACTATCTAACAGTACCGTCCTAGAGGTAATTGATATGATGTCGAAATGGAATTTTCGGTTTTCTAAGGATATAGACTCTTTGATATCATCGGAACTTTACTCCTTTGAAAATTTACTCTTTTTCATCTTCTTGTGGTTGTAACTTTTTTTTCTCTTTTTTTTCTTTTTTTTTCCTTTTTTTTTCAACAACCTTTTTATCGAAGATCTTCACTGCTTCTTCCTTTCCTTTATTGATTGTCTTCCTCTCAGAATTCTTTTGGAATAAGTGGTATGGTGACATGATCTGTTATCCTCTACTATGGTACTGTTTATCTAGTTTTTCAGACTACAAGAATGAGGTTTATTCGCATTCCTGATGACACCCTCAGTGATTGGAGAATTTAACTCACGAGATCAAATGAGTTTTCTAAAAATTACGAGGTTGAGTAGCTTTTCATTCTACTCGGAGTTTATGCGGTTTGCTATGTCAGTGTCAAATACTTCTGATTTTCACTTGCGGCAATTTGTGTCGGAAAAAGATCTTATTGTAAGAGAAGAAGCATGTCGTATTGGGCTATTCTTTGGTGGGTTCATTGGATCTTATCATGCCCTTAGATGTTTGTTAAGAAAGTTTAGAAACAAAGAAACACCTTTTAATGCGTCTCTATTCATATTTGGATTACTATTTACTTTTACGACTCAAAACTCTTTAGAATTAATATCTTTTCTTTTACTGCATAATGGTTCCTCTTCGATATTCATGACATAGTTAAGGGCGTGATGGAACAGAGTTCTAGCAGGTTCAATTGCAGGATTATCTATTTTAGCATTAGATGATCCAAGCCGAAGGCGGACCCTTGCTGGATATGGTGAAGTTTAGTGAAAGTAGGGTCAGAGAAGAGAGAATACCAAGGCTTATGTATTGAAAGTCATCAACACAAACATTGAATATAATAAAATTGAACAACAAAATATAATTGCACTCAATTATTTCTGAATTAACATATAATTTTGTTTGGAAATTTCTACGAGCAGTTGATGAGCAGAACCTAAAACTTGCACATGGTTCATAACAATGGTTAGGGCAAACAAAGTTAACCATTACAGTGATGGAGACAAAACTTATGCACTTAATTTAGAGATTTTGATGATGAATAAGATAAAAGATTAATAATGTAATCAAACTAGTTTACTAATCTAAAGATTTTGATGATGAAAAATATCACAAATCCCATACATCAATCATAAATAAAACTGTGGAATTTGAAGTAAACGAAAACTTTTATTGCAATGAATGGTTCTTTACTCTGTAATCTTCAAAGAGAAATGAATTTTCTGTAAGACCAATCCACCATTATATATAGCTCAAAATTTCTCTCTCAAAGTTCCTCCCACATTTCGTGAAAATGTAATTTTGGCGGGACAGTTAACATTTTAGGGGTTTTTTGATAATTTAAAATCCTATAAAATAAATGCCACCTAACCAATTTTCAAGATTTTAGAGTGTTGCATTGGAGATGGGTTTTGAATTGAGGATCTCAAAAGTGACATGTATGAAAGATAATCTCAAATCACACTCAACACATAGGACTAATTGAGTAATTTTTAGCGTTGCATTGGAGATGCTCTTATGGAGAGAGACAAAAAAAGATGAAAATTTAAAATTGGAAGATAGAAGTACAAGGGAGTAAAATCCAAAACTTTCCCAAGTCCCATAAGCCCACTCCTCCCAAAGCCACTCATTCTTGGCCCTGGAAATCTATTACTAAGCAATATTCACAAATGGAAGGTCTTATTTTCTAGGACATCAATACAGGAGTAAACATAAACATTTGGCAGGATTTTTGGATCCCGAACCACCCCCTCCCATAACTAACCAAACTGGGTCTAAACTTAAATGGGTTTCACAATTTATTACTAATATCAGTTGGAATTTTCAGATTTTACAGCAGTGTTTTAATAATGAGATATGCAGATCTATCCTGAGCATCAACCTCCAAAATAATAAAGAAGATAAACCGATGTGGACGTTAACTAAATCAGGTACTTTTTCCATAAAATCTATGTCTACCTATTTAAGAACAGGAAGCACGAACATTGTGCAGGATCAAACCAACTGGCTCTTTATCTGGAACATGAATACTATCCCGCGAGTGAAACTATTTCTATGGAAATGCTGTACCAATAGCTTACCTGTAAAAGCTAAAATTGGCAAGTTCATTGGAGACCAATTCTCTTGTATTAACTGTGATGAAAACGAAACTTTAGATCATTTGATGCTTCATTGCACGTTTGCAAAAGCAATATGGTTTCATTTTCAGGTGAGAACAGATCAAATTAGCTCTACTAATCAATGGATTAAACAATGGAGAAAACTAAATGAGGATATCACCAATCAATATGCCAAGATCCTTTGGTTCATATGGAAAACTCGATGTGAAAACGGTTTTAACACGAACAAACAAAACCCGCGACAAATAATCGACAGAATAAATAGTGCGTCTATCACTCCTCTCAAGATTGAGACGGTTATCGCTAACAAATGCAGGAAAAATACTAAGCAACAAATATGGAGACCTCCATCGACACCATATTAAAGTTGAACGTCGACGCATCTTTTACCAACGCTACAGATCCGACCGGAATAGGATGTAGCATTAGAGATGAAGAGTCGAATTTCATTATAGCAGCAGCAGACTCGGTGCGGTACCAAAACGTGGAAGAATGTGAAGGACTGGCCATCCTTTCTAGTATACAATGGGCGTTACAATTGAACATCACTCACGCTCACATAGAAAGTGATAATCAAGCTCCTGTAAATTTCATCAATGGTCAAAGCGTAGGACTCCACTGGCAATCCTTAAAGATTATGCAACAAGTTAGGTTTCTTAAAGATAAATTCGAGGGCATCATGTTCACCTGTGTACCTAGAGACTGTAATGCTCCAGCAGATGCGCTTGCAAAATGGGGAAGAAGAGATGAGGATCGAAAAGTGTGGAATTATCTACCTTCTTTTGTTTCTGTTCTACTTTAGTTGTATTGTTTGTATATTGTACGCTCGTTTTACTTTAATGCAATGTTCTCTCATCAAAAAAAAAGTACAAGGGAGTAAAAAAGAAAAAAAAATGTAGATTAAGTTTAAATTTGATCTTTTAGTTAATGCATAAAAACCAAAAAATAAATCATCTTGACATCTATAGAAACTTAGAGCATCTCCAATGCAACCCTCAAACTCTAAATCTTAGGGTGCCACATAACTTTTTTTTTTTATAGTTTTTCTTTAAAATCCATTTTCCAATGCAAAACTCAACAATCAACATGAATCTCTAGAATGATGTGTCAAGATTCATTAGATCCTTAATTTAGAGTTCCCTCTTGAAGATCTCTAAGTGTCACATAAGCAAATCAAGTAATTTTGTATCAAAATATAAGTTTTTGGAGTTTCTCTTAAGTGTTGCATCGAAGAAGGCTTTCTAGTAGAGTATTTCTAAATGGCCAAATAGGAAATCGACCATATAGGGATTCACTTTTCACACTTGACAGATAGGATTTTAGAGTTTTTTTTAGTCTTGCATTGGAGATGCTCTAACTTTAAAGTTTTTCTAATTTGAAGTTTTTCTTTAAACTTCAGAAGGCCACGTGCGAAGCTGGTCACACTTTATGGAGGCAAATTAAGAAAAAATCTTTTTATTTTAATCTGGTGTATTTAGTTTAAACAAGTTACTATGCTTCACTCATACGGGACTCACTAATTTTTGTCTATACGAAAATTTTTGTTTATTCCTACGTTGGCCTCGGTAATTGAATGCCATACAAACGAATCCAAAGAGATGGAAGTTTTAAAGGCTATCTAATAGTGTCAAAGGCACCTTCTCGAAGTAAAATAGAAGAAGTTTGTGAAGGAATGAGGCGCCTCTAGTACTTATAGGATGCGCCTATAACATTTCCCTTGATCGGAAATAAAGTGAGATTGTCTTTTCGGCACCTACCACATCCACTATCTTCGATGCGAAATAAAGTGATTTGTCTTTGCTTCACCTACCGACAACCACTATCATCAATCCCAACTATATAAAGTGCTTCTTCTTCCTCTTCTTTGTATTATGAGTACAAACCAAACCCTAGGTTCAGATCTATCCCCATGGGTATGTTTTCTTTGTATTAGAGAACCCTCGAACCCAAGTTCCAATCATATAGAAATTTTCTGGTATTTGAGAGGGGAGAGAACTGTATTTGATAACATCAAGGTAAGTTGGTTTTGATTCATTTCAATTCTGTGTTTTTTTTAATCATGAATTCTTCTTCTGCTGATTCATTTCTACAATAAATTTTATCTAAGATGAATTGGCCCGTCAGGTATATCAAATCGAAGGTCCTAGGGTTTATTATGAGGTTCTGGATCTCTACTTTATAGAATCAATATTATTAGCATAAAATTTCATAAAGAGCATGAGATAATCCCAAACTGAACTAGACATAAAATAACATGGGTAAAAACCCAGGAACTTTTATATAGGGAGGCTACTTTATGTTGTTGGTAGTGTTTCTTATTTTCTATGTGGGATTTGAAGTTTGACCCCAAATTATGATAGTCCCACATTGCTACCGAGAGTGTTTGGAGTCTCGTGGAGCCTTCGCTGAGAACAAATCCCTGTACCTTTTGGCTTGGCCTGAGGTGCGAAAAGCGGGGACAATATCGACGAGAAAAAATCAAAAAAAGAAACACCATCTTAGTGTTGTCGGGATTGAGGACTCTTCATCTGTTTTTGTTGCTAAATCAAACAAGTCCATATCATTTTATTATGTCGATTGCACATAAAACTTATCCGTCTTCTCTCATTGGTGAATCATTAATAACTTCGCCTGAATAACAAAGAAAAAAATTCTTTCTTTGAGAAAGCAAACACTTATAAAAGCTTGTCTTTCCTTCTATGTCGTTAAGTAAACGCTTCTTCGTGGTCCTGAGATTCTCAAGCTTGTTTTATCCTTAACTAGTTACTAGCATTGTTGTTTGTTAAGGGTTTTGTTTGTTAATATGTACGATGTGTTTCAGGTGTGCAAGGATCATGGAAAGATTCAGAGACATGATGATTAGGTACTTCTTGCATGCGGGATGACCAAGAAGTATGCCATCCTTAGAGACAGCTCGCTCAAACATTTCAGTTTTAAAGGCTCAAACATTTCAGTTTTAAAGGCTAAAACCTACAGTTTGAGATTCGCCCCGGAAAATGACTCAATGACCCTATAGTAGTTGAAGGTACCAACAACACTGTAGTCCTTTCTCGAGGCGAATCTCAAACTGCGGGTTTTACTTCTTTGTATGTTCTTAGCCTCCTTTTCAGTATACAAGGTGTATCCTGCATCAAAAGGGCTCGAGTCATTGCATTTGCACATAAAGCAGGTGCGTGTGTATCGTGGTCCTCTGTTGTAGATATCCTAGACTCCAAACCATCGTGAGAACTAAAAATGCTTAAAAGGAGAAACAAAAAAGTGACATCAACATACAGGACAAAGACTAGGATTAGCGACTATTCCTTTAATATATCGAAAATATTAGATAACCCAGCAAATTCAACCCACTTGGTTACAGCTAATTACATACTTGTCAACCAAGTAGGTTGAATTTACTGGGTTCTCTAGCATTTCCGTAAACTTATACTTATTTTGAAGTTTCTATGTATGAGTCTACCATCTTCCAGAATTTGCCCCATAGATTTTTCTCCAAGACACCAGCTTTTGCTAGCATTAGTTGCCCAATATTTATGGACCCCAAGCACATTAATTATCATGTCTTATAATTTATTATCAACTTTTGAGTTTCTCTAGCAAATTAACTACATTTTCGGTTTCTAATTTAATGTTTTTTCAGTTCTCCATCATCTTCAACATCTCTTACTTCCACTTTCATCTTCATTGTCATCATCTTCAACATTTTTGGTGATGCTTGCCTTCATTTTCCATCTATCTTCATCATTGTCGTCTCTATATCCGATTACTATGCAATTTTCCAAATCTCAAAATTGATTATCCTAAAACATATTGAGATAATGAAGAATAAAAGTACTAAAAGAGGTTGACTATGGGGATGATGAAGATTAGCCATGGAAAAGAAATATCAAAAATAGATTGAGATGATAATGAAGGTTGACCATAAAAAATGGGTATGTTTTGGATATGTATATTCTGTCTTCAAGAGGAGAATAATTGTTCAAAAAGGATAATGAAAATGGAAGAAAAATCTTTTCCTCTTAATCTTCTATACTTTTGAGATTCGGAAGAGGGTAGAGGAAAGGAATATAAAGATGATGATGATGAAGATGAAAAATGTTAAAGATGATAATAAGCTTCATCAGTAGAATGTTGAAAATGAAGACGAAAGAAAAGGTTAAAGACGAGAACATTGTTATTTGAAGATGACATTGGGTGTTAAAGACGGAGATAGAAAAAAAGGTTAATTAGACAAAAAGAAGGTATTTGATCGGAGAAACTAAGAAGTTGATAATGAAGAATAAGACAGGACAGTTAATATGTTTGGTGATCGTAAAGTATAACGATTGAAACACAAATTTGGTAATTAAATGAACGGTAATTAGTGTGGGCCAGAAGTGGTCAATTTTGACCTAGTAGCCTGTGAGTTTCTCAGGGTTGTAGCTAAAAAACTATTTTCTTTTATTAGTTGAACAAATTTAATAACGGTAATAATAATTAGATTCGAGAAATAATTGAATAAGGATTTTGGATGAGATTTCAATATATTGTATATACTATTTCCTAATTTATACGGTATGCCACCTTCTTATTCCATGTTGCGTTCGCTTGGATGTCTTTATTTCCCTTCTTTGAGATCTTATGCTTCTAACAAACTTTCACCTTGTAGTTTTTCGCGTGTGTTTATCGGTTACAGTCAATTTCATAGGGGTTTCAGATGTCTAGATCCTACCACCAAGAAAGTATTTGTGTCTCGCCATGTTATTTAGATGAAACTATTTAGAGTTATTTTCTAAATAGCCCCCAACTTTGTGACTGGTTTCCTGCCTAGCCCCCTTTTACTACAACACTGAAATCTGCTCTTACCACTCCTCTAGTATCGAGTCCTCTCTTTGACAGGTATTACTCTGAGTCTCATGCGTTCTCTGACATATTCGATTACGGGAGCGATTGCTCCGACGGTTTCAATAGATTATAGCTCGGAGCGTGGTTTTCAAGGATACATCCCGTTTGGTTGCTCAAGATTTTACCCAGAAACTTAAACTTGATTTTGATGAGACCTTCAGCCATGTGGTCAAACCCCACGACTATTGGGATTATTTTATCTATCGCATTTTCTCGTGGATGGTCCATTCTTAAGTTAGATGTGAAGAATGCCTTTCTTCATAGGGATCTGACTGAGGAGGGTTACATGGCCCAACCTCCTGGTTTCGTTGATACTTCCCATCCATTGTATGTTTGTCGTCTACACAAGGCTCTCTATGGTTAGAAGCAGGCTCCTCGGTCATGGTATGACAAGTTGAGCTCTTACCTACTCTGTATTGGTTTTCATGTTTGTAAATCTGCCAACTCTCTTTTTATTCGTACTGCTCCAGTGGGTATGATCTATTTGTTGCTTTATGTTGATGATATTATACTCAAGGGAGCTTATTCCTCAACTATTGATACTATTATTTCTCAGATGTCTTCTAAGTTTGATATGAAGAATAAGAGATCTCTACATTATTTTCTGGGTATTGAAGCAACTTCGAATAAGGATGGTTTTTTACTTACTCAATCTAAATATGAGGGGTTGGGCCATTGGTCCAAAAAGGGGGCCAAAATGAAAATCCCACCCAAAGTTGCCTAAAAATGAAAGGGAGGTCCAATGTGTCAGTTTGGGGGTCAAAATTACGTAAAGGGCCCTTAGAAAATAAAGTATTTACCGTTCATTCCATCGAAAATTACAAAATTGCCATCGAAAATTCTCGGGAAACGATTTTTTTTTCTGAAAAATAATCTGACAACCCGTCCATCAGAATTTGTACTGTTCAAAAAATTACGGAACAGCCACCGAAAAATTCTCGGGAAACGAAATTTTTTTCGGGAAATTATTTTATTTACTGGAATTTTTTTTCTGTACTAGACATTTTTGCTGGGCGGGAATTTGAAATTTTCAAAACTTTGAAAAAAAAAATTTGTGACCGGGAAATTATTTTATTTACTGGAAATTTTTTTCTGTACTAGACACTTTTGCTGGGGCGGGAATTTAAAATTTTCAAAAAAATTTGAAAATTTTCCCGGGAATTTGAAAATTTTCCCGGGAATTTGAAATTTCGTTTTAAAATTTCAAAATTTCGAAAAAAAGATTTCTTTTGAAAATTTCAAAAAATTTGAAAATTGGAATTTTTTGTGTACAGGAAATTATTTTATTTACTGGGAAGAGATGGTTTGTTGGGCGGGAATTTGAAATTTCGTTTCAAAATTTCAAAAAATTTTGAAACTTTGAATTTTTCGTGTACTGGTAAATTATTTTATTTACCAGTCAGTTTTTTTTTTCCAGGAAACGTCAACATGTCCCGTCCAAGGGCAAGAGGGGAATAAAAAAAACTGACATTTGGACCTGCAACTAATTTTTGGGCAAGAGTGGATTTTTTTGGGTTTACCCCCCAGATTTTGGACTGTTGACTCAAAAATCCTCTAAATATGCCTTAGACATTCTTAAAGTTTTAATCTTAGAGGTAGTGGTGGCCAACGGTCCAGCCGTTGCTGTGCCGGGTCGTGGCTAATGGCCCAGCTGTTGCCGGCCCATTCACGAACTTTTTATTTATTTATTTGTAAAAAAAAAAAGTAACAATATGAAGCACTAATTATTTTTCAAATCAAACGTTGTCATCTTTGTTTAAACTTTAGAATCTATGTTTATTTTATTAATTAATAATTTTATTAAGTATTAATTTTATTAATTAATAATTACTTTCAACAAAATGGTAATAATCTTTTGTAAATTGAGTACCCGTTTCTAAGGGTTAGCGTGGTGTGACGTGTTAGGAACGCTATTGGTCGTGGCGGGTCGTGTTTCCGTTCCTAAAATGGCGTGGTTGAC